>CM057091.1:21806533-22359033 GCA_029959045.1 Taenioides sp. WSHXM2023 | reverse complement strand
AGTTTGTGTTTCCACTTTGTACAGCTCTGAAACCCAATCTCAAACTGTCATGAGCTGACAGAGCTGTGTGCAAAAATGCAACTGTGGCTGGGTTTCTTCTCGCGGTACTCAAGGTCTTTTGCTCCTAAAAGCTCCAGTTACTAAAGGGAGGTTTTGCATAGAGCCTAATTTTGATTTCAAATGTCATAAACATGATCTATCTGTGTCCCCAGATACAAGGTAAACATGTTCAAATCAGTTATTGCTTTTACTGATAATTGTAGTGTTGATGTATGCTTGATTACCAAAACATTGTTCATGATGGTCAAGAGGTTTATGTTGTCATTTGGAGTTTAGTTCTCAAGAGGATTATCCAATCAGAAAGCAGAAAGCTCTCATTTATGTTGCCAATTTCACTGAAATCCAGTCGTTTTATACTGCAAAGGACTTTCTCACTGCTAGTGCAGTCGCTACAGCTCAGTGGCCTGTCCATATGAGGATCAGAAACACTCCTCTGTATGTAAGCAGTTCCTTTCTCAAAATGTGTGTAAAATCCCTCAGTCGCAGGTAGAATCCATGGCAAAGGAGAAATTCAATTTGTCAGCTGGACAAAAGTTTATTTTAGTCAAATACATTTCACAGCTCATCCAAGCTGCTTCTTCAGTTCTGGTCAGATGCTGGTGGACACTGCCTTATATCTGCCTGGAGGGAGGAGCTAATTACAATGAAATTACTCTGAAACTAACCTTCCTTTCTCAAAAATTACATATCTTATTTTATAGGTCTTGAACTAGTTGGTTTTCACATTTTCACATTATAAATAAATTGACTGTAGACTTGGTTCTATCTTGTCCTGATCTAGTTCTGGTTGAACATGTCCAGTAACATTGTTTGGTAATTGTGTGTGAAAGGTTTAAGCTTTCAATGAGCTGGTGTTATACTTCCACTATACCCAATACCCTAAAGTGTGAAGTGGAAAAGTGTGAATAAACAGTGTCCGCTGTCTGCAGAGTATGAGCTCACCTTGTCCGAGCGACAGTACGAGTTGCCCATTTATCACCATGGTTAAAAGTGGCGAGGGGTTAAGTGCATGAGGAAATCCCTGCTATTATCCTGATGTACGGGGCCAGAGATGGTCATTTAATTCTGCTTAAATGACCCGCAGGGATCCAAAGTGTTGGGCCATCATCTTATTATGACCATGTCTGTGTCAGAGTGCACTGCTGAGAGAGCAGAAGACTGCTTTGTCCTGAAAGAACACTTAAATATAGTGGACCTCTCCTAGTTTGATACACATACTATACATTGTGCCTAGTCTGTGACTAGTCTGATATAAAAAGCTACTAATGTTCTACCCTATAAAATATTGCAAGTCAATAAACCATTGACAGTAGAACATTTTGGCAGTGATGGAAGTCTCATAGAAGGAAAGTCAGCAGTTGGATCCTCCCGTCAGTGCACTGTGTCCTTGTGCAAGACACTTGACCTACCTTATCTGTGTGAATGTGGTGTGTAAGTGATTGGTTATGATTGGAGGGGCACATATTGACAGCCACATTTCTATCAATGAGCCACTAGTCAACTTTGACTATGCTATAATTTTACTAATGTAAATAATGAGAGTAAAAAATGATTTTGTTCTCTTATAAAATGTATGTGTTACAATGAGTGAAGCTGCTCCTATCATAATCTGTGTCTTACGTCCACACAGTGCTTCAAACTGTTTATTTGGCACACATGCATAATCTGCAGAAAGCAAATTGCTCCGCTTTTTGGTGGATGAAAAACATCTGAAAAGCCGATTACCAGTTAAGTGGAAAATGATGATCATTACAAGCAATCAAGATGTGCTTGTTTGCACACTGCAGATAAGTTAAGCAGCTGTAATTAGAACACGGGGCACGACAGACAGCCATCACTGCTGGATGAGTCAATGGAGCACAACTATGTAATTTAACAATAGGGAAGATATGTGATTATGTAAAGAAAAAACATCAAAATATCAAAGCTCTTGGTGGTTTCCCTACCAAACTAAATGGGGTTTTAAAAACTTTGCCAAAACATCACCTTTGTATGATTCAAGTGTCAAAATTCAATGATCTCAATGTAACATTTCTAATTTTTTAATTAAATTTATTTTTTTATTTTTTTATTTTATTTTTTTTTGGCAGTTTGACAGAGTAAAACATCATATGTGTGCGCTAAATTCACCTCTGTAATTTTTGCCCCTGGCTGGTGTCCTTTTCTGCTGTAGGTTCCACTATATGGCTTTAACTATACAGGTCAAGTTACAACAAGAATGTATGATTTTCCATGCATCATTTTACTAATAAAAACATATTCTATTGCATTACTAATGTTACCCCCTGGTATCCCCCACCAGAAATGTTACTTAGTGCCCCTTTAAATAAATGAATAAAACACCACCAAAAACATGTTTGCACAGTGTCTTTAGTCATATTTGAAGAGAAATAGAAGAGAGAGTAAACATGTGTTGTGTTTTCTTTGGTATTTCATAATTTTTGCCTCCCTCTGCATATCACATAACACAGGTGTTGTTACAGCAAATTTAACGGCTTCATTCCAGATAAATAAAACAGGGATCTGACAGTGTTATTACAGTCACACAATGGCTGTGCCTGGTGAGTGAGGAGTAGCAACAAAGAAAGTCATTAGCATTTTATGTGGATGCAAACAACACTGTGCCGCGTGTTAGCAAAATTCTCTGAGTAAATTATAATTGTCAAAGAGCAAACATGGCCACTGTAGGTTGCAGACATTCACTCTCACATCTGTTTTCTATGGATAGTTTACATTCAGCTGAAACTAGGACTCCAACCAACACCCACCTTGAGAAAGCTATTTAAAGCAAACCTATTATGCAAAATTGACTTTTCAGAGCTTTTAACCATGTTATAGTTGTTTCCCCTTCTCATTTACCCCCTGGAAGTTGTATTTGGAGTGTTTCGTGTATGTTTGAGTAATCTTTTATTGCTTATTTTCAAGACACCACATTGGTGATCAACCCCTGTTTTCATCACTACTGGCGTACGCCCATTGCTCTCTACTTACTTCATTCACCAGTTTAATTTCCTTAATCAGTGATACACATTGGATTCAGCAGCATTACGTAATCATTTTGGTACAAATTAAAAAATCTGTGGCTATCAGTGAGAGTTGCCAAGTTTTTGTTATGATGTCAGCTCCCACTGGGCATAGCAGCTTTCTAACACGGAAGTCATCAGTCTTGTTTCTTTTATTAAGTCATTTTAAATTAATATTGCACTTTAAAATGTCCAAATTATACCATAATGGTCCACGGGTTTCATAGATTACAGTTATATAGCAGGCTCAAGTACAATATGCGTTCTAAGTTTTCCCCACAGGACAGTTTTGCAAATTTTACATTTTCCCAAATAAATAAATAAATAAATACATCTTTTTGTTATATATAGTTTGTATAAAAGTTTTGTATAATGGCACTTCACTACTAAATCAAAAATGCTATGAGGAATGAGAGTGAGTTGTGTAGCATGAACCCTTTATCACGGTACATGTTTTTGTTTTCACACTCGCACCAGGCTGGTTCCCCGTATATTGCTGCGCGTACATGGCAGGATCAAAAGCTGTGGAGGATGTCAAACTGTGCATAGCTGTGGTGAGAGAAGTGCTCACCCCTGAGGGCAGAGCAGACAACAGCTCCACTTTCATCAGTGCTCACCGTGTCCAACTACTCCCCCATAACAAACAGCCAACAGCCCCCTTTGTGGCACCGTGCACACAGGTGTGGGGCTCTAACACAATACTTTAATTTGATGTCTTCTCTGACTAACCTAAGAGTCTTCCCAGCCGCTGATCCAATGTGTGGATCTACATTTTTTTCATTTGCCTTCCTTAGTTAAAGTTGTTCTTGCTTTAAGAATTATGGCTTTGAATGCAAAATGTTACTTCCACATGGTTTATGTAGACAATAAAGAAATGCATTTTCTCCCTCTTGTGGATCAGTTGAGTCTAAGTCTCTTTCTTTTGGGTTTGCAATCTATTGCTTGTAAATTAAAATTTACTCAGGTATCCCACCTTTAAAAACCTATGCAAGAATAGAATTGTTGGTTAAAACATTTATGAGCGCAAAGCCATATAAGAAATCCCATGGTTGTTGCTAAGTGACCGTGTTCATACCGTTGACTTCAATGTTGCTTCTTTCTCTGACTTACTCCAGTTATGGGCAGCAACAACTGTGTAATAAAGAATTACAGATCACTGTGGTACACATCAATTACTCACTTTCACTTAGATACATATATAGAACCAATTTAAGACGGTAAAAGAAGGCTGGGAGCGGAGAGTCCACGGCAACACAGCAAAGACATGACTTGATTCAAAGATATTAAGTAGGCTGAAAACTATCCATTTGCCTTCATGTAACATCTCTTTACAATCCACTCTCATACCCTCACTTGTAAGAAGAATCTATCATAGAAAGTGCACTTCCATCAAAATAAGTAATCAAAGGTATCAGAACAAAACTTGTCTTACTTACGAAGAAGTACATTTCCACACTCGCCATAACAAACACAAAGCTACTGGGTTATGTCAGCGTTGTATAGCATAAATGAGATGATCAAAAGAACTAAATCTTGCAAACACAGATGTGATCAAAGACTAACAAAGCTTATTATGCCAAATCAGAACAAATGTATGCAGCAACTTGGAACAAGAATGAGTTTTACTTTTATATCTTCCCTGTCATATTGTACCTCCCATGGCGTCCTGATCTGTCATATTTCCCTCACAAACTAGCAGGTATTGCTTCTAAAGAGGCATTCAGGAGTGTCAAAGCTGTGCATGCATTTTTAATTTTAATGTGCCATATGCTGGAGGAAGACTGCGAACATCAAGCTCATTACCATGCAGGTCTGCAGGGACACTCTGTTTCCATGGACATTTCTCCTGCCTTTATTCTCTCACCATGTCAGCCCAGGGACAGCCAGGCTTTGGAGGAATTCAATCTCCTATCATGGATCCATAATTGTCAGCCTGCTACGCAATTATTAAAGCTACAAAACACTGTCTCGGCCTTATAGAGTTAGGCACACCTCTTCCCTTGAACAAGAAATTAAAAAAGCAAAGGTATTTAAAATGTAAATTGGAGGAAACGGCAAGGAGGTAATTTTGTCATGTCTTGGCGTAAACAAGACAATAAGCATGACAAGACAGAGATAAGAACAGACATTTGTACAAAGAGCTGGTATTGTTGTGCATGTTAAGTTATGTTTGCAGTTGGAGATGTCCATAGTTACATGTGTGTCAGTGAGACCGAACTGGGGATAGGTGTACAACAATGTCATTTTGATGCTGCAGTGGAGTGTTGGCAATAGTTAAAGAAACTCCATTAACTATTGTGCCGTTGTGTCCTTGGGCGTTCAGAAGTTTATAGCCAGGTTAGTGCTCTTGTCAAAGATTTTCTACGAATCGCCATACGAATGCCTTACAAACCCTCTAAGAAGAACATACAGAATTTGAGACTCAAATCCCCCATGCTCCTACACTGGCCTAAAGTGTTCCTCAAGAATCCTTTATGTTGGTGTTGTTGATCTCTTAAATTAGTCACATTAATACCTTTTTATCTCCCTTACAACAGCAGTAAGTTGTTATTAAGCTTTGATACAGAGTTGGTACAAAATGCTGTGTAATATAAGCTATATACGTGTCCCAAGTTGATGATGTGACCAAGAAATACATTGGCTTTTTCATTAAAACTCTTTTCAATGAAAGTTTATTAGACCATATTTCTTTTTATTATTAAACAAAAATTAACGAAAATGTGTTTAGGCAGCTCAAAAATTACAATAAAAGAGAATAATTAAGTACGAGACAATGCTGGCTAATAAACTCCACCAAATCCCATGCAGAAGCTTAAGCTGTAAAAGGTACATAAAGTCATCAGGGAAATGACAACTCTTGCTCCAAACAGAATTCACCTGTAAAAATTAGCTAAAGGACGGGCATACAGCGGCCATGAGAGAAAACTGATTAATAAGTTTGCTGTAAAGATGCATTAGAAAAGCTGCACAGCACGTTTGAAACCAATGGAAGAGCTCCATGACCATCCTACCGCTTTGTTTTCTGAAGAACACCTTAAGTTGTTATTGAGAAAGAAGAAACTACACGAATGACTACAAACTCCAGCGTTTGTATGACCTGGGAGGTTCATTTGTATGGGTCATTGTGACTTTAGCTTTAGTGCATTTTTAAGAATGTGTCTCTCTTTAAGTGCTATTTACAGATTACTACAAAAAATGCGTCTGTAACATAGTTATTGTCCTTGTTTGTCAATAACTTTATATAATACAGTGGTCAAGTTTATCAGTATGCCAACGTGTATTTGAATAACCTCCAAGTCATCCACTTATGACATCATAATAATGTGACTTGTTGTTTGTAGGGACAGCCCTAAAGCCATCGCAACAATTAAGATATTCCTGGAATGTGACGCTCTCAGGGCGGTGGAGAGTGTCACCCATGGGTCCCTATATCAACAGTCCCCTCACCCAAGGTCAAGTCAGTGATTCAGGGGAAGCTAATGGTGCTGATTTAGAGCACAACTGTCCTCCATCTGCCACAGCATGCTACAACTCCACATAATGTCACCCTGCTCTGAAATGGCATCCAGAAGGGAGCATTTGTCGCAGTGTTTCTAGGCCACATCAAGTAAATGGTTTATGTGTAAATTTCTGACTTATTTCATCCAGTGACAGGCTCTTCAAAACATGCCACGTTTAAATGACGGAATTTCAAAATGCTGTCAGAATCCAGCAGGTTTAAGTACACCGTGTCACAGCCAGGGCTTGAAGTTGGTTTGACTTAGCAGCAGAACTTTGTGGTGTTTCAATCACTTCATTTGCACTCAATACAGTTCTGCTCTACTATTTGTCTGGAACTTACAGGAATGGTACACCTAACTATCCTTAACAAAGCATGAAGAAAGACTTAATTCATAATGAACCAATAGTTTGCAAGACATATTCAGGCTTCTTAACTTCTTAAAGACCCATATCTTAAAATGTGAAAAACAGAACTAGTTCATTTGCTGTGGTCCAAAGTTACATTTTGAAATTAGGGCATCTTTTACACCTTTTCAGAGCGTAGGCATCACAGTAAAGCTGTTCGTGTTTTTGAAAGGCCAATTAAAGTACAGTTATTATAACCCAGGAAATAAAGTCAGGTCCAGAGTATACATCAAACAAACAGAGATATGCCTTTGAGTTGTACATGATAATAGACCGAATAAAGGCTAAATTCTCTCCAATTTGTAAAAGTGTCTCCAGTGTGGACTAACTCTATTAGACAGGCTGTCTTTTGGAAGAAATGATAACACAAAAGTGAATACATCTTCCTTGCTTGCAGCTGTATCAGCAGTTACATCTAGAGAAAATAAGATGCTTAGTGTGTAAGAAACTGTAGGTCCCAATAGGCAAGCTTCT
This sequence comes from Taenioides sp. WSHXM2023, assembly GCA_029959045.1. Lineage (NCBI taxonomy): Eukaryota > Metazoa > Chordata > Actinopteri > Gobiiformes > Gobiidae > Taenioides > Taenioides sp. WSHXM2023. Next base: position 22,351,570 of record CM057091.1, on the reverse strand, counting down.
ATAACCACAACAAAAGTGCCTGAGATAAGAACGCACAGCTCTAATTAGACAAACTTTTAAAGACTGCATCTAGGGCTGAATAAATACACTTGAATCCCCCACAGTCAAGTTTACGGCATTATTTGATTCATTATGATCAAATAGAACTCAAGAATAAAAGTTAGACTTTAAAGTCTATCAAATGTGGGTGTGGTTATCAGACTCTGACACATATTAAACTTGTTTAATATGTGTCAGATATAATAATATGTAATATATGTTAAACAGCTGACCACTGGACGACATTGGTCACCCAGGATCAACAGAATGTGTTGATCCAACTTGTCCAACTTGTGATGCAGGTGAGTTGTCCTGCATATGTGCTGGGGCCCTACCACTAAGACATCATCACTGGAACTGAGATCCTGCAGAGAACTTGCAGAGAAGAGCTGTATGCAACATATCCAACCATTTAAATGTAGGCCTTGTAAAAGTATTCAAATGGACTGCATCACTATTAGGTGCCATGATGTTCCAGTAGCATAAATATATAACTTAATTGTTGTAGAATATCTTAACTTCTGTTTCTTGTCCTGCCAAAAATACACACTTCTCCGAGGCTGGGTACCAGTCTCCCCAAGTTCAGATGGACACGACTGACAGGTGCTTTAGTCAATCAGGGACAACTACTGTCTGTTTGTTTCATAACAAATATGGCTGTTAATGAGGAAAAGAGAAGAAAAAAATATATATCAATGGGAACTTAAAAGCACATATTTCTACTGAATCAGTGAGCCCCTCCAGCTTCTATTAATTACATGTTAATTCAATCATTATTAAAACAGATGAATGCCTTCAATTTCTCCACAGTTATATAATACTATAGTAACATTCCTTTCACAGAGATCAAGCCTAAGCTGCTGCCATACACTGAGCGAAAGCTGTTCCCCGATAAGCAGGATACACCTATTCATTTTGCTGATTAAAGTCATATCTGGCCAGGCTTCTGACAGCATAGCTCCTGTGGAAAGATAGAAGACTGTGGAATCGCTTTCATAACAGGCCCTATTTCAGACAGTAAGAGGATGAATGCTACACGCATGCTCCACAAATGGCTCCATATTTAAGTGGAGAGCTGTTTCATTTAACCAAAAAAGGGGGAAATGCCAGGAGTCTTTTTGAGGTGAAGAGGAGCTTAGGAGAATTGAATGATGCACCCAGTTGGAGTTGCTTAAAGGAAAAGAGATCCCATTACAGTGAGGGCTTGGTGGAAAGCTTCTAAACGAGCCAAAGTCATTATACCTGCTTTTTGTGTTCTGTCCACACAAGAATGCAAATGACCCATCCATGTTGAACAACTGCTGGTCAGAGGGAAAAGCCCACTAGAGTGACACTAATGACTGTGGCTGAATTTTCTAAATTGCTTGCAAATTGCTCTGTACTTGAGAGAAAGCTAGAACAACTGTTAATAGTCTTAGCAGAAAGTTGATTTTGAAAATAGTTAGAAGCTGATTCGATTTGGTCATTGTTGAAGAATAAATTGAAGTAGTCTGAAAGGAGACATTAGACTGGAGTTCTAACGCAGGAGAAGTTTATTTATCATCAGTACAGCACCTAGCACTCAGAGACATGAAGCCTTGGGGCATTGTGATAGTATTGTCCAATCCAGTCCAGTCCATGCTTCTGTTGTAGGGAGTACTCTGATTACATAGGCTTTTGTAAGGAGTATTACACCTCTGATTACGTAAGCCAAGATAATAAGGACTGAACTGGCAGTGAGGGGCTGGCACAACACAGAGTTTCTCATCTACTATTTACTGCTAAGTCGTTATAACAACTTGGACATCATTAATTTTATTCTCTTTAATAATATATTTTATTGTAATGTACTTTCATAGGTGTGCCCCATACAAGTTCTGAATAGCCAGCACTCTCGCCTTACACCAAGAAGGTCCCGGGTTCAGCTCCTGGGCAGTGTGAGCTCTGCCTTGTCTCCCCGTGCCTGGATGGACTTCTTGTGTATCCTGTTTTCCCCATCAACCCACAACATGCAGTGAGCTTATCTTCCAGCTAATGGTGACCAAGATCCTGGCTAGTAGTAGTAGTAGGAATGAAAAATATGCTCTCATGCCTGGACAAATAAAAAGGGCTATAGGAGTAATTCTGTTAGTTGGTTGTCAAATAAAAAAGAAAAAATCATGTTTAGAGGTTCATGATATAGTGAACTGAAAGGGGAAATAAACTTTTTTTAAATAAACTTTCTTTCTGGCCAAACCACAATATGATGAATTTCTTTGTTGTAGAAGCTGAATACTGTTGCAGACACTGTGTGGCTATGAAAAACTCTTATTACTCCTACAGCAACAAAGAACCCATTTTTGTATTTTTGCGCTATCAGCATTTCAGACTAATCTCAAAGTAAATGACCATATATACTATAGCAATGACAATAGCCACCAAAACGATATGGTCAGCAGTGGAACCATACTTTTACAGCATGCTGCGTCAGTGCTCTCTGGTCTCAGGGCGACTACAGCTGTCCTAAGACACAACTTGATGCTTGTGTGTCTCCGTGGGGAGATTTGAAAGGCTGAAATGGTTTTGTTTAGGTCAGGTCGGACATGCACTTTGAGCCCGGGAGTGCATTAGAAGAGGCTGGAATAATGCGGTCAGACTGGGCTGGGAGCGGAGTCCAGGGCCGCGGCTGCCCTTTAGTGCTTTTAGCGTGACCCACAGAGCCTGCAGGTTCATTAGACAGGAGAGCGCCGCGCGTCAGAAGATGCTCCCTCTAGATCAACATAAGGAGAAGATGTCCTTGACTGAAGATGTGGAGTGGTTAGTCTTGAAAGGCACTTTGGCTGAAGTTTCAAATGGAACTTTAATTCAGACTGATTACAAATGAATCAAAATCAAAATATCTTTCATCAAATTTCATCTGATTTCCACATATTATTGCTATTGCTCATTAAGAACAGGAGAACAGAACAGCAGAAAACGTTTGGCTTCCCAAATATGATAAACTAGATGAGTACTGAATGAGGTGGGTACGACACATGGACTAAGAAAAGATAAGATAAGCTTTATTGGCACAGCACTAAATATATTCCACTGACCATGAGCTACACAATCCATAGAAAAGAAGAAGGCATTGCACACAAACTATTACACAGTTCCTATTCCACTCTCATCTCTCTAAAAGTGCGGGTACCACTCCCTATATGACCTCTAAACTAAACTAAGGAGTTCATTACATTTCATTGGCACGTACACGGCACTTTGAGAACCAGTGATTTAGAGTCGACGGTCAAACATTATAATGACACATCAAAATATGAGCCCACGGGTTCTCAATCTGTGGAACAGAGAACTACTTCTCAGGTGTGAAAAAAACTTTCCAACACATTATATTGTTTTTGTGCAGTGTTATAATTTTTTTACATTTCCAATGGTTTGTGAGCTCCTTATGAGCAAAAGAAAGAACTGAGTCTGGTTTACCCAACACTGTGATGTTCAGAACAGACTAAATATAGTCTTCTTGCGTTGTGTTCTTCTATTTTGGTCCAAATCCCACACCAGAGAAAGCATTCCAATAATGAGAGAGATGAGGATTGTGAAGTAAAGTGGTGATAGGCAGAGGCAGCAGAGTGGTGCAGTGCAGAGTGAAAGCATGACTCTTGGCTCCCGGCGTTTGTTGCTTCAGAGCTGCTTCCAACTTTGAAATCACAAAAGATACACTAGGCCTTGCACACCATACAGCCCACTTATACTGGGGGCGTGACTATTTAAAAATGTTTATACTTCTAAGATCAATAATATTCTCCGTTATTTAGTATTTTTAAAGGTCCTATATTACACAAAACTGACTCTTGTGAGCTTTAGATAGATACTTTACTATCCTGAAGGAAATTCGTATTTCAGGCAGCATGCAATACATACAATACACAATACATAATATAAGTCACGTTAAGTCATGTTATAACATTGTTACCTCCCAAAAACATACCTGGAGTTGTGTTTAGTTTCATTCTTGTTTGTCTTTCATTCATGTTTGAGTAACCCTTTATCTTATTTAGTCTGTGTACATCTCAAAAACTCAAAACGCTCTGTTCCACGTTGTGATGTCTTACAGTGGGAGTTTTCATGTTTTCAAGTCTTGCTCAGTAGAGATTGGCAGTTAGTGAAGGCTTGTATACCACATGACATCACAAGGTGGGACAGAGTGTTTTCTGTTTGAAACAAGAAGTAAACCTAAATATGTATGGTTTAAACATGTGTGAATGAAACAAAACACAACTCCAGGTATATTTGTAATGAGGAAACAACATTATAACAGATCAGAAAATTGCATAATATGGGTCCTTTAAAATTAGGGACAAAAATGATTTTAGCATTTTTCAGACCACAATAGATATATCACTGTATCTCAGTGCAATGCATTCAAGGACAAGTTGTTGATGAATACTGAATGATGCTATTAATTTTAAATGGCCTACCACAACATTATACTGTATATGATATGTATCCTTGCTATCCTCATAACATAAGGCTTGTCAGCACTCTGTGTAGAACGACATGCTTACAGAGACTGTGATCATTGTTTAGAGAGACAAAAATAGTCTAAAACTGTGAAGAAATTAGACTAAGGTTATGTTAAACTGATGGTCAGAACAGTGAAAAATAAGACCAAGAAGTATGGGGTGTACAGAAAAATACGATTATAAACTCAAAATCTCAAATCAATGAGGTTCACATAAGAAGGTCTGGGATAGTGAATGGATAAATCATAGACTGTATAAAGAAGTGGAAGAATTTTTCAACGTAAAATCAATTGGAAATTTCCTATTGTATATTGTATGGTGATATCCACTTTGAATGTTATCACACCTTCATGTGTTTATGTTACACTTCAGGTAGTGAGTATTAGTATATTTGTTCAAAGTATAGTGGTTTAACAGTTGGCAAATGTTATACATTTTGAACAATATGTAAATATACTCAGGCCCAGGTTGAACTGACAGAGGAAACACGCCATTTAGGACCATATTATCAATTATTACACAAATAAAGATGGGACGAGTGAACTGCACTCTCAAAAATCCATGTTACCCATCATTCATCATGGTGTCTGGCCAAAAAGTATAAAACTCAAATGTAAACGAAGACTGCTAAAAATCTGGTGCATACTACCATTGTGTCCTTAGGCAAGACGCTTCACAAAAGCTTTACCATCACTGAGTGTGGAGTTAATGAATAAGGCAATGTAAAGTGCTTTGGGTATTTATATAAAGCCAATGCATTATTATTATACAAGATTTTACACTTCTGCAAATTTTAAATCTCAATATGAACGTAAAGCTATCATTAATGTTACTGTGTAGATTTTCATTTCCATTTAGATTTTCATGTGTAACTGTGTTCAAAATAGTATCTGCACATCTAAGTCTTTCTTTTGTTCATGGCAGACAACAAAACACACCTCCATTACAAGAAAGATGTCCTGGGCTGAGAGGCAACCAGAAATCAATATTTAATGTTCATTTTCTCCCGTCTCCTCCTGAACCATGGCAAATTGGTATGTGCATGCTGGATGGGAGCGGGCACGTACTCCACTCAAATATATGAGTGTCCGACAAGTGGAGTCACAACTCACAGTTTTTACACCTCCCTGCCACACTTGGGTCATCCACCACATGAATCTTGTGCAGCTAAACAACAGTATTACAACACAAGGAGATAGAATGAGCAAGGTATAACTGTAACATTTTATAACTGTTTTAAAAGTGCACTCTGCTTGTCTCCAAGAGAGATGTTACTGTTTTACCTGGAATGTTCACAGTATAACATATCAACCTGCATGGAGGCAAGCAGGTGAAGACTCCAGGCAAATTTAGATCTGTGGAGAGGCGGGCTTGCTCACTGTAAGAATGCATGTTATTCAAGGTGTTTTTGAGTAATAAAACAGCCGCAATTGAATAAATGCAAGATACATACATTTATTGCCATACTTTAGAACATTCCAGCCAAAACAAACCCATCAACAAGCAGGTGGAGAGAAGTTAATATAGTGCGACTTTTTAGGCAGTATAGTAGCAATGTATATTCTCACCTTATAGCAAGAAGATCATTTTGTTCAATACCCAAACCATCTGTTCTAATACAAGTACAATATACTTATCCCATAACGTAGTCTTGAACAAGATCCTGGCTCGGCTCAGTTTGGCACTGCAGTCGCCTACTGCTCCTGACAGGTTGTTTTTGATTCAGTTACCAAGTTGAACTGTCACTCAGAGATTTTGACCTGCTCCAGCCAGAGTCACTTAGTTTACTTTTGTTGGTGGTCATTTCTCATAATGTGGCAAAGGCCAATCTGCTGCTCCACCTTGAGTCTATAAAAAGACCAAGAAAGATTGTTTTGAAACTAATTGGATACATGGGGTACAGTTACCAAAGTTGATAGGCCACCCGGTATGAAGTTTTGGGGTTAGGGGATTTTTTACCAAGTTCTAAATGTGTACAATTTATATTTCACATATTTGTTAGTTTGTCGTAAAACCTTTGGTGAAATCCACTTTCTTGGTCTTTTGAAGAAACAAAGAAATCAGCATATCCAGTGTCCCTGAATGCTCCATAAAGTCTTCATTCAGTGTATTGAAAGTGCTGTTATAATTAGTGAGTGTGCACTGTAGGCAAAGTTTGGATGGCCACTGTATTGATTGTGCACAGAGGCAGATGTCAGAGTTGGATGAGCGATGGGCAGAAAGAGCATCAGACTGATGAGGGGGCCATGGGGGAGCTGTTTGTCTTTTGGCCAGAGACACTCAACCTTCACAACACATCAGACTGTGGCTGTCTAACAGGAGACGTCTCCATTAGCAGATTGCTCCATAATTACCACTGAGACTTTTGCCCATATTCTTGTTTAAGTTTGTTTGTGATACACTGTAGAACATTATCATGATACAAGAAATAACACAATAATAATAATAATATTGAATAATGCATCTGTTTTATATAGCGCTTTTCTGGACACTCAAAGACATTCACTCCACACTCGGTGGTGGTGAGATACTATTGTAGCCACAGCTGCCCTGGGGCAGACTGATGGAAGCAAGGCTGCCAATTTGCACCATGGGCCCCTCTGACCACCACCATCACTCACGCACACACCACTTTCATACTAGGCAATGTGGGTGAAGTGTCTTGCCTAAGGACACAACAACAGTTTTTGCGACTGGCGCCCCCCTGTGGCTCCTGATTTTCCCAGCGTCTCCCATCCAAGTACTAACCAGGCCCGGCCCTGCTGAGCTTCTGAGATCTGACGGGATCAGACTTTGACAAGCCGGTATGGCCACATGAATCTGTTTTTATTGTATGTGATTCTGTTCATATACAAACCATGTTGACAGCTGCTTTTTTATTATAGTTGTAAAAAGTATGAAAAAATGTGAATAATACTGAATATGAATGCATATACCAGCTCGTGCAGAGTGTTAAAACCTACATTTCTTACCAGATCATTACAGAGAAGGAAATACTGAACACCAATTCAAACTGATACAATTTATTCATGCTAATAATTTAATATTCAAATAACATAATGTCTAATAATAATAATAAAGGTTTGAGTGTGTAATTATATAAAAAAATTACTTAAAATTGCATTATTTATTTGCCAATAATCAAATATTTAACATACATACCGTACAACACGAAAAAAGCAGTTAGTGACTATTAAAAAAAACAAAAAAAAAAAAAAAAAAACGATTGAGATTTGATTTGATGATTTGAATCAAATTTAGGACCTAGCATGCAGGTTTAGTTTTTGGTTTTACTAACAATGAGACCCACCCAAAGTTGTTTACCATGTTTGTATCCCTGTGTTTCCTACACCAGTGACATTCACTGTGTCACAACACAAACATGCTAATGACTGCCCTTCACTGTAACATGTGCATGTGTTGTAACAATAATGCCATACAGGAGACATGAGTTATGTTGAAAATATGCAACTTTAACAGCAATTATCTCTTCATCTTCATTTGTATTATGCTGTAACGTATTACTCAAACCAACCTATCCTTGCTGCTGTTTCTTCGTGTAATTTTCAGACCCACAATGGCATGGAGTTGCCTTTGTTATCTGCCGTTGAGGAATTCTTTACTGAGTGATTTTTCAGCACATTTTCTGATGGCTGTGCTGATGCCTCATGTGGGAGGTCCCTGCAGAGCCTATGCAGCTGCTGGGCTCTGCCTCTCACATCTTCATGACTTGGGCGATGTTTTGGCCCAGTTACACACACCACTCCCAGACTCATGAAGGACAGAGTATAGGGGCTTCACAGGGGTCTCTCAGTGCTTTTGGATGTCCCCCGAATGTCCCTGAGATTTCTTTGCTCTGCGACACCAGCAGAGGGAGGTATGGACACTTCAGCTGGCAGCCCTTGGCACAACCTTTGATGATTCTGACAGCCACACCCTCCGACATGTTAACAATACACAATTAATCTCATTGCATCAAAAGTTCAAATGGAATTAGGAATTAAACACATAAAAAGGCATTTTAATAATTTCTTACTTCATTCCAGTTAGGTAAGTGTTCAACCTAAGTGCCAACAAGTCTCTCTCATCCACACAGTATTATTGGCAAAAAACATATCTGGTAACAAGACACATTACAATAGTGTAAAATGAATATTTCCTCCGAACCATCCAAGCACATTGGAATGTAGATGAGCTCCTTGGCGGGGGGTTCCCATGGGCTCCAAGTTTAGGTTTTACTTGTACAACCAGAGCTGTCACTTACGAGATAGCATTGGAAAACAAACCCCTTTGAAAAGATTTTATTCCAGTATTTAGGCTATTTAATGAGAAAGAGGGAAAACAGGTTAGTGTTGGCCTTCTGGAGGGCTTTATGGAATACTTAGAGATGAATTATGCACATCCTCCGCATTTGATATCTATCCCACAGGGCTTTTTCTCTTTTCATTAAAGCTCTTATTTCTCTTCCAACTTTGCATCTCCCTTGTCACAGAATATGACTAGGCAAAAATGCTTTAGTTCAAATCAGCACATGCAGCACAGAAAGGCTGTTTGTCTTTGTAACACAGGGTACTTCTTGGCTCCTCTGTGCTGCTGTTGTTGCACTGCACTGATTTGGTCATGGCAGTCCAGGAACCGTGGCCAAATCAGGTATCAGGTACAGTGGATGGATTTCAGTTTACAGATTGTAACAGTTGTTTCTTATTATTTCAGAAGGTCATTGTTATAACAAAACAAATTAATCTGAGAGCTGAGTGTGAGCGCGCAGTTCTATAGTCGCACTTGTCCGTCCCGTCCAACACAGTCTTACACATATTAATGTAGGTCTAGGCTTCTTTAATTTGACTAGAAAGTTGCTTACTATATATGTTTTTAATATGTCAATAAAAATAAACATAGCCTACTAATTTGTAATATAGTTTGCGTTATTAAATTGTCGAATAAAGATGATGTCCACCCCAAGTCCGCTTACCGACCAATAAAAGTCCCCGCACGCTTGGGTCCTGTCCATATCCATTGTGACAAAGAATAAATCTGCTTTCTGTTTCATAACTCACAAGGTTTCGGAAATTGATTATCGCAAATAATTTACATCTATATTAAATCGGCTATTATTAGTCATTTGATACCCATAATGTTAGTGTGACTAATAATTCCGCCGGTTTATCCGTATAAGAAGAGTGACTTAATGAAGTGAGCGCAGAGACACTCCTCCTGCTCGCCAGTGGATGCGCGAGAGGAAGCTCCCAGTCTGGTCGCTATCAGCATCAGTATCAGCGCGGGCACAAAGGCAGTGCTGCGTACGGGCTCGTTCTTCTCAGGCGGGATACAACGTCCTAGACCGCAGCCCCCATGCTCAGGACTCCGGCACACGTCGCTCCACGGAGACCCTCTTGGGATGCGCAAAGAAGTGAGAGTGAACAGCGAGGAGCCCTGTGATTGGCCGCCCGCCTCCAGAAAGCATCGTGAAACAACGGTGCATGTTCGCTCAGCTCATCGATGCAAGCGACCTGCTGCTAGTAAACTTACCCAGCAGGCGTGCTCTTAGGCTGGATGCGTTCGCGGGATTTTGCCTAGGTGGAGACACGCGCGCGTTTATTGGAAAACAAACTTGTGAAGGATTTGGTGAGAGGAGGTAGACTCACTTCGCAACCTGCGCCGGAGCACTGCGTTATCTGGGATCATTAAGGTAAGGGCAAAGGCATTATATCGTCAACTCGAACAAGTCCACGTGCGGGCACACTTTAGTCTTATAATTAAACCTACTATTACTCTATAGATTAAACAAAACCAATACTCTAACCCCAGACTATTCATCTAAGAACTGGACAAGTATTGAGCCACAGTTGTTTCCCGTGGAGTTCCTTCTTTGTACTTACTGAATGCACTGATTCAATTGACATTTTGCTTCACTGGAACAGTAAAAGCATCGGACTGGACTTGCTCATTGAGGACATATAGCATCATAATGTAAGGCATGGCATTTTCATTGTCTGCTTTAATTCACTTAACAGCTGATTTAGGCCTACCTGTCAATCAAAGTCATTAGCTGCTGACGATTTCTTGCATTAGGCTGAATATAGACAGGCACAACCAACTGAAACTGAACTGAAACGAGCTTTTGATGTAGGCAAACTCTATTTAAAAGTAGGCTATAAAGTACATATTATATAATTATGCATTTGGCTGCTGGTGCATTCTCTCAACAAGAGTCAACACTTTTAGACTGTTTTGTACAAGAAGTGACAACCAGTGAATCAACACTAGCCTTTTAATAAACATAAACTATGCATTTCAAATACAAGAGTATGCGATTTTGTTTTTTTCTCATTTGTTACAACCAAATAAGCACCTTGGATTAGAGTTGCGCCTTTCATGGCTTAAAATTTCAATTTTGTCTTCATGACTCCGAGCTAAACTTTGCAAATGATGAAAAGTCAGTGAAGCATGCACAGTTGTTAACACTTGAATGAGCCTGCCCTACACCTGTGGCTCTGATGGTCCGTTTAGCCAGATAGCTGCAGGATAGTGTTAGATAGAAGGTCTTACGTCAAATGGATTAATTAAAATGCTGATTGATTTTTCCTTTGTTTTCCAGCTTTTCTGCTGTTCTTTTTTTAGTTTATTGAAATGTGTGGGAGTTTTCATCAAATTCTCAGCTCACACACATCAAGCGAGAAATGCGAAATAATACAGTTTCCATCCACTCTGCTTTATTGTTGCCATAGTTGTGTGTACGTGCATATTTGTGTTTTTTGTGTTTGTAGATTTGACTGTAGATTTGACCCCATCTTTATCAGTGCCGTATAACCTGTCAGGAGCCGTGGGTGACGGTGGTGCAGCACCCAGGGCCCCTTCTCCAGATCTTTAGCCAGGATCTTGATCAGGATTTCCTGAGGATTAGCGTACTGTGACTTTTTTGCCTGATGGGGGAAACTGGAGGACCCAGAGGAAGTGAGTGTTAACCAACCATGAGGAAGTGAGTGTTTACCAAGTATGAAGCAAACTGTAAAAATTCCTTACCTACAAATTTAGTTATGCTTATTTAAAGTATTGTTAAAGAACAGGCTGTGAGAAAAGCTGAAGGTTACAAGCAGTATTTTTTCATTCATTTTTTTTAAATCAAACTACCTCGACACGAAGATCATTTGCAGACCTTTGTGTTGTGAATCAGATAACCCCATTGGATCCGGGAGCCTATCTTGTATGGGGTCTACTCACATGATTTGTTCTGTCCAAAAGGGCATTAAACTTCAACACCAAATCCTTATGCAGAAATCACTGCATAAGGAGTGGCTTTATTCCAGTCCCCAATTATTTATCTTTTGCTTGTCGTACAAAAAGCAACCTAGAATTAACCATTTTTTTCCCCCAGATTAAATCAATTGCCCTGTTAAATCAATGACCCGCCCCTCCAGTGGCCAGTGCAGGATGGAGGGAGCGCAGGTGTCATCAAAGCAGAATGGGGCTCCTTTGAGGTGATGGGAGATGCAGGCTTCAATGACTTCAGTCAGCTGGGTCAGCGGACACACACACAACAGAGCTTTTGACACATACAAATTGTGCTCTGAGACGCTGCGGCAATGGGTCCTGGAAGACTGCACAGGCTGGCACAGCACCAGCAGAGTGGGGACATTGCACTCCAGATGGCCCGGAGAGGCCAGAGGAAGAGCCCAGAGAGGCCAGAGGAAGAGAGCGGAGAGGCCAGAGAAAGCGTGTGAAGAGGAAAAAGTGCGGAGAGGCCAGAGGAAGAACATGGAGAGGTCAGAGGAAGAGAACGGAGAGGCCAGAGAAAGAGCATGAAGAGGCCAGAGGAAGAGAGCGGAAAAGGCTAGAGGAAGAGCGTTGAGAGACCAGAGGGAGAGAGCAGAGAGGCCAAAGAAAGAGAGCAGACAGGCCAGAGGAAGAGAACGGAGAGGCTAGAGGAAGAGCATGGAGAGGCCAGAGGAAGAGAGGGGAGAGGCCAGAGATAGAGTGTGGAGAGGTCAGAGAAAATCCAGAGGAAGAGCTCTGAGAGGCCAGAGAAATGGAGTTGTGTTATACCTGTGTGTGCACTACAGATGATATTTATTTTAGCTGCAACTGGAGGCAAACAGAGATGTGAGATCGTGGATAGTTGCTTTTGCTAAAGTTTAGAAAAGTATCTGTAGTCCTTCATTCACCCAGGAGTGATTCAATGTAGAGAAAGTTTCATCAGCCATTTACAAGTCATGGTACTGGTTTGAAGCACTGAGCAGCATAAAATCCCAGTACAAACCAGTACTAATAATTGAAAAATGCATCTGACACGTATTGATTGCAAAAACAGTGTCCAGAGGCGTCATCTATAAAACTTGCTTACGCATGCATAGTGCGCCCTCTGCGCCACACGTGAGAATTATAAAACTCCTACTAGGCTCTCTGCGCCAGCTAGGACCTTGGCGTGTGCAGTCTGCAAAGTCTGGAGACACAGGGAAAAGGCGACAGTCATGGAGAGGAGCAGAAGTGAAGAGAGTCTAAGGAAAGGAAGTGTTTGATCAGGAAAACATCTGAAAATTTATGTATGTAAATAATTTGCACATTTAAGCAGATATTAGCCAAAACACTGAGAAGGGCGGTTTATTCCACTCATTATTTAAATTAAGAGAGATAAACCATTGCAATCACTTTTTGTGTTTATTTGTAATAAAGCCTTTGATGTGACTGCGTGGTTCTGCGTGGAGTGTCTCCCCCTTCCTCTCATGTTTAGGTTAATCTCATTCACAAGCCACTATGCATGGTCCTTTTATTGTGAAGTGGAGGTGTGGAGAGGGCGTGGTCTATCCTTTTATGGCGAATTGAAGGTGTTGAGAGGGTGTGACGTGACGTGAGTTCACATGCGTAGATTCCAGCTGCAGGTGAGATCTATAGAGCAGATTACATAAATCAGGAGTTTGCATGGCACACGCCTCCCATGGCCACTAGGAGTATACAGTTGCTAAGGAAAATTCCTACACAATCCTTTCCAGATGATGCCCCAGGTGACCACTGATGAAACTTTTTCTACAAAGTCTAGAGAAGTACAAATATAATAAGGGCCACTTTTAAGTAGCCTTTGGTATCATCAATTATATATCATTATCATTTTTTTTTTCTTTTATATTGATAAAAATTTGAGGCTATATTGCCCTGCCCTAGTTAGAATGTGCAGGAGTATAGTGATAGTGGATAGTGTGGGAGGTTGGAAAATCAAGGAGTTTATATATGTTTTTCTCTGTGTTTGAGGACTGGGGTGCTGAAGGAGTGACAGAAAAGCAGGAAGTGAAATGAAAGCGAGATTGCAAAAGAGCACACTGCTCTTGTGTGGGAGGAAGAAAATATAAAACAAAAACATGTATTTATCTAACGTGTTTATGTTTGCAGAAATCAGACATGAGATTATGACCACCTGTCTTATTCTGCATTAGTGAATGTTAAGACCACCTGCCCAGGCAGTGGGCAGCCCCAAAATACCATCTAGGGGCGGTCAGTATTGAACAAATTAATTCTTCTTCATTTTAATCTTCTTTTTTTATATTACCATGTCCAGATATGAATCCATCAGAAATGTGCTAAATGTGCCTGTTGTGGTGGTTGAGATTAGGGCTGGGAATCTTTGGAATATTTTTGGGTACCAGCTTGAATGATATTTGGTTGACAGTACAAGTCTCAGTCAGAACAATATCTGTATTCATTATTATATAAAATGACAAAACAGAATTATAAATTAGAGACATCCTATTGTGCAATCTCTGGACACGTTAGATATCAAACTCAATTTTTGGTACCTGTTGTACCTTAAATTTTTCTTCTATAGACCATACTGCTTCCTTTTAATGGTAGTGGTCCCAGTGCTAGGTGTGGTCCCAGTTTTGCACACAACATGAATGGACTGTAAAAACAAAAGTTCAGAAGTATCACTTATTTGGAAAATTACGTGGCAAAATTATGTAAATAAAATAATCTTTTTGCATCCTTTTAAAATAGTTATTAGAGAGCATTACTCAATATTTTAATTTAGCATATGTCTGGCATATATCGCAATATTATCCATATCTATTTTATTCTATCACTGTGAATGTTAGTACAGGGTTTGAATATGTTTGGATCTAATTGTCTGGCTCAGTTTTGCCCTTGTCTCAGTCAAACCTTGCATGACACTTAACACGTCACCATTGAGAAGGACTATACTACTGACTATCAAAAGAAGTACATCCCAGTACATGGGCAGAAAGAGACATTATATCTGATGATGTGGTTTTGGATGCAGTCGACGTAAACCTTGCTTTGGCTGTTTGTTTGAAGAGACAGTGCACACATGAATGGCCTTCATTACTGTGAGATAATGAAAAAGTACCAGGAGCTCACTGCAACAGAAAGGTACAATAGCATTAAACGCTGACAGGATTTTTTCCAGCTGCGTGTTCTGTCATTGACCCACAGTCCCTGAAATCTACTTGCATTTTGATTCCCCCATATCATATGATTTGATTGGTTTTACATTGTTATTTAAAGTTAACCTGATGGAAAAGCTTATTATCAGAGCTTGTCCTTTCCATCTTATCTTATCTAAATGACGCCAACTGGGATGAGGTTTATATTTAATTCACAGCGCTGTGTACAGGCCCTTTAAAATTTAAAATGACTGATATGTGCATACATACATTATTTTACAATTCTAAGGAGAACACAACAGTATTTATACTTATAGCATATTTCATGCCAACTATAAGAATCTCAGGTGTGTTCCTATTCTCAGTATTTCATAATGAACCAGTCTTTTATGGAGTGGTCTTAGGGGGTACGGTGGATTGTGTATTTAATCACACTATTTTAATGTTGTGACCATACTACATATTTTCAACATAGCAAATATATTGGATCTTGCAAAAAAAAAAAAATAATAATAAAATAAAATAAATAAATAAATAATTTAAAAAAGTTTTAATTTATTTGTTCTGTTATGGGGATTTTCTGTGATTTGAGGTGAGTCATTGGCTTAAAAAAATCTTTTATTTTTGATGAAATGCATAGAGTTGAGGTGAAGCTTGCCACACTCCAGCAGCTCTGCTTCATACACACGTGGCACGTTCATTCTACATGTTCACGCACTGCTTCTCCTGTTAGCTAATGAAATACTCTTAATCAGACATTATTATTAGACGCTGGTCTGATGTATGGTAAGTTAATATTTTTCCCTTGGAATGTGTAAACAAAAGTATGAATTATAGCTAAGTGACAGTATTGACAAAAGTGAGTATTGTCTGTATACGTTCTGAGTGTGACAGAGTGCAATGTTTGAGCCTGTACACTTTGCCTCACCAGCTGTAAACCTCATCATCACTGAAATTTAGCTCATCCAAGCCTGACTTTAAGAAGCCCAGCTGTACTATGCCTTTTGGAAGCTATACTTTCTAAGCTAGAGCTTTGCTAAACCAGTTGTTGGTTAGCCTTTATTTAGTAAGATAGACCTGGCTAAGCTAGCCTGGGGTCTCCAAACAAGGCGTACAGTTGTAGACAGACATGACAGTGAGATTTTTAAGTATGTGGAGTAGTTGCGGTCTCTTTCGCCCTTGTAGTTGTTATTTCCCCTCCAATACATCATCCAGCTTTGCATAATTAGAATTTGCAATTTGCAACTTTCCTCAAATCGTCCCTCAGACTCATCCTGAAAGCCCATCACCTCTAATGGGAACAAAAGGTCAGTGCTTAATTATTCATCCAGGATGTCAAACAATGCTTGCAGGGTGTTATTTAGGGTGGGGGAGACCCATTTAATAATTCAGCGGAAGGATTATATTTCTGTGAAAATCAGCACAGAGGTTCAGATGTGTCCCAGAGCCTTATCTCCGTTTGGGGCCCTGTGCCACTCTCTCCTGACCTTGGCTGTCACAGTTCACTAACACTGAAGGTGATGGAGATCTGTGTTGGACTCCTGTTTGCAGAATATCACTATCCTGATTTCCCTTACACTTTGGGTCCGACAGTATGGGTAGTTTGACTGGTGTAATATACCGTAAAAAGCAGATTAATCTTTACACACAATGAGACCCTCTGCATTTTACTCGAGGTATGTGGCACGCTAGCCATGTCTTTTGCTCCTAATCGGCTTTCTTAAAGTGAGGGTGTTTACTGCAGCTGAAGAGGCAAAAGCAGATATTAATGCTATTATAGTGCGTTAAAGTGGAGAACGCTCTAACAGTTGCTTCCATGAGGGAATTAGAGCCAAAGCTAATCTTGTTACATGTTGTAGGCAAAAATCAAATAAACAGACAAGAAGTAATAGCCGGAAGAATGGAGGTATAGAGCTAGAAGAGAAGAGCTAGCAGAACAGAGAAGTTAACTAGAGCTTCAAAGTAATTTTTTGATTATGTTATTTCATCAAAAAATTAAAGATGGGATTTTCGTGGAGCTGGTTCACAGGTGAGGATCCAATGCAACTGTGTGAATAGGTCTTTGATTCAAATGAACTCAATGTGCTTGTATTAAATATGAGCTGGATAATCCCGTATGTGTCATTGTGGGTGGCTCACACCTTCTGCTTTGCTTCCTCTCACTATGAAGCAACCAAACACCCTGACTATGCATTACAAAAATGGTTATTTTGTGATAAAATGTAAACAAGATTATTTTTATAGTATCCTTGGATCACTCTCACTGGTGTTCTACATCATTCTGAGAAAATATTATTGTTAAAAAATCAGTTTAAGTGTCTGACAATATGAGAGCCTTCATGCAGACACTGTTATAGTTACATATGTATTTCCATATGTAGTAGTTAAAATTATATTAAGGTGATATCAAAATGCATTGCTGAAAATGACTCTCAAAGCTCATTCTTCATGCTTACATTTTTTTTTATAACCCCATCTTCTGGAATTGGTTCTATTGTCCCAGATTTAAGCAGCCTCAGTGAACAGCTATCCACCCCCAATTTACATCTTATACATTTTTTATGAGCAATTCCTGCTCCACCTGTCGCTGTGTCCTTCAGATGAATGTGCAGTTGACAATATTTCTGTATGTAAATGCATGTAAAGTCAAGTATATCAACAAGTGACCAAAACCCCAGGAAATATAGATACATGTAAAAAAAAAATGATATTATAATGTCTAGCCATATGAGTTTTGTAAAATAAAATAAACAACTTTACTGTGTGTAGCCATTGAAAAAAAATGAAATGAAAAAAGAACAAATAAGAGAGCATCCATTTTGCCTCAGCAGCGCCCCCTGGAGTTCATGTGGGCAGGGCACTGATTGAGCTCAGTCACTCACAAAAGTTCACAAAACTGGCACTTCTCTTCTCACCAGGACGTGGGACTCTTCTCATATCTCTATGTTGTAGCCCTGAGAGTCAGGGATCGTAACAATAACAACTTCAGTGTTGATATTATTTTACTTCATACACTGTTAGGATACACAAGATATTTAAGCTACTGCTTACTAAATCACTGTTCAGTGATCACTAGTTTCACCTCTGTAATTACACAACCCTGCCTGAAAGAAAACCAATCCATTTTTGGTGATTTGGTCTGTTGTATGATTAGACTGACAAGAACCAAAGGCAGTTGGTTGCTCATTCAATTAGTGTTTCATTTAGCACATTTAATTACCCACAATCCTCTGCCCTGCTTGACCCCGCAGGAAACCTCATATTACTAATGAGTACTTTTCTGATTTCCTAGCCTGGGAATTACATCAGTGACTAATTCCCCATCCCATGCACCTGCAAGAGAAAGTTATGCTCTTTCACTGAGCACAATGCTGCTTGTCAGGGCAGTTTCCGATCTCTCAAATAATCTTTTTGGTAAAAAGACGGGTTTATCTTACACCTTAAGTTATATTGTATGTCTATCTAATCCTAAAACAAGTGTGTAGGGCAATTCAAAATATGGAAAAACTGAAAAAAATCTTCACCACTAGATCAGAGATATTTCATGCCACAGGAGTTATTTGCTCTGCTAAAGCCTTAGCGCGACATGTACATAAACATTGCTTATATGATGATGTCACTGGGCTGTGGTTCGGTTTGTTTGCTGTGCGAGTGGCTACAGAAAACCCCATAATTGTGCTAGAGCACAGCTCGGCCTAGTGTGAGTTACAGAAGTTACATAATGCACCATTAAATACGGCTCTCCACACAACTTCTTTTCCACTTTGTCTTAAATGTTTGCCATTATCGGTTTACAAGACTACCATCACGTGCAGTTTACTACAAGACTACCATCACATGCGGTTTACAGGACCTAATCTTTTTTCCAGTCTATTAGGTTCTGTGTTGTGTGCTTGTGCCATATTGAAGGTACAAAACTTCTCTGTGGGCATGTTTATGACAGAACCAATTTCCCTTAAAGCTGTGTAGTTCGTGCTAATGTTTGCTTTTCCCTGTTGTATTTTTATATACTTAGGTTAACTTCTAATTGTGAAGTAATTGTGCATACAGTATTTAAATACACAGATCCAGTGACAATATATTCATTGATGCACATAATTTATGCTTCATAGCATCTATTCTTGCCACAGCTGTGGATGCCTGTGGGAGAAGGGTAGTTTAGTACTGCCTCAGTAAGCATCTCATTTGAATATAAAATAAACTCTAACTGTTATAAGTGACTATCTGTACTGACTATCTAGGCTGACAACAATGAATGACTCAATATTTTAGGGGTGTATTTCCTGTTACAATTATCAGATATTAGAAGAGTAACACAAGTTTTTATTCTATTTACATTTAATAACTTATTTTACAACTTTTTGACTGTTTTCTTATAAGCTACCCAATATTATGGTTTGACAGTATCATCAAAACAGCTACTTCAATATTGTCCCTCTTTCTACTCTTATGGTTTGAAAATAAATCCTTTGGCAGTAGAATGATTTACAGTAATAATCAGAACCCTGTGTGGCACTGAATATTGTAGCACAGTGTGCTGCTCTGTGTCTCTGGAGACTTTTAGCGTGAGTGTGGAGACACAGGACTCAATAAAACAGTCTTGCTTTCCTACACACAAATGGGATAAATCCTGTATTTCTGTTATCTGCTGTATATCATTATTGATATAAAGGACAGATATGCTGCGTAGTAAATGTTTTCAAAGTCGGAAGAACACAGACTGAGAGATAAACGCTCCAGTGAGTTTTAAACAAAGCCATAGCTTTACCAGCTGTTTATCTGGGTGGCACCACTGTTGCCTAGCAACCCAACTTGGCTAGTTTGATTGGATTTACAAGTGGATCAGAACGTACACAAATCATTCAGTTTCAGATGTCTAAGAAGAACATGCATGGAGACAATAACAACATACAGTAGTCTACATGTTGAAGGGGGTTAGGTGGCTGATCTGTAAACCAGACATTTCAATTTTTGGTTCATTTTTTTGTAGAATAGAAGTCTCATTGGAGAGAAAGACAGCATGTTTACAAGTAGGCTATGTGCAGCCCTTGTACTGGTCTAACAAAGTGTGGCTCTGTAAATGTAGTGTAGCTGCGAGCTGGGGAATCAGTACAATCATGTAACTGAGTTAAAAAGTGTATTAATTTCACCGAAAGATTGATACCAAATATGATTATGTGTAAATAAGAGAAAACTTTCGTGAAGCTGATGGAGGCCGGGACCCTCAAATTAACCATACAACCAATCCCCACTAAAATGAACCCCCACAAAATGAAGTTGCCGGCAGTACTCATTTCAAGTGGCAAAACATGTTAAATCAGAGCCCAGAGTTTCCACACATTAATGGAACGCTGTCTGTTTGTTCCATTAAATCTGAGTGTGCAGAGCAGTGCTGTGTCTGTGGTGTGTTTCCTCTTGTTGTTGCTGTGACACGACAGGGTACAGCTCCTGTGTGAGGCAGAGGCACAATGATATTTGGGAACAGGACAGTTAGGGAATGATCCTATGGCACTGATTTGCATGGCCTAAGAGGTGATTCACTGTTCTCACATGCACTTTGTGGAGTATCATTAGACATGGTCCAGGTTGGGCCGTCTTAATGATACAGTAATGGATGCCTTTGCCCTTGAAATTTGCGGCTGATCACTTCGCGACCTCAGACCTGGAGGTGGGATCAATCCTGCACTCTGAGTTGCACAGTGTTGCACCAATTGCCTTTTAGTATGAGGGAAAGACATTTCTGACATTCCATTCTCATTTAAAAATAAAATATACAATATTTCTGTAGTTCTGGGGCTATATTTGCAATGCAAACAATAATCTGAATCTAATGCGTATGCTATGTTCACTGTAAAACCCAAGTTAATTTTGCTACACAAGAACAGTTGCCCCAAACTCTCTTGCAACATGCTTAGATGCAATTTATTATTATACAAGTAATTCAAAGAACCTTGTCTGGCACTCAGGAGTGAAATATTGTATATAAGGATTCAAACGATATGACTTCAATCAGGCATTCAGACTCTGAACCAAGTCTTCAAACTTAGAGGAGTACTTCCTAGATTGCCACCACATGATGTAGACCAGTGACTTCACATTCTCCCTACAGACACACAGCCTCACCTGACCACTCCTTAGAGTTCCATCCATTAAACTTAACATGTGTTTTTCCATCTCCAGGTGCCTAGCGCTCTTTCCTCTCTTGTGGACGACCATGCTGTGGATGAAGTGGAGGATGGTGCTAGGGTCCCTTTTTGCGTGGAGACGGAGGTGGCTGCGGTCTCTCTGGTTCCTCCTGCTCTTCACCGCAGGAACTTTAATCGTCTTTCACCAGCAAGATCTGTCTGACACAGTGCAGCAGCAAGGCCCAGGTACCATCATTCTCATATACAACAAATGTATTGTATTATTGGCATGAACTGATGGACTGGTTCATTCAGTACACAAAGCCTTAACCTCCAGAAAATCTCAATTAAAGGGGAAGACAGAAAACATACCGGAAAACAAACTGTTACAGCCATTTCACTTTTTCATTAAGTTCATGGGCCTTCAGACATTATGAAAAGGAGAATAATATATATTTATATAAAATCATTAAATTATCCCTGCCTCAGTTGAGCATGTTCTTAAGGCTGGGCAGAATGAACTTAAAGCGTGCGGCCCTGAATGATAACTATAAACATAATCCTTATATTGTTGGAGGTTGGATCTGTTATATGAATTTAAATTACTTTATTATCAGCATCAGCAGTTGGCTGTGCTCCCACTGGTGCGGTTTTGGAGATCATAGTCCCTCAAGACATTTGAATTCAGTCTTTCCAAATGCTACAACTATACTAGAGCTTGATCTGTGGGCAGCTGTTTTTTTTATTTGCATTTGAACTTTTGTGTTCTTATATACTATAAGTTAGACCATGCATTTCCCTTATGTTGTTGTATTTAATGACTGTCCAAAATGCTTTTCTAAATACATTAGAAAAGCATATGAATAAGTGACATCTAATTTACAATGCTCTAGGTAGCATTTTACAGTAATGTTGCAAAAGGATTGACAAAGCATGTTACCGTAAGTGTAATAATGGTAATTATATGGTATTTACTCATAGACGTATCTGCCATTCTACTTTTCTCTTTGCATTATGATTCATTCTAACCATACCCAGAATAATGGCTTTTAGGAAACATGGTTCATATTTTCTTGATAATAAAATAAATATTATAGTTCTGAAGATGGCATATAGACAGAGGTTGTATTTGGGGTCACCGGTTCACCAAATTGTGTAGAATTGATTTGAGAACTATTTTTAAAATATTTAAAAATATTTAAAATTATTCAAAGTCTCTCATACTAGACAGAGATCAACAAAACAAATTTTTAAAAATGAACAATAAAAACACATAAACAAGCACGCCATTAACTATTTTTGTTAGTACCACTCAAAGTTATGCTGATAAAGTGGTCTTGCTCTCTCTAGACCAAACCTTTGACAAGTGTACTGCAGGAGAAGTTTGTCTGTGGAGTAGAGTTAGAATCATGTGTCAACAGCAGTGTGAATGATTATGAATATCATAGCAGTGTGACACTCCATTGAAATAAGAGCCACTTAGCCAGAGTGCAGCCTCTCCAAATACGTAATGCTCCCTGATTGTCGGATGCTTTCAGCAGCGTGTCAGGTCGGCTATTTGAAACACTACACGTATGCTCATACAAGAGGCTGTCTCCAGTGTAGTCTGTCATTTTACAATTTAGCCTTGTTAAGTTGCATTTGTGTTATTTATAAAATAAAGGCCATCTGGCATATTTTTGAATGGTTAGTTCAACAAGGCGGTTTACACGCAAAAAGGGGGGGAAAAAAACACAAAAAGGACTGAGAAACAGCATTTTTGCAGAATTAACAATCGAAGCACCAAACTATTACTTATTTCAGGTAAAAGAAGTTTTATATTTCGTGAAGAGGAGAGATGTCTTCTGCATTTGAGAGATACAGTACATGCATGCATTAGCTGTGGTTGGATTGTCTTAAGTTTGGACGGAGGATTTTCACCCTCTAATACCCAGTTCAAATTCCTTCTTTATTCGAATAGAATGTAGAAGGGACGGGCTGGTCAGGAAATTATTATTTTTTAGTCCCAAAGCAATCTGGATTGAATTTATTAACCATGATGTGATGATTTTTTATTATTATTTTTTTTTTTTTCCAAATTTTCTATTCCCAAGAACTTCATAAACACCTCCTGTGATTTGGACATCAGAATAAATGGCTGTTGTAGCTCTCCTTTCCTGCATGTATATGAGCCAAAGTGGTGGTTGTGTGCTAAGTGTTGGCCAATTCAACTGTTGATGGCTATGGGAGATACTCACCATCTGCATAGTTACAATACAGAATTTTCCGTATCTTTTTCTCTGCAGCAACATTTCAGTTAACACAAGGCATTAAAATGAAAATATATGAGACCAAAATTGTGTATTGTAAATTATGTCCAAATTTCATCTTGTTCTTGTGGGCCTCATCTTATGTACCATTTTGTCTTGTAAGAATTATGTCTTGTTCCCCTGCTTAGAAGTATGTGAATAAGTATAGTGAATTACTTTGTTTGTTCTTTGATCTCCACACAGTGACTGAACGTGCGGCACAATGAGCTTGCAGTACCTCGCCTTAAGCCCAAAAGGGTCAGTCCATAGCAAAAGCTCATATCTAATAAAGCAGCCTTATAATACATGTCAGGTTATATCTGCCTCCCCTTCCTTTCTCCACTCTATATTTGGCTTATATCCACTGTGTTTCCTATGGTGAAGATTGCCCTCACCATAGGTCCAAAAACAACTGGAGTTAAACTGAGAAGATCAGCTCTCACTACTCGCTCTTAGAGGACGATGGGAGAAACAGCAGATGCTTTTAGACCGGAGCTGAGGCCTGAAGTGCTAACAGTGATGAAGATAGATGGTGTGCACGAAGCACTTTGCAGAATGAAGGTCCACTTTACTGTCAGGAGCTACAATTGTTGTCCCTGTTTTCCCTGTGTTTAGCTATTTTTGTCAAGTATCTGCAAGTTAACTATGCAAAGTGTAAATATACTTCTTTTTTTTTCTTTTTTTCAAACTTTTCTGAAGTGGAATTTTAGATTATAATTAATCACAAGCCCATTTACCGCCCTTCAGCAGCAGTCTCCTTGCTGCCCACCAGGAGCGGTGCGATGTGCTGCTCAAAGGTAAAATTTGATCTCTCTGTCAGAGGGCCAGTAATCTCTTAAGCCCTGTCTGTTTGCCCAGTCTAATTTAGCCGTCTCTTAATGTAATTAAACTGTGCTTGTGACCTTAACCCACACCCTGTATTTCAATCCAAATCCACTGTGTTTGTGGCAAAAATAAATGTAATTAATTTTAGCCCCAATGTGCAGTGTGCAAAGCTTTACAAAGCATGATGTATGATCGCATAACACAGTCCTGCTCTGGTTTTACACTACTGTGTGAATGGATTGATAAAATGATTCTGTGCTACAGATGTGTTTATTAATTTGAATGGCCACTCCATATTTGGGTGCCTGTTCTTGTTTTTGCCTTCAGGAGTAACCTAAACTACAACCACCATGGGCAAAATGCACCATCTAATATAAAGGTGTCAGTGCCATCAAGACCCCCCAGCTTAATCTAGACATGGTCCAAACAGCTTTAAAAGAGATTTCCTCTGGGGCCAGTGCAAGGTCAAATAATTCCTCCGGTTATGCCAAGGGTACCCAGCAACATAATCTAGTTGTGTTTGTGCCATCTGATCCGCCCCATCTGTGCCCCTGTGCACCTGACCATACTGCTATGGCTCATTTTGTGATTGTGGTTCCGGTGTGCAAAGAACACCTCCAGCTATACTTTGCATTAGTAAAAATAGATAAGCAAGATCATTTGACATCTCTAAACAATAAAAATAATAAATGGAAGTCTACCAAAACCAAGCAAGGGGGAAAATGTAAAAGTACTTAGCCAAAACAGAATTTTCAAACAGAACTAGTTAATTTTAAACTGTTCACTTACCTAATGCATTTCTAGCATACTAATCATTCACAGCCATAAGTTTATAAGTGCTTTTCACAGATTTCAGTTTACTGTCATGGTAAAGCTAACAACAACAACGTGCTATGGGCATGCCTCCTGTTTCACAGAGAATAATTCGATGCAGACAGCAGCAATAAAAAGCAGCATACATTCTGAAACATTCAGGAGGTTTTGCACACAGCAAAGTTTTAAAAAGAATGGTGGACATGGTAGTGCAGGTGAATGACTGTGGTGCAATCTTGGAAGTGGGTAAACACTCTTTTTGAGCAAGCCCAGATGACAGGGTTAGGGCCCCGCTGAGCAGCAGAGCAGGGGTGGTCTGTGCTGCTAGTGGTAGAGGGCTGCAGGTTGGCCTTTCCATAGAGCCATGCTGAGCAACATTAAAAAACTCCAAAGGAAATAAATCACAACAGGCTGAAGCACCACATGGAGCAGACTCTGCGTCTGATTTGGAAAAAGTCTTTGAAGACTGTAATCGCAGATTCTGCCTCATTGATGATCACTGTACATGCAGAGCAAATAACACAGCCAGGCTTAATTCAGGTTTGTGGTTGTGGTCACAAAATACATGCTCTCTATGCATCAAATGAAATTCACCAACAATGTAATGATATATGAGCTTCTAATAACTCTTTGGTGTCTATATTCAACAATAACATTTGAAGGGAAACATTTTTGCATCAGTGGATTTTATTTTCAGAGCTCACATCAGGCATTTAAATTTGCAGACATTTTAGATCATTCCATCAGCTACCATGTAATTATAAATTAGCTGTTGTATAGACTAAGTGTCTTTCATCTACAGCGGGTTAAACCATTTCATTACCGAATCTTACACAATGCGCATTTAATTAGAGAAGTGTCTAAATGAAACAGAGCATTTATTCAATAGAAAAAGTGTGCTTCAATAATAATAATAATAAAGTACTTCTTTA
Organism: Taenioides sp. WSHXM2023; assembly: GCA_029959045.1. Taxonomy (NCBI): domain Eukaryota; kingdom Metazoa; phylum Chordata; class Actinopteri; order Gobiiformes; family Gobiidae; genus Taenioides; species Taenioides sp. WSHXM2023. The sequence continues at coordinate 22,325,679 of CM057091.1, read as the reverse complement.
CCCTGAGCTAATGTGAGTGAAAGTTCCATTTGTGTGCTTACCTATTCAAGCATTATACTTGAATGAAAGAAAGTATTTCTTTTGCACAAGGAAGTAAGCTGTTTTGTTCAAACACTTTTAGAACACAATGTATGCTGGACTAGAAGAAACCCTTTAAACCACTAAGGTAATCTTGTCTTACAACTATACAGAAGTGCTTGAACCAAGGTTATATTAGTTGCTCCTTCCATCACATTACAGCTTGGTGTGAATCTGCTGCAGCCTCAAGAGGTCAGTAAATGGCCTAACCATTCCTTTTTGGGTGGGCCATTGTGATCAGAATATTGTGGAGGAGGTTTCATCCTTTCAGACTGGAGCCATATATGGTCTATTATCAAATAGAGCTTGTGCCTATTCCATTGCGACTGTTGAGTAGATATCATTGTGCACAGGAGTGGCTTCCATCTCTGTAATCCCTCTACAAAGTGCAGCACTCCTAAAGAAGATGAAAGAAGAGCGGACCATTCACTGTCTGTGTGTGTGTGTGTGTGTGTGTGTGTGTGTGTGTGTGTGTGTGTGTGTGTGTGCGTGTGTGTGTGTGTGTGTGCGCGTGTGCGTGTGTGTGTGTGTGTGTGTGTGTGTGTGTGTGTGCGCAAGTAGTGACCTGAGCCAGCCACTCCTTTGCCCTCTTCCCTGTCAGAAAAGAACAAAAGATTAAGGCCTCCTGCTATAGCCCGTGATAACAAGCTGTCAACTTCTAAAATGTAATGCGCTGACTGTGACTGTGGGAGGAAGTGCTGGTGTCAGTGGAGTGGGCCAGCTGATGCTATCTCCACAGCACTGATGGAGAGTGTCTGGGCCCGGCTGGCAGATACACAAAAGCCCCTAGTGTCTGCTCGCAAACAAGGGATGAGCTGGGGAAGCCGTATCATATCCGCTTTTCAGCATATATATAGTCATACATCATGATGCAAGGACAAAAAACTGAATGGAAAATGTTCAAATACATTCTTAATTGCTACAGTAATGCAAACATTACAGACAACTTAAATGTTTTTGTAGAGTAAATGCTAGGGATGTGACAAGGCAATATCCCCACTAGACGAGACATGACATTGGGTCCTCAAGAATGAGACGTGAGACAGATTTTTCACATTTATAATAAATAATTTGCTTTGTTTTTCTCATATACGGTAATAACTATGCTTTAAAGCTTAATGCTTTTTACTACAACTGCAGTTGGCACAGAACAATGTTGTTTTTCTGGCACCTCCACCTGGACCTTTGTGGTTAGTACCAAAGATGAACCGAGTTTTAGTGCCCAGCCCTTTCAAGTTGTTTATTCCCACTTCAAAATAACATAAACGTGGCCATAGATTAAATAGAAGATTAAATTATCTAGATTTTATACCATTATGACTTAAACAAGCTACATGGCACCACTGAAAAGCATTTACTCTGAACAAAATTTAAGTTAAGTACCAGGCACGATATATTCTTCATTGCTGGAATAGGCACTTTTTTCTTTTGCTTTCTTGTATTTATTCTGCATTGATATACCTCTGTTTGCCTACTCCAGTGTGCACTCAATACGTTGATAAATGACATGAATAAAAGCCAATAGACTGGAGATAATAAGACTTTAGTCCTGACAATGTCGACAAGAGGGTCCCCTTTGTCCACTTGCCCATCCAGGCCCTTCTGCAGCCATAGATTAAACTCTCAGTGTCGCCACCACAAGTCTTAATGCACACTTGAGTGGACAGTGGGCCGTTATGTGGAAGCTGTCATTTGGCCTATAGAGCCACTAAATCAATCCAGTGCCGACATAATGCTGCTTCTAACCGCACTATTGTCACTATGCTAATTGTCTGTATGTCTCATAACAGTCCCATAGCCCTTGTCAGTCCTCTGCTATCACTTTGTTTGGATCTAAAATTATCTTTAGATTACCCAGAAGAGCTGCCAGATGGCTGATAGAGCATGCACAGCCATCTTTGATCCTATTAGCTATTGATAAAGCTATATGTGCGTACATTCAAAAGGAGAGTGCCTGTGCCAATGAAACCCTGACATCGTTTATTCTAAAACAATCATTTCTGCTCTACGCATCCTTGTTATATACATCATTGTTTTCTGTTTCATGTGACAGACAAAGTTAAAGCGAAACAGTTTCCTACTTAATAAAATAGATTATTAGGTCGATGGTTTTGTCCTGACATAAGCATTATTGGTTCAGCAGTCAGATCCCCTGGTTCATTTACCTGACCAGCCAGAACCACACACTTTGACAAAAGTTTACAAAGATGGGTCGATTTGGAGTTGTATCTTGTCACGTCAAAAACACACGTTTACACATAAAAAAGGGGAAGAACAACATATAGGACTAAGTATAGATTTTCTCAGAATCAACAATGGAAGTACCTAATCCTTATTTCTCTCAGTTAAAAGAAGTTATATATTTTGTTCTGAAAGCTACGAGAATTTTCGAGAGGAGATGTCTTCCGCATTTGAGAGACACGTGATACAAATTAGCAGCTGTGGTTGGATCGTTTCAAGTTTGGACGGAGGTTTTTCACGCTCCATGGTCCGGTTCCAGTCCCTTCTGGATTCAAACATAATATAGACGGGACTGGCTAGTTAGGCCACTGGTCCACAGGTTGGCAGTGTGATTCCAGTTCCTATAACAAATACTCTCCTCAGCCAATTGCCTCAGCCAATGTACGTACACTGGTATATGAATTTGTAATGAATGGGTAAGTGCTTCCTTATGGTAAGCATGCCTTGAACAAACTCCCTGGAAGAAGACATACTGTATCTCAATGGGTTCCTCCGGGCTAAATAATGTGATCATTTACCATTTTTGTCCTCTTTTTAACTAGGACATGTGGAACAACCCTCTGTTGTCCCATCTAAACTACAACTGTAAATCAGCAGAGCTCATTTTCTCCTCCTTTAGATGCATATAGTATAAAGGACCCCGCTATTGTTTATATAAAAATACATTTTAACAATTCTAGCAAGGTTTTAGACTGATGGCACAGACAGGGGAGTTAGTCACACTGGAGCTATTTCAGGCAATTTGATTTTAGACCAAAACCAATGGGGGACTTTTCCCTTGTGTGCTCACTGTTATTGATCTAGAAGCACCAGTCATATGATCTGATATAGATACACTTTCTTTTCTGCACAACTAACGTAAGAGAGAGAAATGAATTTGACCTAGCACGATTTTTCAATCCTTTGGAGTCACTGAGGACTACTGATGATGCCCGCTTCAAAAAATGTACTCGGGGACAATGGTTCGATAAAGCAGCAAAACAAGGCTTGATGTATTTCTCTTTTTGTAACTTGATTCATTTAAGTGTGATGCTATCATGCTCTGTTCCAAACTGAGAACAATGGACAATATATAACAGAGAGGAACAAAGTGTACTTACAATGGTTGACAAATAAAGAAATCTTGTCCCTGGTTATAGAAGTCAATACCCTGCCCTATGGGGTGAAACATATAATTCTTCTAATCCCAAACAACAAAGAATAGCAATGATTTATTTTTATTTGATTGTTTCTAAACACTGAAACCTCTCTCCCATCCCATAATAATAATAATAATAATAATAATAATAATAATAATAATAATAATAATAATAATAATAATAATAATAATAATAATAATAATAATGGTACATTTGCTATTCTTAGTCATTAAGGTCATTATAGCAGTATTCATTCACTTAAGTTTAGTATAGCAGCTATGCGGGGGCTGACAGAAATGTTTCACAGTCATACTTTACACAGGCAAAGTAGGTGCCCACAATACACAAAAAAGGCTTAAACTAGCAAGAGTGGAATTTGAATCACCAACCTCCTGGTTATAGAATGGCCATACTCTGCCGCTGAAGCCATGGCTCACTTACTCCGTTGGCATTTACTTATATTTCATTAAATAGATACCCTGAGGCAAATACTGCCATGGTCCTGCATATTAAACACATATCATATTATAATGGATTTTTCTATGGGTTTCAATATATCTAAAGCCACTTTTATAAACAGACTAATCCATATACAAAAGCTTAGTTAGATCCCGTTCATTTAAATAGTCTCATCTTAACATGCTGGCTGATGTCTCCATGTTGATTGTAGTTTTTCAGACCACCACTTGGACCACACCACAGCATCAGTGGTGGTAAATAGAAGCTGCCCACATCTTATCTCAGCGGCAGAGCTTTCTTGGCTAATGGCCTCCAACAACTGTATCACTAATGTTGTCAGTGCAGATAATGGGGCCATCAATAGAAACCTCCTTTCTCAGTCGATTACAGCTGTCAGCCTATGTCCATATCTGTGAATTGCCTAATGAAAAATCACCTCCTATTATGAGACATCTTTTCACTTGACACATACATTAACCTTTGAAATGACAAAATATTGACCCTTTTCACAAATTTCTATGTCCAGACTTTGTACTAAAGCGGCTGTTTTTCTTATAGCATTCACCAATAAGAGCTTTCCCAAACAAGCTTTTAGTCCTATTTCCGCAAGTCTTTTTTCACTACATTTTAGCCTTGGCCCATAACACACTCAGGCCATTAAATTACACCAGGACAAATTGAGCTGTTCTCCAACTCTTTCCAATTTTCTCACACGTTCTGAAAGACTGCATTAGACATAGATCCTCTTATATTTATTTCCTGGTCTGTCATGGGGTTTTTTGAAGAATTTTTCCTCCCAGTGTCATAAAATAGTGCAGCGCTTGTTTTATGAGCACAAGTGAAAGGACTTAACCCCTTATTCACTGTCCTTCAGTGCTCAGGTTCACCAGTGCACTATGGAGACACTCACCCCCCGTGGATTCATTATTGATTGGACTGCATTTAGCGGACATTCCCTCATTGCGCTCAGCTCTAATGTGGGCGTTTTTGTGCAAAGAGGATTCTGAAGTATCCATACAAAAACAAGGAAACACTTTGGAGAAATAAGATGACTTCAATGAGTGGATTTGTGAAGCCCACTCAGAGGTAGGAGGGAGTGTTTTTTTTCCAAGGCTGTTTGCGGCACTTTATGTTGCGCAGTGACAGGATTGTGCAATTGAAGATTAAAATTAAAATTAAATTTGTGAAAGCTGGCTAAAATCTTACAGTCCTGGTTCAAATCCTATTCATAAATCGCTTGTCTGATGCTGTTGCACTGTGCAAACTTAACACTTAAAAATATTTGAAAAGGTAAATCTGTTCACATCAAATATTGATTATATTAACAGTATCATACCGACCCCAACCCCCCACACTTAAGGATCTGCACTTGTGCATGAATTTTGCATGTGCTACATAGGCTTTAATTAGGAGTGGTGTTTATAATTAAATTAGACATATTATGCAAATTGGTATTTTTGAGCTTTTAACCAACTGTTGCCCCTTCATCAAAACAAGCTTTAAGTATTTTTTTTTTCATTCACGCTAAAATCTATCTATCTATCTATCTATCTATCTGTCTGTCTGTCTGTCTGTCTGTCTGTCTGTCTGTCTGTCTATCTATCTATCTAACAACATAACAGTCTAATATTGATTTCAATAGGACAGAAAACTTGTAAGGTAATGTTGGTTTGATAGAGAACTTAAGAAATGTATGAAAAATTAAGATATCGCATAAGAAATTTAACTTCTATGGACAAAACTGAATCCGGACAGAAGTTCTTAAGAATGACTATGTTTTACCATGCATCCAAGTAGTGTGAAGAAGTTTGATTGGTTGGTAATGGAACCTACCTTGACAAATGAGAAAATAAGGAAACATCTCAAGTTTCTTATTTGCAGCCTTAATAAAGAGTTATTTTTGTTCAGTGCTCTTCAAATCCGACAGTTTTCCTAAATGACAAACCGCTAGGACAATACGAGGCCAGAGCTGACAAACATATCTGTTTGAGTGCGTCTGTAATGGCACAGCTGACCCCTAAATGGCAACTCTATCAATTCAGTGTCAGTGTGTGTCCCAACAGAGGCAGCAGGGAAGTGAGGCAGCATTAATTATGAGCCTTCAAGCTCCCAGGGACAGTTAATCTTTGTCTTTTTGCTCTGCAGACATTTGGATCTGCCACAAAGAATGGAACCAGGTCACAGCACTTGACCCTTAACTAAGAATAAGGATTCCACTCACGCCCCTGGAAGAAGTAATTTTGCCTTTGCACACACAATCACACACAGTGCCCTAAGACCTTATCATTAGTAGTCAAACACATTACAGAGAAATCAACAAACCATTATTTTAAGCAACAAAGTTATACTTACATGAAATACAAGCTAAAATACAGAGATCAGAGCAGGCCTCTCTGACCAGGTTTAGTCAGGCCAGTACAAAATGGGTGTGACTGATTTACATAATATTCTCATATTAAACAGTGGTATTTTATTTGACTAAAGCTTTAAAAGGCCCGCATCTAACTTTTAATAAATAAATGCATGCTTTATTTTTAATAATAACAATAATAATACATTAGTCTTATATAGCACTTTTCCAGACACTCAAAGTCGCTTTACAATTTGGTGTTACAATTTAATTCATTCCATACTTGGTGGTGGTAAGCCACTATTGTAGCCACAGCTGCCTTTTAGATGCGCTCTTACTCGCTCTCGCTCTTAAGCGGGCTTGTATCTCTATAAAACACTAAAAATCATATTATAGTCAACAGTAGCTAAAATTAAATAATACTTTTAACATGTCATACATGTGAGGAGATTATTTTTCAATATAAGAAACTGAAGTATCATAAAATACAAAAGTGTGTCAGTCTTGTTTTTGTATTTTTATTGCTTTGGGATGGTTCACATTTTGTGTCCTGGCAAACATCAAAACAACCAGAGAATGAACAGAATGTAAGCTAATTACACACTCTACAAATGTCAGGATGATGGTGACAGCTATGCCAGTTGTTGCTTGTGGGATTAAATGCATTAAAAAATATTCTCTGCTTTTGCTTGGTTTTCTGTACCCAAGTCATCAGTTAGTCATTGTCCCTAAAATAGACAGGAGAGTGGAGGTATCATTACCCAGGTGGAAAGATTTGATTGATTCTTACAGATGAACCAAGCAACAAAGCATCACAGAATAAAAAACACAAAAAGACTCAGTGAGGGAACACTTTGACAGAATTGGGGCATTGCCTCCATTATACCTTTTCCTTTGCCCTTTTTGTGTGTTAATGTCTTTGGAACAAGACAGGTTTCACTGCAATGAAAACGATGATGAGAATAAATAGGCACAACCCATGTACAGTCCAGCAATTCACTTGAGACATGGCCTTGCAAGTGCTTGCATACATTGTCTGTGGGCTGACAGCAAGTCGAGAACACACGGCTAGCATTAGGGCTTAAGCTGCAGTGCAGTATGCAGGGTCACACACACACAGGTGGAGCAGACTCCGAGAAGCCTTTTCCCTGCTGCTTATTCTCTTAATTCTCTAAATGCTTTTCCACTGGTTCTATTCCCATTCATGCCCTGTTTGCCTTTCATCTGATCTTCACTGTGCGCTCAATCTTTTGCTTTGACAATACGCCGTGCCTCCAGACGTTGAATAGCGCTCTCTGGAGAATATGCCACCTAACAGACAGGCAGAGAAAAGGAAAAAAAACACTGGCTTTAAAGCAGTTCTAAAGATTAATGAGACTCACGTTGTTGGTGTCACTTTTGGGCCATGGTTGTGTGAGGATGAGCCTGGCATTGCAGAGGGAACAGATCTGCCCTGTCTCCAGATCTCAAGCTTTCTTATCTTTGAAATACACCTCTAAACATTTGCTTCAATCCATGGATCATCTTTAGATAGAGCAGACTACAGCGAACAGTGAGTAAGCTGATGACCTTGTAAAACAGTGCCGTCATTGTCCATCTACTTCCAAAGTGCTTTACTGTGGGCCAGCTTCAGCTTTTAAATACATCCGCTCCATCACTGTCTAAACAAACCGCAAATTGATTTTTCATGTTGTTAGCATAGAGATGTTAATATATATTATCGCGTGTGAATGCAGACTCAGGGGAGTTGGGTCTATTCACACGTTGCTCTCTGTAGAATTGCCTCATAGGCATATGATAAATTGCTGTTGAAGCCTTTGTCTTTGCATGCTTTATTTAAAAGTAGCACAAAGAATTAGCCCACCGTAAGCAAAACTGTATGATGTATGGTAAAATAACATAATATAACATATGATTTCCGTTTACCAAACTGTAAATAAAATGCATTTGTTAAATGTGTGTAAAATCCCTCAGTCGTCCAGGTAGAATCCATGCCAAAAGGAGAAATTCAATTTGTCAACTGGACAAAAGTTTATTTGGTTGAATACATTTCGCAGCTCATCTAAGCTGCTTCTTCAGTTCTGGTCAGACACTGGTGGACACTGCCTTATACCTGCCTGAAGGGAGGAGCTAACTACAATGAAATTACTCTGAGACTACCACACCTATTTGTTTACAGTTTCTATTAGTTGGCTAGGCCTATTGAATATGCACTGAGTGTGGGGTCTTGTTAGCAGAACCATTCAGGGCCATGATGGGTGTTTTCACACCTCTGGACCTGATCTGGCTAGTCCTATTGTTTTCTTTGTTTTGATTTAGGTTTGAGGATAGAGTTATAAATGGGAGACAAATGATGTCTGAGACCTCCATTTCTGTTCAAGGAAAGATTCTCTTTCTTGACAAAAATAGTCTCTTTAACTCCCCTCTCAAACCAGTTCTTTTCTCTGGCTCAGATCTGTACCACACTGTCCTCAAAGGAGTGGCCAATGGCTTTTAGGTGGAGATGTACGGCAGGCTGAGGTCCACTCTGGCTCTCCCGTCTGTGTTGGTACATCCTCTTGTGAAGTGGCTGTTTTGTTTCTCCAGTGTAGCGCTCACTGCAGTCTTCACTACACTGAATGGAGTAGACCACATTGCTTTGTTTGTGGCTCTGTGTTTTGTCCTTAGGATGGATGAGCTGCGAAACGTATTCGACCAAATATACTTTTGTCCAGTTGACAAATTGAATTTCTCCTTTTGCCATTTGTTATATATTACTGTAAAATACACATTTTTAATGTTTAACATTTTTAACAAAACATGTGGGAATTCCAACTTTAAAATCCCATCACGTAAACACAGCAAAAGTAAAAGATGAAAATAATTCACTAAAACAGTTTGAATACAGTACAACAAAACAACAAACAAAAACAATGTAAACTATCAGCAAATATCTTGGATTGAATTTAATAGTTATTATATAGTATATGTATATGTACAGGTATAGACTGTTTGATACATCGTGACTTGAATGCATTAAACTCATCAGCTTTCTGTGGGTTTTGTGTACTTCAGTGCAAGTCGCGTAAAGGGCTTTTTTTCAGTATAGCACCTGTCTTGTCTTTTAGTCTGTGCCACTCACTACACCACAAGGATTATTAGCACATCCAAATTTGAAAAGCTGATGAGAAAGGCTTGGCTGTTTACACACTATTTAATGGGAAGGACAATGGCCTCCTTTAATAGAGGTGATGGCCGCCAAATGAAATATGCAGCAACGTCCCTTTTCCATCAGAACAGCCTTGAAGATGTTACAGAGTCATTATGTTGATCCACTGCTGCCTACTGTTAAAAATGAGCTTGAACTCACCATATTATGCCAGAATATAAGGTCAGCACACATTAACTTGTCACTTAGAAAATCTGTTAAAATCAGAGAATAAATCAAGGTCGAGCAAAACACCTTTTACCCAGGAGTCATCTGTGTTTGTTTTGAATGTGCATAAGATCTTCACTGAATATACCTACCACATTGCCATTAACAGCCATTTGACAAATAAGCGCAGTTTTAGACACGGTAATTACATTGTACCTCTGATAATAGGATAAGTGCTCCCCGTGACTTAACTCATTAAACAATCATAACATAATAAACATTTAAATGAGCCTCCATGCATGTGCCACCTACAGGAAAGGTGACATGGTAATCTCACTGTATGATTCATGTTCTAGTCTGGTGCTTAAGCTACATGTGTGATGTCCTAAGAAAAGTAGAAGGTGTCATATGTCAAATCTACTTTGATTCTTTTTTTTTAACATGTTATAATGGTGTTCCCTTATCAGAGTTGTATTTAAATTCATGCACGTTTGAATAATCCTGTGCTGTCCTGCATTTCAGGCTTTAGAAAATTGTGGTTTTCACATACCCACTATCTCTGGTCAAATTCCAAGTGATGCATGTAGAGTTAAAAAATGTCTATAACAATTTTTCAATTAAAAAAAAAGCTCTGTACTCCAGTAAAATCTGGCTGTTTCTATTATTGAGCACATTTCCATTACTATTGCTGTTTTTTTTTTTTTTTTCAATAGTTATAGTTTAATACTAAATGCTCAAAAAAACAAACAAAAAAAACATAATATATTTTCTTCAAGAACATTTCACCTAAGAGCTCATATCATAACACTGTTTGTTCTTGGCACAGTATGGAGCAGTGAAGGACATTCATTTAAGAGTGTTTGAAAATTCCCATGTTGCCCTTCAAATTGGGTTTCCTCTTTTGTCTCATATGTTCTTTTATTTCATAGCACATTCACTGTCCACCAGACTTCAAGAGCAAGTTGATATCAAGTCCAAAACTGAATACAAGGGACTGTTCTGATCCCGTGCCTTAGTTCCACAGTGATTCTCCCCCTGGTGTGGCTTGTGTCGTCTGGGTCAGCTCAGGGGCGTTACTGGGGTCATTGAATTCAATATGGCCTCCTTTAATTACTCCGCTCATTAACACATGGCTTCAGTCACTGCACTGGTTGTCTGGACAAAATGTAGTGCTCCTCTAAGAACACGGCTCAATTGATTGGACTCACTGTTGTTATGGTTGTTAACACTGGGAAAGTGAAACGGCTGACTGGAATATAAGAAAAAAATATAATTAAAAAAAATGCAATAGTAATGCAATACAATGCAATAAAGCAAACATTAAATAATAAAAAAATGTAGTTTAGTCTTAGTTTAGACTAACTTTCTTCTATTCTTAGGTTAGTTAAGTTAGTTAATGATACTTTGCAGCTGAGGTCACCAACATTCCCTGGGGATATGAAGCTAACTGAAAGCACTACTCCATTAGAAGCTCTGTTACTCAAGTCAACAGGTGAGATGATTTGTGATCTTAAACAGTCTCACACATAAAATTACAGTCACTCTCACCTTTTTGTTGAACATCAAACACCTAAACAGGACCATGAACCCTCGTATCGATCACAGGCTCCTGAAAATGTATTATTTAAATCCATTTTGTGTTTTTCTTGAAGTTTTCAGACTATTAAAACTTGTTTTGTCTGTGTTTGCTAATGTGTGCATTGTGTCACCATGGTAACTGCTGAACATTTCACCAATAGAGATACATGCAGAACACTCCCAGCATGATGTGATGGCAAAGTATCAATAGAACTGGCATTTATTAGTCCTGGTTAAGAGCCAATTCAATATTGTAATCACCAAATAATAGTGTGGAGAGCATCTAATATCTCTGTGATACTTGGTGTAAAAAACACCGTTGTTATGTTAGTGTCTCATTTTTTTTAGCTAGCTCTAGTGGTAATTTCTATAATTTTTCAAAAAGGTACACTTGTAGTAGGCCTTTGAAGAAGAAAAGGGTCACACACACCAACGTTGTGAATAATGCATAAAGGCAAAGCTTTTCAGGGATCAGTAGGCCCTCTGCTGACCAGTGATAAATCATGGCCGCACTATCACGGGGCTAAAGTTAAGCGGATGGTAAGTAAGGTGCCACCAGACAATGATAAATTCTGATCCTTTCCTTTTGCAGATCGGTGGATTTTTGGATCTGCTTGGGTATAGCTTGACATTTGTGTTATTGATTTCTTTTCTTTTCTGCGGCTCTGGGTTAGCTTTTTAATTGGATTATCCTTCTGCTGGCCGGACCTTTTGGTTCCGTCTTATTACAGACCTTTAGAGCAGAATATACCTAGAGGATGGGAGCTTTTGTCATTTTCTTTTCTCTTTTTTTTTCATCATTGAAGTATAATATAGAAAAGGAATGCTCGTACCATTTTTAGCTCACGTTTGTTCAGATGCGATTGTCTCAGTTTGACATCAAGCTAAAGTTACCCCCAATGGAGTAAATCCTGGCCTGTGGCGATGGGCATATCTACTGGCACAGAAAAATCTAATATAGTGACAGAGCTATTGGAGCCACTTTGTTCCATTTATTTGATTCCTCTCTCAGGATTGGGCCCATTGTGTGTTGAGGCCCCGAGTTATTGCAACGATTTGTTTGCCAGCTTTATGGAGAGCAGCTACAGTGGAGTATGCTTTGGACTTCAGCAGGACACGGCTCTTCTACACTGGAGGTTTGACGTGATGAATATTGTCATTGATAGTATTAAAAGAAATCTATTTTTAAAGTCTAAAGGCTCCAACTGAGCTCCAACCTTTTTGTTAGCGAAGACACACAGGCAGTCATGGCTTTGTGCACCACATAAGAGTTTTTATATGACTGTTTTATGATTATACAATAAGTCCTAAGGGACACACAGCTCTGGTGTCTATTTTTACATGGGTTTCTCGATAGTCCTCTCTGTGCTATAGGCTTGGTTTTCCCTTTGTTGTTTGCACTGCATTTGCATGTGATTTGAAACTGCACATTCAGCTTTTTAATGGTGTAATAAACATCTTCTAGTCATTATTATAGAATAATGCAATGCTGAGTTGTTTATATGTATTTCTGAGGATTTTAATTCTGTGTGGCTTTGAAATGAGAGCTGACTGCTGTCCACCCCACTTCTCCTTCCCCTCTGATGATCTGTTCTAAAGCTAATAATAATTGAATTAGTGATGAAACAATTACAGAATTCTTCTTTCATCTTAAAGGGCCAGTATTATGCTATTTTCTGATCTGTGATAATGTTGTTTCTTCATCACAAACATACCTAGAGTTGAGTTGTGTTTTGTTTAATTCACACATGTTTAACACACAAGCCCTGCATATTTAGGCTGTGTTCTTCTTTTAAACAGAAAACACTCTGAACACTCCCTCAATGAACAAAAGTTAAAAGGTTGACACTAACTTGAGAACTACCACTACATGACATCACAATGTGAAACAGGATTTTGATCTTCGGAGATGTAGACAGACTAATAATAAAGGATTCCTCAAACATGTGTGAATGAAACAAAGCAAAACTCCAGGTAGGTTCCTGAGAAGGTAACAACATTACAACAACAATAACATGGCTTAAAGCTCACAAGAGTCAATTTAGGATTAAAAAAAAAAAGGAATTTAATATAAATTTTTTTTATATTTTTTATTATTATTGGCCATTCATACATATACTACATTACTATATGTCTGAAACCAAATGAACAAACCCTACAAAAGGAATAAATCTTCTTCCATAATGAAAGCAGTTCACATATGATATTGTGTTTGTCAGTGTTACATATTCACATCAAACACATTGTGAAGACTGATTGTCTAATAATATAGTCCATATTGCAGAGTTGGTACAAGTGGCTATACCCTTCTGGCTCTTGGCACTATGCTTGGTTTGCTATGCAGCCACCCATTCATGTGTGTTTTATGTGCCCCATGTCCTGTCAATGCTCATAATAAACAGTTAATTATCACAATGCCCTTCCATATCCATCAGCCACTCACAATTGTTTGTAATGGTGGGACACTTAGCTGGTTGTAGCACACCACAGGGTATCTGTATCTAGAGCTCAAACTCTACCAGGATGTCCTCATGGATTAAAATACACTCTCTTATGCTCCTTGGGCCTGGTCCAGGGATTAATTATGCTTCAGGCCAGAACATTACATATAAATGTACCAGAACACAGCAGTTTCCCTGAAGCTATTCACATTATACATACTTGTGTAAGTGGCTGTGGTGCATTAAAGTTTCTATAGTAATAAGTTTTGTACTACTGCACCAAAACCTATCCAATTAATGTGTAAATGCCTGTTTTTCTGATGTTCAGTATTTATGTTATTTGAGCTGCCTGTGCACAAAACATTTATAATAAACAAGAATGCATGAATACTAGTATATAGTTTGTTTCCAACCTGATGCAGAGATTTTTTTTTCAGTAAATAAGGATTGCAAATAACTCCAGCTGGGCTGTGGCGAGTGCTTTATTCAAGACCAGTTACATACACAATTACAAATGAATTCAACATGATCAGATCTGACAACTAGATTCACTGTTGAATTGCTAAATATGCATTGTGTGCTTTAATGTACATGTTATTCTTATGAACATGTCTTCCCCTCCCTGTTGTAATCGGACTAAAGCACCAAAAGCTTTCCTCTCTTGTTTCATGCCACACTGGTGATGTCATAACAAAGGGCCTCTCATGTGTGATTAAATAGTTTGTGCTATCACACCAGTAACCTACACTGTTTTACACTGACCAAATAGGCTACAGACCTTCTCAGCAGACATCACTCACCTATCTGCTCTACATTATATAAGCCAGGGAGGTGAGTGGAAATAGCTATTTTAAAAATCACATTTGGTTAATGAGCCCAGCAATAGTTCCACACCAGCACATTGGAATAAATGAATATATATGCACCTGGAGTGCCGCAGCTCTGTGGGAAAGTTGGCTTTTTTGGCCGATGGCAGCTCCAGTACTGGAGGTCTTTGGGGGCCACAAAGAGGCGAGTTGGAGAATGATTATGTCGACTTGTAGTTCTCCTCCGCAGCAGGGCGGGTCAGCCGATTGGATTAGCATTTTAATGAAAGCCACTCTGGGGAGGCGCAGTAGGGCAACCTATCAGGTGAGGATGTACATGATTAATTAGATTACAATACATTTGGACGTTAAATGAGTGAGCAGCCTGTCAGCAGTGATTTCAGTGTTGATACCTTCACTTTCTAGTCTGCTAATACAACGGATCAGATGTAGATGTAAGCAAAATGAGACACGTATAAATTTTGCAGGTAAAATAAAACTAATTCTTTTGCTTTTCTATTTATTCTTTCTGAAATTTTACCTCAGGGTTGTGACATTCTCATGTCAAAGCAGCTCTAATCTGGTCTATTCCTGTCAGCCACCTTGTTTTATGCCACTGTTGGTTGCTTGGGCATTTATGTTCATTTTTGTTAGCAGAAGTAGAATACTTTGAGAAAACTGGCTTTGATTCAGTTGTCAAAAAGGCATTCATGCTAAGTAAGAAAGTTGTTTAGTCAAGTTTTAGTTGTCTTATGATTGAATCATTCTGACACATAGATGTGTTTTGTAGACCATGTTGATTTCTATCATATAATAATTTTTCCACGGGGCATGTCCACAGTTTTTGATGAGTTCAGAATCTACTGTATGATTTCTTTTGAGTCTACAGACTCCAGAGATTAATTTTCAACTAAGATGAATGCACTGAGTCATTTGGAAAGTTAAGAAAAAAGCCAGTTTATGTTTGTTATGAAGCTGAAGGCTTTATGACAGTAGAATTGCTTCTCAGCAGATAATGGCTTGTTTCGTGCAAAGCAATATTAAAAGTCTGAGCTCACTAAGTGAAAAGACACACACAGCTGAGAGTTATCCTTCTGTAATGGCAGCTGAGCCACTCTAGCCGCTAATAATGGATGAAGTAGATAATAGAACAAACAGATATTTTATTTAAATGATCCCTCAGCAGTGGTACTATGGGTAATGAGGCTTCTGTGACAGTGTACCAGGCACTTACAGAACTATGAATACAGCTTCTGCTTCTTCAGGACAATCCTAATACACTAGCACGTTGCATTTATGTAAAATAACACTGATAGTCTATGGAAAAAATTCCTATTTTTGGTGATGATTTGAAAAATTGTAAAATTATAAATTGTATTCCAAGATAAGGAGACTCCAGCTGCAAGAAATGAATGTTACAGATAGTGTCACAGTTCTGCCTTTTGTTTACATGCTCATCCTCAGTCCAGCTCCATTTCCCAGCCTTTTCCAGTCCTTCTTTTACTACCTCCCTGTCATCCCAGGGTAGTCTATATACTACTCCTCCCGCTTATTAATTCTTTACTAGATTGTTGACCAGTCAAGAGAGACGCTCAAGCTCTGTGTCTGAAACTCTGTATCTGAAATCTGTTGTTTGCAATTTGTGCAAGTCTGCATTATTGTCTGTTTGAAGTACCTGTTTCTGAGTTTATTCCCAGACAGTTTTCTAATTAGAGAATTTCCCAGTTTTGGAGGATATTTTAATTCACATTATAAAATCATATACTCCTTTGTTGTTTATCAGCCTGATTTATCATATTAAGCATTACCTATAGAAGGACACTTTCTGCTGAATTGTACTAAGACGTTTGACTGTGTTCTTTGTGTTGCATTTGAGTCCAAGTTGCCTGCTTGAGAGATAGAGCTGTATATATTCTGTGAAAGTGTCTACTGGGCATATCTAAAAGCATCCTGGTTTGGACTGTGAGCTTGAAAAGTACACGCATCTAATATTTGCTTGGCTTTCTTTATTATTTTGGTCCACTGTTAAAGTTGTTAACAGTGGACCATGTGATGTTAATGTGAAAACTACCAGAGCTTCAATTTCAATGTGTTAATTTGTGCTGTGGAGAGAAAAACTTGTGATCAATTAGCATATCTGAAAATCACATGCTTCAGCGTAAATGAGATGTTACTTATCTATATTTGCTAAAAGTTTGGTTTTATATGATGGCCATTTTTATTAGCAGTTATAGCTGAAAAGTTTTAGTGATTTGAATCTGGTTGTTTAGCGCACTCAGGGGTTCTCTGTGCATGTAAATAGTAACTGACTAGGTTGGATTTCTGTGTTCCCTCCCACTTTCAAAGTTGAGCAGCCAGGCAGATGGGAGCAGAATCCCTCTCATTTAGAAGACCCTGGAGTTTGCAGGAGGCATTTAGCATGTGAAATCAGGCGGAAAATAGAAGCCTCTAAATTATGAAATAAGCCTAGGTTTAATGAAATACTCAGTCTCGATGTCATTTAGGTAAATTTAATGTCTTGGATGAGGATTATCTCTGTGTGGCAGGAGGCTCGCTCAAGAGTGACACTCCCAATTTCAAATTTCTTTGTCTCAGCACTTGTTGTCTTCAGGATCCTCTTGCAAACTTCGAATAGTTGTTGAAATTAGTTTTTAAAATGGGAAATTTGCACTTGCTGCTGACACAGTTGGAGCAATGCTGATTATAGTAGCTTGTGTTTAGGAATTGTTGGCAAGCCCATAACTTGTTAGTCATGGTTGTTTGAAGTCTGCTTCACCTCTGTCGGTTGTTTAAATAGCTTTAATATTCTGCTTAGGAAACGTAGTACTGTTTTATGTTTTATTTGACTAAACAACAAAACCCTTATTCAGCCAGAAAAGCCCCACTGAGATTCAGAAACTCTTTCATAGGCCCACACAGGTGATCAGCTTTCAGGCTGCGCTCTTAGTTATTCAGTTTAGTTATAGTTATTTGTACACTGTTACACCAGGTTTGTAAACTGTCACACCAGGTGGTATTGTAAGTATGCTGGAGCTGAGTGCAGGTGGGTCAGCTGCTTGTCCAGAGGAGGAGCAGGCCCGTCTCTGGTGCTCCCCATGTGCTTTTGTTTCACTTTTCTTTATTTGGTTAAAGAGTGTCCAGAACAAGTTTTGTTTGCTTTGATTTGTTAGCTGCCATGCTGACAAGTCATCCTTCTCCTCTCCTGGTGTGACACATGGATGCACTCGTTCTGTGTGCAAATGCAAAATACAGAAGTACTGCAACTTTTATGACATGTACAGTATGTACTGCACAGAGCAGGAGAGCCAGGAACAGCACCCAGAGATCACCTGGGCCCAGTCTGGAAAGCAGAACCAAGATCACCTTGCTGTGAGACAAAAGTGCATACCATGAATAGCTCCATGCTTTAGGAAATCATAAAATTTAAGTAAAATGTAGTCTTGTTAAAATAAATTCATGGATTTCAAGTATCAACGGCTCTCATTTGCTATAGCAATGAAGCAATTAAAATAGCATTATTGTTATCTTTTGAATGAGGAAAGGTTATGCAGTCCTTCAAATAATTTGTCTGAAACCTATGAATAGAAATTGTTCAATGTTCTTTTCTCCTTCATTATCATTGTAACATATAACAATAAGCATGAAAAAGTATCATCATGTTTTAAAGAGTGTTGTTTAAAAAATGGTCAAATCTTACTTTGGCAATGACCACTTCTTGAGCACTCACCCCGGCGCCTTTCTCATTCCATGAATTTATTCAATGTCCCCAGTGTCTTACACATCGCTAATGGAAAAATCAAATTGGTCTGCAACGCGGAGCAGAAAAGCTGATCAACAAACAAAGGCAAGAAATTATCATGTGAAATGAGAGGCTCTGTGACAAGATGGTGTCCTCGGTGGAGGTCAGATGTGTTAGGTCTGTGGTGTTTCTAGATTGGATTATTCTGCTACTCAAGCAGAAGAGCTGCTTGCCACACCAAATGTAAAGTGAGGAAATGTAATGCATAAAGTGCCATGGAATACTAATAGGAATGGCACATTGGCCTGGACTCAAACAGGAGCTGCATATGAGATGTTTCTAGACTGAAGAGGGAGGCTGCTCTGAGACTGCTGTTTACAAGATAACTATACTATTTATACACTACAGCCATTTTGTTCCATGCATTTCAGATCCTTTGATAATAGAGCTTAATGGCTCACCAATGGTTAGCATCTTGGCAAGGCCCTCCTCTGCTCCATCCATTTTGCTTGATTACATTCCTCTTGATATTTTCACTGGAGCTCTGCCTCAGATTTGGGTTTTCTACCATCTCTATTACTACCATGTACTGCATGTGAATTTATTACTACCCCGTAATGACTAAATCTTTTTAACCAACTGTCACTTTCTTAATGTTCCGTACAGTACAGTAAGTTGCCATAATAAAAAGCACGAGAAAGTGAAGTCTGCATATGTATATAACAGAGAATAGCTCTTCTCATATTTGACTTGTTAGGATTTTTGTTTCCTGTTATATGCATAATTTTGAGGACTTTTTCCCATTCAAAAGATATAATATTCAGTTTTAAATTGTTAATCACTATGGCAACCGTACTTTTTCACCATTCTAAAACCCAGCCTATGATTTAGGCTGTATGATATGCAAGATGAATGAGAATGGGCTTCTATCGCATACCAACTCCACGTAACCCATTGCAATAAGCCTCTTAATTAGAGCATACTAGCAGTGCTATATTTATTGCTAGGAAAGCTCTCACAAAATGAGCCTGTCAATCAGTGTGCTCTCCCTGGACTCATAATATTTCCCTGTGCTAATGATTAATGGCATGAGTGCAGTTTATCAATGTGCCATATATGCAGAATTCACTTCATTATCCTCATCTCTATTACTCAGCAAAAATACACTCTGTATTTTTACTCTGGAGATTTTACACGGCCATTGTAAAGACGTTTGTTAGTATGCTAATGCAGTTATCCGTTTGGAGCGCTCCTACATCGCCTGGGCAGTGTGTTCTGAGAGAAGTGACTGTTCCCTCCAGGTTGACATGCATCACACGAGCTGCACACTGGAAAGATTCAGAGCCATTAACTGAGTCATCCATAGCTAACAAGACAGTGGTGTTTTTCCTCAATTACCAAATACGAGCCAGGGAGTCATAGCTGGTTAAGGTCCCATATTACGCAAAATTCATTCTCGTTAGCATTAAGCCATGTTAGAGCATTGTTACTTCATCAGTAACATAATTGGGGTTCTGTTTTGTTTCATTCACACATGTTTAAGTAACCCTGCATTATTAGTCTATCTCCAAAGCTCAAAATGCTCTCTTCCACCTTGTGATGTCATGTAGTGGTAGTTTTTAAATTAACAGCACCTTTTACGTTTAGTTCAGCAGAGACGGCAATTCCAGGGCTGAAATTATCCAAATGATTGTGTGTTAAAGATGTATGAATGAAACAAAACACAATTCTAGGTAGGTGTTTTTTGATGAGGAAACAACATTGTAACATAGATCTGAAAATAGCGTAATATGAGCCCTTTAAATATCCATTAAGGGCTATCCTTCAACATTCATTTGTTTTCATGTGTAGTTTGATGAAAAGTCGACTAGTCAGTGATTATTTTTTCAGTCAGTCGACTAGTCAAAGGAATATTTCTATTTTTAACCAACCAAAGGATGATGACTGAAGGCTTCTAAATAGAAAATATTTACCAGTTTACCACTACCAACATTTTGACATTTTGATTTTAGTATGCCTCTGTCTTTATAGAAAGGTTTTTGAAGGGTGTCTGTATAGTCAAGAAAACAATAATGATAAAATACGACTGTTATTTTTTTATAGTTGATAGTCCCAATAGTCGTTCAATAGTTGCAGCCCTAACCATTTCTCATAACCCTGCGAATATGTTTTGAATACCCATCCAGACAAAACCAACAGCTAACCAAAGACATAAAAATACATATGACAATTTGAAACTGAGTAATATAAACAATCAGTGTTCATGTAAAAGCTGTTATTTCTAACAGCGGTGTGGCCTTGTGTTCACACTGTGTTTGAGGTTAGTGCTCCCATCTGAAAATGTCAAGGTGAAGGGTTCAGCAGCTCCTATTCACTTCTTAGTCAAGACATGGGCTTTTTTTTCTTTGTTTCATTTTTGGCTTGTCTTTTGTTTATTTTCTGTATTTTATTTGTATGTATTTTTGGTAACTTGATATCTTTTCTATAAATGATTATCTATGACTCTAAGCTGTCTTCTCACATCAGACATAATTAAAACATAATAGATGAGGGCATTTTTACTTTACTATTTTTTTAATTATTTATTTATTTATTTATTTATTTATTTCAAAAAGACATTATGTACATTTTCAATCAACTTTTTCTCCACTGCCAGGAACATTGTTTTAGGAGTAGTCTGAGAGAGTGTGGTCATTCGAGTGATTCAGTACAAAAAATATTAAATAGAAACAGTGGTTATTGGTCACATGTGTGGGTTTGCACAATTTTTTGTATTGCAAAATCATGTTTTATTATTGTTTGTGCAAATGAATAAAAACATGCAACCAAAAATATGTTCACTTCTTTAAAAAAAAAAAAAAAAAAAAAAAGACTAAAATTTAAGAGACTTTTTAATTAAAATAGCCGGAAAGCATGTAGACAGAATCAGTACTTTTACTCATCTGCGTGTTAATCTCCTGACACATAACATTTAAATTCTTGGCCATATTTTTACCAATGTGACAAAACTGTATCCACATGACTCCTTCAGCAGAGTAGCGTTAGGGCTACTTTCCTCATTTGCATCCATTTGCGTATAAAAAGATGAAGGAGCCACTATACTCAGACAAAGCCAGGGCTGTTTGCTCTCTACTCAGTTTGAACTCTCTGTTTGTTGTTGACGCGCCGCAGAAGCAGTGTGGAATAACTATGAGGCAGGATTCATAAATTTGGGAAAGCTCAGGGTGGCGAGGGCCACCGTGGATGTGCTGCCGCCATGCTTTTATTATTTATCCTGTAAATAACAACTGTTCCCATCATGGACACACGCGTTATGAATAAAGTATGTCGGATGTATTTGTCTATGAATCATTAATCCTAATATGACATGCAGACATCAGCCCATAGCTGCTCCAAATATTGTCTATGTCTGTCTGTCTGCGGCGAGTGGTTGCCATGGTGATATGGATACTCTGGGTGGTCACATGTTCACCTGTGTGACCACAAAAGAGGCATTCGGTGATGAGTCTCAAATGTGGAGGCGTGCTTCACAGGGTCAGGGGCAGGTGGCGCTAACTTCACACATGCCCGTCTGTAAAAAAAAAGGTGTCACTGTGAAATCTTCATCTCATTTTCTTTAAACCGAATGAAAGGATCTGGATTTCTCTTATATATTTTGTGTTTGGGTTCTCTTGGGTACATTTAAGAACAAGGCTAAATGTAACTGTAACAAGCTAACATAAAGGAGAATATGAGAAAAAAATATAAATTCTAATTAACTTACCAATTATAAGTGATCTGATGATTTTGGTGATTTCTTCATTATTTGTACAGGTAGAAATCCTTAAAACCAAAGTTATAAAATGTCTAAAACTAAAATAAAAGTTAATACATTTCAAAGTAATGTATTTTTACCCCCAATTTCGGAGCACTCTGAGATGGCAGAAGAAATGAAAGTACTGTAAAATATAGCTCTTAGTTAGACCTTTGAGATAACATTCGTCTCTCACTAAATCTAAATACAGTGGATGAAACAAGGGAAACTCCGGGGAAATCATTCCAAATTATTGCTCAATCCACATTCTAATAGCACTGTATGTTCTTGTATTGGTTCCATTACTGTCCTGGAATTGCAGATCATGATCTCTGGCAGTTTTTGTGTTTGCTGCTATTACTTCTTATTTAATTTGCATGTCAAATGACTCAGGAGTCACCTCTCTCATTTACTAGTCTATTACTGTAACAGCTATTGAGTGAACTGACACACTTCCAGGCTTGTGTGTGCTATAATCAAGTGCCATTCCTTATGTGCAAGACGGTAACCACATAATTCGTATGTCATTTAGTCATTTCCGTAACTATTGAGATCTATATTTTAAACACATTTCATTTGATGTATTTCTATTATGCCAGCTGTGAGGTCTGGGTGGTCATTCACTATGAGAGACGGGCTCGGTACCAACTGTTTCTCTGTCAGAATTATTCAACATGGCCACTGCTCAAGAGCCAGTTTGTAAAGACATGTGTGATGAATTTACTATTGAACAGACTTGAGCACTGGGGCGGAATAAACATGAGGCACATTATATCATGATGAAGACGCTGGGTCGGCCTTTCCTATAAACTGAGTCACTTTTCGCAGTACAGATGTAGATTAGCTATCACTGAGTAGGTGGAAGAGGAGGCAGAGAATTTCATGTGGATGTGTATTGGATCATTTATTGAAGAAGAAACTAGATTAGTTATGAATTATTGGGGTGTAGTTGCTGGTTGGGATAAAGGAAATGAGAAGATTGAGGAGGTCAGTGGTTCTACTGCTATGAGTGGAGATGGAGATGGGAGCGCTAAATTTGACAATAAAGGGATTTTTTCAGAACTAACATTTTAGAGATATGTTGAAAAGAGGTCTGTGGACATAAACTTTTCAATAATATTTGTGTCTATGTTTCCTAACAAACCCCCTTTTTTTTTCATTTTGATTGATTTTGTGCTTGATTGATTTTTTAAAAGCAGGAATGTTCAAAACCTGTTTAGTGGCTAAAGCTATTAGACTTAGACTTAGACTTAGACAAACTTTATTGATCCACAAGGGAAATTATTTGGATACAGTCGCTCAAACATCACAATATAATGTAATAACAGAGAGTAACAAAAATAGATGGTATAGCAAAAAGAGTAAGAGACATGTGTCAAATGAGACATAATTATAAAAATGTATATGTACAAGTCAAAATAAAATAGAAATATAAGTAATAAAGTAATAAACTATATAGTCACAGCTATATACAGCTATATACAGGGCATAAGGTTATCCGTTACTTGGGATTAACTTGTAGTACAGTTGTAGGGAGTATTATCTGTTACATAAGGGTGAGTTGTTGTACAACTGTATGGCGTATGGTATGAATGTAGTCCTGAATCTCTCACTGTTTGAGCGGAGCTGTAGGAGCCTATTGGAGAATGAGCTCCTCTGTCCCTCTATAGTCTGGTGCAGTGGGTGAGCAGGAGTGTCCATGATGGAGAGCAGTTTGTCCAGTGACCTCCTGTCCCTCACTGTGACAAATGTCTCCAGCTCACAGCCGATCACGTAACCCGCTTTACGGATCAGTTTGTCAATCCGCCCAATGTCTCTTTTACTGGTGCTGCTCCCCCAGCAGACCACAGTGAAGTACAGTGCGCTGGCCACCACAGACTGGTAGAAGATCTCCAGTAACTTGCTGCACACATTGAAAGACCTGAGCTTTCTCAGGAAGTAGAGTCTGCTCATGCTCATGGCAGGACCCGGAACTGTACTGGAAATCAGAGGTGTACAGAGTGAACAGGAACGGAGACAGGACTGTACCCTGGGGAGCTCCTACATTACTGACCACCGTGTCAGACAGGGTGGTCCCCAGTCGCACGTACTGAGGCCTGCCTGACAGGTAGTCATTAATCCAGGAGACAATGGAGGAGCTAACACCCATCCTGAGCAGCTTCTCACTCATCAGAAAGGGCTGGATAGTGTTAAAAGCACTGGAGAAATCGAAGAACAATATCCTCACAAAGCCCTTAACACTATTAAAATGCTATCACAGTACATGCATGATTGGAGGAGTGACACTGGACCCAAAAGGAGGCTACAGTTATGACTTCATCACTTAACTGTCCCAGAATGGTGATTGGTTTGCAATCAGATTTCACAGGCATCTTATCAGACATGTGAACATAGGAAAACATACAATCTTCTTCCATACAATCTTTTTTTCTTTGTCAGATTGATATGTGTAGCACTCTGAATTGATTTCTTCACATTTATCAAGGTTTGCCTGAGTTGTTTTATGTGTTCTTCATATAGCCTGTGTCCATGTGCCCATTTATACACATCTTACAAGACCATTTACCCTCTTGCTCTGAGATGACAGGAGACAGGAACTGCTCTAGCTGAGGTTTTGACAGAAGCACCTTCTGAAAATAACACTGCACATAGCCTTAGTCATATAGGTTGCCATAGTGAGACTAATATTGAGTTTTTATGATCTAAAGCCTTGAGCCTACATTCGAGCCCGCTATAAGCCCGTCTCTTTACTTGCAACAGACCTTATAGACATTATGTGGCTTAAAACATAATGGTCTCCTGACACTATGTTACAAAGACTGCTCCTTGGTCACATAGCTTAATGTGAACGCTGCCTGCAAGTTGGTCTGGTTTTTACAGTGGGTGCTCGGAGCACCATTAAAAACAACTCTGTGTACCAGGTCATAACTCAGAGTGGTACTCCTGGCCCCTCCCTCTCACACTGACCCAGAGTTCCTTTGATTGGCCGCTCCTGTCAAAGATGGGCCATCACCACGGGGAGGCTTTACGAGGCACAGCTAGAAGCCTTGTTTATTTTACGACAGCCTTTTCAAATAAAAATAGAAGTAGAAAACACGGCCCATGTCATTAATTCCAGCACAGAGCCATGAAATGTTGTCTTGTTTGTCGGCTACGGTCATTTTTCCGCTGCATCATGTTCAATCTCTGCTTTTATAGCGGCACTTTGCTTGTTTTATGCAACTCATTTGGTTCCAACAAACTTTCCTCTGCTCTGCTGGACATTATTACACTTCCAGCTGTTTTTCCACTATGTGCTATAGAGGCATACAGCACTAGACATAAGAGACTATGGGGTACAAATTACCCTCATTATCACCTTACTAATATACTGTACATTAATATTGCCAACATAAACTTGAATCAAAAAATATATACCTAGTATTTATTTTATATTATTGGTTACTATTTGTGATGTACATGTCAGAATATTTTCCCATAACAAAATGACTTATATGGAGCTTTACTTTTTATGATATTGGTGTGCAATTGTGTGGGATTTTTTTGTCATAATTAAACTTTGTTTGATACACACATACACTGTTTTGACTCATTTTTAATCTTTAGTTATTGTGGCCATACATAGCAATGTCCTATATCGATTGATCTCAGAAACAGGGCTGGGCCTGGTTAGTACTCCTGGGAATACCAAGTGGCTGGACATTGCTGTTGTGTCTCTAGGCAAGACACTTTGCCCACATTGCATAGTTTGAATGTGGTGTGTATTGTTGGTGCGCACTGGCATTAGTTTGAAGTGTGTCAACAAATTTGTTAATTTTATTAAAAAAAAACAAAAACAAACTACTGATGTTTTCTACAAATAAACCTTATCAACAATGTGGATTTTCACTGCCTCCCTTTCTGCTGGACCTTGTGCTTTTATTGACTGCACAGGTATTCATCACAGTGACACAGTGGTCAAAATACAATCTCTTTGAAGTTCTATTGCTGTGCACAAATTCCCTGTTTAATCCACTGTGCCTTCCCCTACAGCCAAGTTTTGTTTTGTTTGGTTTGTTCCTTTGCTTTAATTCTTTTCACAAGTGTTTGTTTTTATGGATTATTAGGCTGGACACTTAGCTGGTGAAAAATCTGTTTTGTGTCAGTGCTAAACCGTAATAAACATAAAGGGCTGGTTTTATATGGAAAACCAATAACCTTTGACCACATGGATGGCTTGGTTTGTTCACAATACCTGCTTATTTCCATGGAGATAGATAAGTACATTCCCACATACCCTGATTTGTTTTAACTCCTATCTCATGCACTGTATTTCTGACAGTGTTCTACCCATAACCATTAAGACTCCTGCCTGAGAATATGTGTTACAAATACATTTGGTATGAGTCATTAGCCACATTGTGCTGAAGATAGATGGGGGTATTATTAGACTGACTGAGTTTCACAATGAATTCAAAGCCCGCTTTTAATTCATTGTAAAGTCTGGACTGTGTGTGGCGGGGTGTGCAGATCAATCACGCTTTAATACGAATGCTGCTGGAGCCGGAGACAGGGATCATGGCTTCGCGGTGTCACATATTGGCTGCTCCGTCTCGGCAGTGGGAGGAGGACTGGGGGCTTAAAATGTCTGTCTTCTGATCTACAGGCGTGCTGCCATCTGACTGACATGGCATTAGTGTTAAGAACTGTGAATCACCACCAGAAAATAGCATTACATCTGGCTATTTAAAGTCTTTTTATCCTCATTCATTTTTTTATTATTCATTTTTGGGTGCGTGTTAATTAAAGGTAACTTTTCTGGTAGGGGCATTCCACAGATCCACAGATCTGACCAGTAACTTGACTTGGTGATTTGGTGCTGCAGAATATTCCAGGCAAAGCAACAATGTAAACATGTAAACCTTCCATCATAAAGTTACCCAGCGCACTTTTAAGTACGCCATTCTTTGCCCCGTATGTTATAAGCCTACCTGATCTGTCTCATTCACTTATTTAGCAAAAGTATGTGTGTGCAAACATGAATGTATTAATATGAATGTTCATTGTCCAAGTGCTGCGGTAAATAAGGGTTTATGGTGCAATCAATTCAATTAACTTTAGTAAACAGGACAGGACATAACAACAAGCATATTACTATCAACAGAAGGCTACTAAAAAATATAAACTGCTCTGTGTATTTGTTCAGAGTGAAATTAAATACAGATGTTGTATGCTGCTGAAATTTATGATTGATGAAATTAGATTTAATTTAAAATATTTGATTAAAAAAAAATTTATGAATGACAATTGTAATTGAATTGTGAATAAACTGTAACTAAGGTGGAACTAAACCAGAACTTGTACTGGACCAAGTCTTTGTACCACTCTTCCATTTTAAAAAAGAAGTTTAAATGTTTTACTCTGGGCAGATACATGGATTATGATACTTAGTTGTGCTATAGTGCTATACCGTTACTGATTTCTTTTCTCTTTCATATTTATGAATATGAACTGGTTTCAAGATGATGCTATGACAAAGTAATAAAGGGTAGGCATAATAAGCTCAAGCTTCAGCCTACACCTTTTCGGTCTGTGTATGTTAAATATGGCTGTCTTTGGAATAATACCTTAATACCTGTGAATGAAATAAATAAATCAAATAAATATATATATATATATAAAATAAAAGTCAAGCCTACATCAGGATTAAATCAGGATCAAACCAGTGTGAACACAAACACAAGTTCATTTGATAACACCATATTAGAAACAATACAGTGTACCAGCAGAGTGCCTATAAATCCAGCTCTGTCCTTATCACAGATCAGACAGATTTGAGAAATAATACGTTTATAATGCACTGATGAGGCTTCACCACCTTGTATGTGGGCTGCCTCTGGCCATGTCATCACCACCCTTTAGATGCAGAATTGCCAAGTGAAATCATACACCAATTTATATTTTAATGAGCGCGACATCAGATGGAAACGTTGTATAGGCCATGCTCAGCTGCGCTAAGTAAAGGCCGAGGCAGGAGAGAGTAGAGTCCTATTAAAGGGGAAGAGAACCAGCTGACTATGATTTGTGGTAATTGGCAAGGCGTTCTGCTCCGGCGCACCCACACCGCCTGCTCGGTCACCCTGTGTGGCTGGAGCTTCAAAAAGCAGCAAAAAGCGTAATTATGTTTATTACTTTTCCCCATGTGAAGTGATTGCGATCGATCCTAACCGGATAAGTCTGCTCTTTTTCAGCTGAAATGACGCGCAGTAATAGTACGGCTAATTATTTTTGCTGACTGATCCAAAGCCATGTTCAATGGGCTCCACTCTTGACCTCCCCAAGTTGAATTGT
This sequence comes from Taenioides sp. WSHXM2023, assembly GCA_029959045.1. Classification (NCBI taxonomy): domain Eukaryota; kingdom Metazoa; phylum Chordata; class Actinopteri; order Gobiiformes; family Gobiidae; genus Taenioides; species Taenioides sp. WSHXM2023. The sequence goes on along the minus strand of CM057091.1, from coordinate 22,297,370 downwards.
TAAGCTTTCCTCAAGTTGCAGTGGAGTGGTGAAAATCCGTCCATGTAGTGGTTAATGTCTTCCACTTGGAATGGGCGATGATGGCTGAATGACTTCTTGTTAAGGGTGGTGAACAATTTTATGAAGTTAAAAGGAAGCTAAATAAAAGCTGAACTTTTAACAGGGCAGGATTCACTATCAAATTCACGTCTTTAGTTTTTTATTATTCATTTTGTAACTATGGGTATGTAGTGTTTTTGAATTTGATTCAGGGTAGTTCGCACTGTAAATATGAATGACTAGTAACTATTTACTGGCTAATAACTGTTCTGTGATTCATCTTAGAGACCAAGAAACAAGATAAATATGCAAATAACAACAATTAAATTAAATATGAAAATCAATCTATTCATTCTTGTTGCTATAACGAATGTCCATAATAATTGTCCATTGTCATGCCTTGGTACAAAGTTCTATCCAAAAGACTATAGGGTTGAGTCTCAGCTAATCTTTGATAATGACATTCATATTTTTGTTTTTTTGTTTGCGTGTGTCTGTGTGTGTGTCTTTGGTGCACCTGTGGTATTGTATATGTGTCATTTTAATGGTCATTTTAATGGTCATATCGTTAGAATTTATTGAGTCTAAATTGAATGTCCCTCTTTCTTTCTTTTTGAGCAGTTTACCTTCTGCCCATCTGTTGTTCCAAATTTTAACGATCTTATTAATCTCGGCGCCTGCTTTGTGAACTGCATGTTAAACAGCCTGTCTGAGAAAAACAAATTCACTGTTGTCTTATCAGTCAGATACGATTACACACATTATCCAATAGATTTTCCTAAGTGCTAAGAGTTATAGCATCCTGGAGCAATGGGAATCAATTTACTATCAGCATTTACCTTGCTAAAAGCTACATTAAAGTACTAGTTAGCTTAATACAGTGCTATGAATTATGCATGAAAAGAGTGCACCTTTTTGCATGGAAATGAACCCGGAGCTAGATGAGAGCTAATTTTACACGTCTACTGGTCTGTGGTGGAATACTGCAGTTTGATGGACACCTTTATCAGAGCTTTATTATTGATAAGACTTATGATTTTTCATTTAAATTGATATGTTATCAATACTAATATACACATTTAGATTTTAGCATTTTATTATCTGTGGTTTGTGTCATGGTACAGCTGTTGGTACCACTTAAAGGGCCCATATTACACTATTTGCTGATCTCTGTTATAATGTAGTTTCCTTATCAAAAACATACCTGGGATTGTGTTTTGTTTCATTCACTTGTGTTTAACACACAAAGCCTGCATATTTAGGCTTTCATTAAGTTCCTTTCTCAAAAAGAAAACACTCTGTTCCACCTTGTGATGTCATGTGTTGATACAGGAAGTGCTCCACTGTGTTTTAAATTCCATGCATCTTCACTAGAATCATTTGGATAATTTCAGCCCTGGAATTAGCCATCTCTACTGAACTAAAGGAAAAATGTACCTGAACCATACAACTATTTGTTCATTGCATTTAGTCTTTCTACATGCTTTATTAAAGCATGTAGAAAGATTTATGTAACTTTTTGATTGGGGGTCTGTTACCTGCTTGTTTCTATGGATATGTCATTGCTCTGCCTAGAATGTCCTACAGTATCAAGGAGCAGATATGTCCCTAAGAGCGTTGTCCCCGGGGAGAGCACGTGAAGACGCGCGCGCCCGTTTCCTTATCTGCTGCGCTCTGCATGCCAAACCCTTTCATTACCAACCAGACATTAAACTTAAGTCCCCGTAACCTCTCCAGCGTGTTCTGTCGCGACTAAGGGTGCGCACTTAGAAGCACTAGTTTTGCCCATCCAAATCACGCTAAAATCGATCATTTACTTACCTTCGCACTGCTGCCTTCTCCCTCCTCCCGTGGTGCATTCTGTCAAACCCGGGCACATCCGCACCGGTAGTTTAAATCCTCCAGTTGCACAGGTTCTGGTGGTCATGTGAGCCAAAAGTTATTTGTATGGGCAATTATTCGTATTTTCTGTATATTTGAAGCGTTGTATATGATTTATTGACTTTGCATGAAAGCTATTTCCGTGCTCACCTTTTGGCACCTGACGTATTAGCCATTTAATCGTAGAATGGTGTAAAGAAAGCTTTCCAATTGATGTTAAGTAATGTGGGAGGGGCAAATGGGGGTATATAGGTGCGCTCTGCAGCTCTGCCATCAGTATTGTCCTGATTACAGTGGAGGTAACATGCACTGAGTGAGAGAGCGAGCGTCTGAAAGACTTAAAGACTCTGCTAAAAACTGCTAAAAACTTTAACGCAGAAACACTGTACCACTGTAAACATTTTTACACACACGTTTGACACCTTTTTTTGCACTGTGGGAGAGCACAATAAACCACCAAAAAAACGCATATCCCGTCTAAACCTGAGTTTCTTGAAGAATCTCGCCACAATCAAATTAAAACAGCTGTATCTTACATTTATTCAATTACAGGTGATTTTATAACTCAAAAATACCTAGAGTTGCCCCTCCACAGATCTGACCTGTAACTTGGTCTGGTTTGGCCTTCATGATGATAGAAAGGTTTAATACCATACTGTGAAACATTCAAGGTAAAGCAATAATATTTCCATGGAGAAAAGCACCTTTAAAAGCACCTTTAAAGCTAATGTATGTATTTTAACTGTTTGTTCTGTATGTATTTTCAGTTGCGTTTTAAATATGGATTACCCTTTCTTTGTGATAGGCTTATATTACATTTTATATATTTTTCCTTTTTCTAACAGATGCAAATATATTCCTTTAGATTTTCTTAGCGTCTTTCCATATAACAGTCAACATTTTATTTATTTACAGTTGCCATGTCGCTATATAAAATCTGTATTAAAATAAACCTGTCATGTAGAAACACAGTTGTGACACTAAATGCAGATAAAAATCCCTTCGTGTCACATACTACATTATTAAAAGCAACACCAATGTTTGAATACATCTCTGTTGTTTTCAATTTGAAAGCATTCTTAAAATAAATACCATTCTTTTTTTTTATTTCTGCTGTCATCCTTAAAGAAACAAGTCTATTTTAATCATTCAAGAAAAGGGAGATGGTCAGGTTCCCACCATTATCTTTTCTGACATATTTATAAGCTAATGTAAATGCATTGCAAATGGTTGTTCCTCTTTTAAAATATATAAACTCCGTTAGCATTCAATATATCGCATTAAAGGTACCTGATTTTTTTCCCATGTATTTGAGAAAAAGCTGTGTTAAAAAAAAAAACTTCCAAGATGGCCGCGGTGTGAGAGGCATGTAAACTTTCATCTCCCACTCAACATGAATATGGTGCTGTTTCCTAATTGTGGATAAAGCCTTTTTTCACGCAATGCCTTCAGTGCAATGAATCTGCGCTCTGGAGCAACTCTGGATAAGAAAGAGAACAGAGAAAAGGCACTTCAAAACTACAACCTACACGCGTGTTTACAATGATAGATGCCGAGGAACTCAAACGCCTGATAATCTCCACAAAAGACTCTCTCTCCTCAGAACTGAAAGATTTTAGAATGGAGCATAAGGAATTTAGGACCGAAACCGAGAGAGAGATATAAAGCTAATAATGCAGGAAAATAAGCAAATCAGCAAGGATTTGGAGAAAGATCGCTTGGAGCAGGTTGAATGCCGGGTGGATGAGGCTCTGGACATAGAAATAACTAATCAAAAACCAATTAAATACCTGGCAAACAAGACTGAGGAGATGGAAGAGCACACAGATTATTTAGAGAATAAATCCAGACAGAATAATGTGTGCATTTTCAACGTGCCCGAGAAAAGCAAAGGCAGCGATATGATCGCATTTCTCAAGAAACATTTCCGGGAGACACTAAAGTCAACCAGAGATATTGATGTAATCAGGGCACATTGTTTTTACAAAGAAGTTAAGGTGCACGGGAGGCCAATAATCTCAGCTTTCAGAGATTTTGACACAAAGAAACGAGTCATTTTGGCCACGTGGAAAATGAAGGAAGTCTTTTATAATGATACTCGTATGTTCTTTGAACATGATTTCACCCCAAAGGTGCACCAGCAGCACGCATCCTTAACGAGAAAAACATCAAATCCCACATTCTGGCTTCTGTGAAGTTGAAAGTTTTTTTATGAGGATGGTACCACCCAGATCTTTGGAACACCCCATGCAGCTATAGAGATGCAACAGCCTTTTAATTATGATGACTTAAAAAAAAAGAATGAAAATCCATCAATTGTGGATGTGGTAGGGCCAGATAAACATTAGCCTCACCCCAGACACTTCCTCCAGCTCCTCTGGGGGAACCCCAAGGCATTCCCAGTCCAGCCGAGAGACATAGTTCCTCCAGCGTGTCTTGGGTCTTCTCCGGGGCCTTCTCCCAGTGGGACAGGAGGTGTTCATCCAGAACAGATGCCCAAACCCCTTCAGGTGGCTCCTCTCGACATGGAGGAGCAGCAGCTGTTCTCCAAGCTCCTCCCATGTGACTGAGCTCCTCATCCTATCTCTAAGGGAGTGCCCAGCCACTCTGCGGAGGAAATTCTTTTGGCCGCTTGTATCTGCGATCTTGTCCTTTCGGTCACTACCCAAAGCTCGTGACCATAGGTGAGGGTAGGAATGTAGACTGATGGTAAATCAAGAGCTTTGCCTTTCGGCTCAGCTCCCTTTTCACCACAACAGTCCGATACAGCGACCACATCACTGCCGACGCTACACCAATCTGCCTGTCAATCTCATGAACAAGACCCCAAGATACTTGAACTCCTCCACTTGAGGCAAGGACTCTCTACCCACCCGGAGAGGGCAAGCCACCTTTTTCAAGTCAAGAACCATGGCCTTGGATTTGGAGGAGCTGATCCTCATCCCAGCCGCTTCATACTTGGCTGCAAACCGCCTCAGTGCACGTTGGAGGTCCCGGTCCGATGAAGCCATCAGGACAACATCATCTGCAAACAGAGATGAGATCCTGTGGTCCGGCCCCTGACTGCGCCTAAAAATTCTGTCCATAAAAACAATGAACAGAACCGGTGACAAAGGGCAGCCCTGGTGGAGTCCACCATGCACTAGAAACAGGTCCGATTTACTACTGGCAATGTGAACACAGCTCCTGCTCCAGTCATACAGGGACCGGACAGCCCTTAGCAAAGATCCCTGGATCCCATACGCCCAGAGCACTCCCCATAGGACCCCACGAGGGACACAGTCGAATGCCTTCTCCAGATCCATAAAGCACATGTGGACTGGTTGGGCAAACTCCCATGAACCCTCAAGCACCCGATGGAGAGTATATAGCTGATCCAGTGTTCCGCAGCTGGGATGAAAACCACACTGCTCCTCCTGAAGCCGAGGTTTGACCATCGGTCGGATTCTCCTCTCCAGTACCCTGGAATAGACCTTACCGGGGAGGCTGAGGAGTACGATGGCCTGGTAGTTAGAACACACCCTCCGGTCCCCCTTCTTAAACAGAGGGACCATCACCCCGGTCTGCCAGTCCAGAGGTACTGTCCCCGACCGCCATGCGATGTTGCAGAGACGTGTCTGCCAAGACAGCCCCATAACATCCAGAGACTTAAGATACTCAGGACGGATCTCATCCACCCCCAGACCCTTGCCACCGAGGAGCTTGCCAACCAACTTAGTGACTTCAGCCAGGGTGATGGACAAGTCCGTCTCTGAGTCCCCAGCCTCTGCTTCCTCCTGAGAGGACGTGACGGTGGGATTGAGGAGATCCTCAAAGTATTACCTCCATCGTCCAGCAACATCCCAGTCGAGCTCAACAGCTCTCCTCCGGCACTGTAAACAGTGTTGGTGAAGCTCTGCTTCCCCCTCCTGAAGCGCCGGACGGTTTGCTAGAATTTCTTTGAGGCTGTCCGATAGTCGTCCTCTATGGCCTCTTCGAACTCCTCCCAACCCTGAGTTTTTGCCTCTGCGACCACCCGGGATGCAGCATGCTTGGCCCACTGGTACCTGTCAGCTGCCTCAGGAGTCCCATGAGCCAACAAGGCCTGATAAGACTCATTCTTCAGCCTGATGGCATCCCTTACTTCCGGTGTCCACCACCGGGTTTGGGGATTGCCGCCTCGACAGGCACCACAGACCTTACGATCAGAGCTACGAGCAGCTGCATCGACATAGAGGCCAAGAACAGAGCCCACTTGGACTCCATGTCCCCAGCCTCCCTCAGAATCTGGGAGAAGCTCTCCCGGAGATGTGAGTTGAAGGTCCCCCTGACAGGGGGCAGACCTTCACTATACGTTTGGGTCTGCCAGGTCTTTCTGGCTTCCTCCTCCATCAGCGGACCCAACTCACAACCAGGTGGTGATTGGTTGACAGATCTGCCCCTCTCTTTACTTGAGTGTCCAAGACGGAGGTCAGATGACACGACAACAAAGTAGCTCATCAACCTTTTTTTTTTTTTTTCAAAAAAAAAAAAAAGAAAAGAAAAGAAAACAGTCTGCTGTGTACTATCTGCTTCTAATTATAAAGCATATGATTGTCCGAGAGCCAGGAAATGTGTGTTAGCATGGTCTCTAAAAGTTGTGAAAAGCTCTTATAAACTTATTGCGGTGAATAATTAGGATGCTCAGAATGCATAAGGTGAGCGAACCTTTTATACCTCAACATCAGTAAGGTGCAGAACAATATTATTAGAAATGTAAACCAATGTAGAGGAAATTAATCAATACCAGGATTTACAAATTCTGTAGCAAATTCTTCAAGCAAAAAAAAGATAACAATTCATTAACTATTTTTACACTTGGCTGTAGTGTGATGAGTGATGAGTTTGGCCTTGTTGCAGTGGGCAATAGGGCCAGAGGAGGTAAAAGTAAAGCGTGGCCTGACCTCCATGTGGGCCCGAGCTGGAGACTTCGGGCCCCCAGCTCAGACGAATACCCCTCGCACCTGCATTAATTAGCCAAGAGAGGATGATAAGTGGTTTTGAGAAGGACAGAAAAAAAGCATTGTCTGGAGGGTTTGTCATGGGATTGTGTTGAATGGGCCCTGGAGATTTCTCTGCTTTCACACAGACAGGGCTTGAGTTGCTCCCAGCTCTCGTTGTCCATGTCCTGCCCTTCTGATGCACTTCTCATGTGACGTTCAAGGTGGATACAGTTTTCACCTGTACTTAGATAGACAAGACTGCTTAAAGAGGGGGTATTACAATTCTATATTCTGTTCATTGCTAACACATAACATATTTAGATCACCATGTTACAGTTTCAGTTTGACATCACAACACAATCGGCGTGCATCCCACTAATGAAACTACTGCACATCATAGTCCTAACTCTAAGGAGGTTCTGAATAGTGCCCGGGATCTATCGCAAAATTGCTCAAAATGCACAGATGACTTCTTCGTGCATGTTTGATAAGGTAACAATGTTATAACACGGTAGAAGGCTCCAATTAAGTCGATTTTGCTTTTAAGGTTGTTACATAATAGGTTGTGTAATGTCACAGCTTCACATGAAATAGGAGTGATTGTGTAGTAATGTGATGCATTCATGTGACATCATTCTATACATTCAAATGACTAATAGTTGAATCTGATTGGTCAAAGTGTCACAACAGCAGAACAAGTCAAAAAACTGAACTTAGTTGAGAGAAATCCACTTAACTTCTGCACATTTTTCACAAACAAATAGTCCAGATTTTTGCTAAAATAAGCTGACGTATTTCAGAAGGCATCGCCATGTTTGTTTTGCTTGTTTTCTTGGCCTTTCGCTTCCGCACAAACCTCAACGCTGCTTTGTCATTGGTCTACCAGATGCTGGGTGAATTTGAACCTTACAGCAGGAGCATGTCAAGATGGGTTCTTGTGAGTTTGTGAACTCTCAAATATTGCAAGAATTCATCTTGCTGTGCAAGGGTTATTCAATGAGGGAATAGGCTCTCAATTTAAAAAAGAAGGGCGCATACCTTCCATTTCATGGATGTGCTTGGATGAGCCGTAGCTTTACAGGAGGAACAGGTCATGTCAGCAATCCTCAAAGAGATGTGTGTTTTCCACAGCGCTGTCATAGTGACATAATCCATCTGATATTTACAGTGCTTTCATAATAATTATGATTACATTTTCCTTCATCCTATACGGTATTTTCTGTTTACGTTTCTGATCTAATGTCTTTAGTCTTAGTTTTATTTGTGCTAAACATAAATGTAAACAAGGTGTGTTGTTTTGGTTAGAGAGACTAGAGGCACAGAATGGCAGCTATATTTGAAGTTACCATTATTATGTCATTATTGTTACATTTGTTTTATGAATAGTAATTTTATATACTAAATTGCCTTATTTTTCTTTCTTCCTTTGTGCTGGACCAATCACCGTCTCACCTTGACATCTGACAGGTAAGCTTTGTCTCTCCTGTTGTATGCACCGCTGATACACACCACATCAATACAAACATCACAGGGGCTTGTGTTAACTAAGTCACATCTCTAATTAAAGCACAAGTAAATATCCCCTTTTAAACCCTCTCATACCACCGCAGTAGTTATTACATGAAAGGAATGGAGCACACTACAGCTCTCAGCACAAGCCCTCCACTCCGGCATCTTCCTGCTGTGGTCATTCTCACAGTCTTTTTTGTTCTGTTCTTCTTTGCACAAGAGCATCAGGCCTGTGGTAGACAGTTGTTTTTGGCTCACTTGAAAAAACGCAATGAGCTGAATATTGCTTTCAAAAGAAGTATAAAGCATATTTGGGATGAGTTCCACAAGGTTGTGTGTGAACACAGCGGAAGCACATAATAGATATGCAAAATACATCCCTATGCACAGAGCAGCACTGCACAACACATTTGAGCAGAGCTTGCATACTTGCATTTGTTTGAAGATATCAAGGCTATTGTTTTTCCCCTGGAGGAATTTGGATGGTAGGAGGAGGACATTTCGTGAATTGTTTTCTATTTTGAGGCGCTTGTACAATGTGTGTAATGAATCCACTGCATAAAAGTAACTATAGAAGTGGTATGTGTTGATGTGGATTACAAGACTTCTGAGGGCCTGTTCAGATCAAGTGTATAGAATTCTTAAGAAGAAACCACTATTGGGAATGGGTAAGCTTAACATTTTGGCTTATTTTGGTTGTTTAATAACTTAATACATTTTCAATTATTCTAATCTCAAAATCAATTTCAGCATTCCAGCCCTGTGAATGAATTATGGGTTTATGTGTCAATTCTCATGTCAATAATCCACATTTGAGTTTAATTGGATCTTGTCCTATTTCGGTGCTCAAATCCTGGTTTGTAATCTGGGGCGAGGAGGGTTGACTGTACTGCTGTGTTGTGTGCTCTCCTCCTCTCACAGATGTTTCATTAATTTGCTCTGATGATGTCTGATGAGACCTAAATTGGATTCCCTGCACACCCAAACATAAACAGGCCCACCTCAATATACAAACATGTGCACTTCATTGGCACTCTCCACCTGCGCACCAAGAACACCCTGGGGCAAAGCAAAAGACTTTAGAAGTCTGCAGGATTTGTGTTTGAACTGCTTTCTATGATAATCAGCGGAACAATTCACATCAGCCATGGCATCACAGGCCTGTTGATTATACACTCACAATAGCATGGACTTCTACTTTTCAAGCTTATACCTAACAAGGGAATCGCTTTGCTCACTGAAGAGTACTTTTGTGAAATTGCACTCTAAAATATTTATTCTTCAGAATAGGGGAGTTGGAGGGGCTACCTATACTAGTATATTGGCTTAAAGCTGTACTATGTAACTTTTTTGGTGAAGGGTCTACTACCTACTTGTTACCATGGAGACGTTATTGCTTTGCTTGAAATGTTACACAGTATTACACTCATCTCAATGGAGTCCAGTAGATGATGGCCATGTGGAGACTTTGTTCCGTATGCATGTTTTTAAGGTATCTTTTACCAATTACAAAATCCAGTAATTAAAATAATCCCATAAACAAGATGCATAAGTTAAATGCCATACTGTGGAACATTCCAGGGAAAGCAACATCATATTCATGGAGAAAAGTAGATGGTGAATCCCCTCTCCTAAAAAGTTACATTGTGGTTGTTTTTAAAATAATTTTGCAACATGTCTCAGTCTAGACTCAACTCAGTCCTACCTGGTCCTCTGGTTCAGATGGGATTCTGTTAGGTAAATTAAATGGCAGCCATGTTAACAGAGGGATGTAGCTGAAACAAGCCACAGCTGCAATCTGCCTCAGACACTCTCCAGTGAAAGTGAATCATCTCCCATAGTTCATAAAGTTGCTTGAGTGTTTGCGGAATAACTTTTGTCCACTCATAGTACTCACAAGCCGATGTCCACACACCCACAGCTTGTTTATTGCATTCCTCTCACTGTCTTCAATTTCCTCGGTGCTGCAGCTCCACACATCAGCTGCCATTGTGTTGTCAAGACAGCTCTTGTCACTCTTGGTGTCCGGCTTGTTTGCTCCCACACTTTGTAGAGCTGGGGCATGGCCTGGTCTATTCCTGTTCCATGCTCCCAAACTAGAGGAGTCCTCTCTCTACGGGGCTGCACAATATATCGCAATCAAGTTACATTTTGAGTTGGCGCAATTTTCAAATCACTAAGGCTGCATTTATTTAGATAATAGAATGTCCAATGCAAAAAAACAAAACATCATGCCTTCTTATTGAAACATCTTTTAGACCTCTATAAACATGTTTTGAAATGCATAGAATTATTTATTAGTGTAGCAGTCTGGAGTTGTATACAATGTACACAGTCAAAAGAATCCTACTTTTTAAAGGCATTGTACCTGATTTTTACTGTCTTAAAGCAGAATTATTATGCTAAGTCAACTTTTTAGAGCTTTTTATGTTATAGTTGTTTCCTTTCACCATTTACTGACCCAAAGTTGTATTTGGAATGATTCATGCACTCTTGAGTAATTTGTTATTTTTTATTTTAAAGACGCCATACTGCCAATCAATCCCCGTTTTCACTGCCTCTGGCCTACGCCTACTGCTCTCTACTTACTTGAGTCCTCAGTTTTATTTTCTTAATCAGTGATATGCATAGGAATCAGCAGCATCACATAGTCATCTGTAGCTATCCATCAGAGTGCAGTCTCTTTGTTGTGATGACATTTATGGCAATATCAGCTCCCAATGAGCACAGCATTTTTCTGGTCAGCGCACTTGGTTCTTTTTATTTGTTTTAGATCAATATTGCAATTTAAAATGTACAAATTATAACTATAATTTGGGTGTCAAAATTATACCTATATAGGAGACATAACGACAATGGGACTATCCACAGTTAAATACTCTATATTGCCAAAAGTATTCTCTCACCCATCCAAATCATCAAAATCAGGTGTTCCAGTCACTTCCATGGCTTCAGGTGTATAAAATCCAGCGCCTAGGCCTGCAGACTGTTTCTACAAACATTTGTGCAAGAATGGGTCGCTCTCAGGAGCTCAGTGAATTCCAGTGTGGTACTGTGATAGGATGCCACCTGTGCAACAAGTTCAGTCATGAAATTTCCACCAACCAAGTGGAAGTGATTGGGAACGACGGCAACTCAGCCATGAAGTGGTAGGCCACGTAAATTAACGGGGCGGGGTCAGCGGATGCTGAGGCGCACAGTGCACAGGGGTTGCCAACTTTCTGCAGAGTCAGTCACTACAGACCTCCAAATTTCATGTGGCCTTCAGATTAGCTCAAGAACAGTGTGTAGAGAGCTTCACGGAATGGGTTTCCATGGCCAAGCAGCTGCATCCAAGCCATACATCACCAAGTGCAATGCAAATCGTCGGATACAGTGGTGTAAAGCACGCCGCCACTGGACTCTAGAGCAGTGGAGACACGTTCTCATGAGTGCCGACTTGTACTTCTCCATCTGGCAATTTGATGGATGAGTCTGGGTTTGGCAGTTGCCAGGAGAACGGTACTTGTCTGACTGCATTGTGCCAAGTGTAAAGTCTGGTGGAGGGGGGATTATGGTGTAGGGTTGTTTTTCAGGAGCAGGGCTTGGCCAACTTTGTGAGATGGCCCCTTCCTCTTCAACATGACTGTGCACCAGTGCACAAAGCAAAGTCCATAAAAACATGGATGAGAGAGTTTGGTGTGGATGAACTTGACTGGCCTGCACAGAGTCCTGACCTCAACCCGACAGAACACCTTTGGGATGAATTAGAGCAGAGACTGAGAGCCAGGCCTTCTTGTCCCACATCAGTGTGTGACCTCACAAATGCACTTCTGGAAGAGTGGTCAAAAATTCCCATAAACACACTCCTAAACCTTGTGTACAGCCTTCCCAGAAGAGTTGAAGCTGTTATAGCTGCAAAGAGTGGACTGACATCATATTAAACCTATGGATTAAGAATGGGATGTCATTTAAGTTTGTATGTGAGTCCAGGCAGGTGAGCGAATACTTTTGGCAATATAGTGTAGTTTTCAGTGTTATTACTGCTTTTCACAACTCTCAGAGACCAGCGCAGAGTTCTGCATTGACAGTAAAGTGAACATCTATCATGCTAACGCATACTTCCTGATTACTAGACAATCAAACGCTTTACAATTCGATGCAGACAGCACACATATTTTCACCTCAAGAACTGCTCATACAATATATTTGTGTTGGAGCAAGACAAATACACGGGAAAATATCAGGTACAGGGCTTTAAACACATAAAAAATGTAATTACAGTTGCAATAAACATGGCAATCAGATTTTTTTCAAAACCATGCAGCCCTTCCCCCCTCATAAATGTAGCCCCATCTTCCCATGAGCCTGTCAGCATCACAAGCCCACGCCACTTCACTGTGGAGATTTATCAGGGTCAGCTGCCCACCAAGCGGAGCCACACTGCCAAACTGGAATCTAATCCTACTTCTACCCAGCCCAACAGAACTATGCAATGAATGAGGCATAGTGCTAGCACCGTGTGCGAAAGGAGCCACTGTTTGCACACATACGGTTTCCTGCATCCATTTGTGGGCTTGGACACTGACTGCTCATAGAAAGGATTCAAAGCACGGTGCCTTTGTTGAGGTCGATATCTGATGACAGACCAGCATCTCTCACAGGGTTTTTAAGGAAAGTGAATCTGTACAATTGATTGGTACATAGTTCAGATCTCTGATGGAGAGATGTTATAGGAAGAGACTATAAGATATTGCATTAAACATTAATGCCCAGCAATACTTCTGTTCATCTGTTTTTCTTTTTTGCTTTATGAATCTACTGTCATACCACAATCTTATGGCTGTATGGACTCCAGTTATCCTGGTAAATGCCATTCTTGAACCTCCTTATTGCCATGCTCTTACCCTGTCAAATCTATATTCCTAATCCTACTTTGGCATTTGCAAACCTGCGTCATCACACTTCTCCTTGGAAACTGCTTATTGCAAAACCATGACCCTGCACAATGTACAATGCAGACTAAGCATTATGATGGCCTGCCTAATTAGAGATATTGTACTCTATAGGCATTTTCTCAGTTGAATCATCCACATGGGCTATAGCCTCTCATGTGCATCAACAGAAGCAGGAACATTTTCTTTCAAATATATTGACATTCAGTACATCAGTTATGATTTCACCCAGATTTCCTCATAGGGAAGTTGGTCCCCTGCATTTGACCCATGCTTCAATGTTTCTGGGGCAACCTGTCAGGAGCAGTGGGCACTTGACCCATCACCAGATCTTGAGTCAGACTTGGCCAGGACTACCTTAGCCAGAGGATTTTTACCTAATGTGCATGTTTTGGGTTGATGGGGGTATTCGGGTTGCCTGGAGGACCTAGACATGAGGAGAAATGCACAAACACCTCATAGGCCTGGATGGGACAGAAGTCAAACCATGAATCTCCTTGCTGTGTGGTGAAAGTGCTAGCTTGAACTTTTTCCTGCTTTCCTGCTCATTGCCCTCACTTACAGACACCTTAATTAAGAGAAATGTAGAAAAATATATTTCCTCTAGACTCAACATTGCATTTTTCACTCATATTGAATTGACTTTCAAACCACCCCCACATATCCAGAGTTCTATTTACTTGTTTATGGCCCTGTGGAGTTTCTCTCCTACTCAGCCCTGTCCTCCTACAGTGATCAAACAGTGCAGGGTTATACAGGCACATGCACACAGGGCTCTGTACTCAGCAGCCCACTGATCCATTGTGATTAGCCACGAGCTGGAGCAAAGGCAGCAGACAGCCTGACCAATCATGCACACACACACACACACACACACACAGGCACACACGCGCGCGCACACACACACACACACGCACACACACACAGGCACACACGCGCGCGCACACACACACGCACACACACACACAAACACACACACACGCACGCACACACAGGACTGCCCTTTGAAGTTCTTTGAAGACTTTGACAGACTTCACACATTCTACTTCCAAACTTCACCCCTTTTCAATAAAACATATTTAAGGCTGTGCATAACTTTGTATAGGCAGAACTTGCTTTGTTAAAAGTTAGCTCTGGTCAGTTAGTGTAATTGCAACAAATTTGTTTTACAGCTGTTGTCTATGATTTCAGTGATTTTACAACCAGACAAGGTGGGGGATATGTTAATCCCAAAGACACAAAAACAGTGCAGTGTTGGAATCAGGGATTGAACTACCTGTCATGATGCACTGTCTTAGCTACTGATGACTCAAATTTTTTTTTTTTCACCAGCATTGTTGTTGTTAGTCTTTCTGTTATGTCTACTGGCAAGACTCCCTTTAGCTTTTGATCAATGCAAGTTTCTCTGCAGCATTTGAGTAATATTTTGTCTGGCACAGTTTCTCAAATGAAAAAGAATAATTTAAAACATTAAATGACAAAGTTTGAAAACAAATTCCAAAGTCATGTTTTACCTTTATCAGTAAGCTCAGCTCAAAGTGGTTTGTTCCTTGATCGTTGTTCCCTATTGGAGATACAGGGCGTTATTCTGGATTTTTGCTCAGACCTTTGGCGTTGAACTTTCTACCAGGTTCACTTCATTCGTGCACCTGCTGACCACCTCTCACGGTCACTGTGTCACATCAAAGTCTGCCTCCACAGAGCTGAGGAATCCAATTGCCCAAACTGCTGCCCTGAGAGCAGCCGAGCATACACAGAAAACTTGTCAGGGTTTGATTTGTGAAACACATACTAAAATCTCGGGTTCTTGTATCCGTTACTTTCAAAGACAACGGTGTCATCTGAAGCATCTATTTCTGCTGATACTGTGGATTATATGAACATGTGAAATCTAGAACATGACCATCTTTTAGCTCTATGATACTTTAGAGAGTAAAGTGGGAAACCAAATCAAAGTGCACACTGCGTTTTGGAACACAATGTCCTCCTTGGACTTGGACTTTCATAAGGCACTTCATTCATGACGCCATGTGGTGATAGGCAAGTTGTAAAGTGTGCACAAAGGAGAACAGAACGCTATTGTCTGGCCTGGGTGTCATTGTTGTATTAGATAACTTTGAAGAATGTGCCAAGGCAGAATGTCATGCTTGCAGGAAAATGTTAAACTATGTCTTTAAACGCATTTAACAGAACAACAAATGTATTTATCAAATGTGTTAAACAATCTGGCAGTAAGGAGAATATTCAGGAGAATTCACTGGATCTAAATGATTCTATACAGCAAAGTATTCAAAGTTATTGATATTCATGACATATTCCAGTTTGACTTTTTAACTTTCTATTAAAAAACAAACCCCATTAAATATAGCCTTTTATTCAGTCAGAGTATGAAGCTGTAACAGTATTTCTTAGAGCTGCAGCAGACAGTGTGAAGCAGTTCTGAGATGAGTGGGCCTATCAGAACACTCCCAGGGCAAGGTCACCTCTCCGTGCCCCACATCCAATAGCAGTTGACAAGGAAAAACATTCCTCCCTCCTGCAAGTCTTTAAAGGAGCAACTATGGATTTGGTGCAACCTGGCTCTTTTTTGATGACGCAATGCTGAGTAAATACTTTTGCGCCCTAGAAAACTTTAATTTTATTTCCTCCAGGCATTCTCAGCGCCCGGTGTAAGCTTTGACATATGCTTTGTCTTAAAAGGCAGGGATGGAAGTTCCATTTCTACCTTCAGCGTACAGGGTTCAGGTTTTCAGTTGTTGTTTTGTTGTTGTTGTTGTTGTTGTTGTTTTTCTTTGGTTTAAGAACAAAATAACTTACATATAATATTTATAAATTACTACACTTCCTGTTTTCATTATTAATTGTGGAAAGAAATAAGGCCAACAAATGTAACTGAATTAATTCTTTGTTGTCTAATGCTTAACTTAATTTCAGTTGTTTATGGTTATGTAATTTAATACACTGACATGATAAAAACACATTTCTCTTTCTAGATCGACCTAGACAAGCTCTTCTCTGTCAAATATTCCGAGTCTTTTCCAATAGGAGCAGTAAAATAATTGTATTTGTATGGAAGAGAGCAGTAGTGACATTTCACTGACAGATTGATTTGAGCAGATTTAAAAACTTATTAGATTCTATTTATATGCCAGAGAGAGCTGTAACGTTCCAAAAAGGCCACAGTCTTCCTATCATTTGTTTCGATTAATCATTTTTCTCACACACACTTCTGTGAAGATTGTGTTGTTAACAGTTAATGCTGATTTATTTGTGCTCAAACACAGACATGAAATGCAAATGGGAGATGATACAGGTCAAATATGTGCAGAGCTGTGTACAGTACTGTTTGGTGGCATGGTGACATATGGTTCACAATGAGAAGGTCCTGAGTTTGAATCCATAATCCTGGGTATTTCTGATCCTCTACTTGACTTTTACTGTTTTAAAAACATGAAAAACAAAAGTAGTTCATTTAAGTGGTTTGCAATGGTCCGAAGTTATTCCTCATTTGTCTTATGCATTCCATCCATATTCCATAATTATTCACAGCGATGAGTTTGTAAGTGTATTTCACAACTTTCAGAGAACAGAGCGAATTTTTGCAGAATACTAACCACAGACTTCCTGATTCTCAACAAACACTTTATAATTAGATGCAGGCAGTACACAGCTGACTTATTTAGAAAAAATGTCAGGTACAAGTTCTTTAATGGCCATTAGAAACAATGCATATTATTGTTATTAGTGTGAATTATAGGGAGTTATAACATGAACAAAACTGCATGAACAACACTGTAGCATTTGTGGATGTCCTTGTCTTCAGTAGAAGTTTGTTGCTGTTGAAAAGAACCACATTATGCTAATGTGTATTTTAGCTCATCATAACAAATTCAGATGTTCCCTTTGTTTCAGAGTTCAATTTGAATCAATCAAATTATGTCTGTGTAACACTTCAGTCACCCGTCCAGTTGCCAGAATAAAATTTTCTTTTGAAATCATTCAAATTAGTTCATTCAGCAGAGGTTTTGCATAGCTAAATAGGCAGCTAGTCATGATGTCATCTCAGGCAATCAGATCAAGTTTGCCTACATTTAAGCTCTTTTCAGTAATGATAATCGCTATAGAAATCAGTGAAAATTGAGAACAGAAACAAAATTTTTGCTTTACTGTCCCTCTGTCCCCAAGCTTTCTTCAAAGGCAGTATTACAATATTGCACAAGCTGTTTACATACCCAGCCAGAGAATGCAAGTTGTGGAATAGCAAAGCACCATGTGTCTTTACCCACACTGTGTAAATATAAGTATATATATATATATATATATATATATATATATATATATATATATATATATATATATATATATATATATATATATATACATGACTTTTTTACACATTCCCAAACCTTTGCGCTATCCATTATCCAAGGTAGAAAAAAGCCTGTATGTGAGGTGAAATTCCAGCGCAGTGGATGAATTTGAGTCCATTTTTCTAGTATGGCTTTTCATTTGTCTTGCTCATAGCAGGAGGAGCAGTGCTACCTCCCAGCTCTCTGATTAAACAGGGGAGAATTAATAACAGGTGTCGCACCGTAGAGAGTCCTGTCTGTTGGAGAAAAGTTCCCCAGGAAGAAAAGGCCACGCAACAAGCCACAATCTGCAATTAGAGAGAAAATGGCGGGTTATAGGTCCCAAGAGTCACTGGGTCAAATGTGGCTCTACCAGAGTTTGAAAGACAGATGTATGGCTTGAAATTAATAGACAATATTTAATATATTTCCCATGTTGTATTCTGTTTTTTCTTCCCTTTAAATGCCACTACATTCCCTCAGGCTGTTATAAGTTTGAACAGTGCACTTTGAACTTTGATGTAGCACCTTTATATTTTAGCTCCTTAATCTTGTTTATTTCACAGTGTCATATGTCATGGTGATTGTCTATTGTCTATGTTTGTTTTTTTGTGGTTGTTTTGAGTGTTTTGCACATGTTTTTTTTTCCAGTGGGGCTTGGTTACAAATGGTAAATAAACTAAGCTGAGCAAACATAGTATTTTACCTAGACTAAAATATGGCCATACTGTGCAGTCGCTATGCTGATTTGATTTGTCTTGAGGAGTTCTTCCATAAGACTTGAGCATGTACACTCTGGCTTTAAGTACATGTTTAATTTATTCATTCTATTTTATTCTGTTCTTTTTGCTATTTCCTCACATTGGGACAAATTAGTTCTCTAACGTAGTGTTGCTATTCATTAGTGCTTACCCTGCAAAAGCCACAGTGACCTTATTTCTCTCATAATTGAAAATCACTGCAGTAAGCCCCTCTAATAGGAAAGCAGCATTCTAGTATTTATCATGTTTACAGTGACACCCTGAGCTCATGTGACCAGGGTCTGTCTAAGCTCAAGTTGAGGTACTCAAGTCCAAGCACCACCACTGTGAAGCCTTCAACAATAAATCTGCATTAGATTTACATTGATGATGAATGAATGCATGAATGCTGCCCTTTAAATGTATCCATAAGGGAAAATGGATGGCTAGAGGTGCTGCTGGAAGCCAACGTAACAAATTCAGGAGAATCTTTGATTACCTCTAATGTGGTTATAGGTAATGGTGACCTGTCTCTAAGGAGCCGAGCCAGAGCTAAATTATATTTCAAATCCATTAAAGTGGAGCTCAGATCCATGATTTGCTTCCAGCGCACTGCTACCCAGGGCAGCACATAATTGAATTTCAAACCTGGAGCCAGGAAGCAGCTAAGTCCTCATAGAACATAGAACGGTATTATGCATAAAGTCATGATTTATTTGTCCCTATCAGACATGTAATAAGCCGCTTCCTGTCACACAGAGAAATAAGCCCATTTGTTGAAACAACACATGCTCTGCCTCGCGTAAACCCTTTTTAAATGTAAGTATTTCTCAGAAGATAGTGGACACTATAAAGAGATGATGAGAGAGATGGTGACAGACACACACCTGAAGTGTAGGATACATGCAGACTCTTGGGCGTTAGCTGCAAATGCTTTTGAGAGCACATGCATCAACCATCATTTACATTTACAAATACATTGCAATATGTCCTATAGGGCTTAAACCCTGTACACCCTACACTTTACACCCTCATTTTAAACAATAGTAGCACTTATCAACTGTAACACATTGTTCTTCTTCATATGTATCTGAGAAAAACAAGTGCTGTGAATGTGTGAGTGTGAACATTGAGAATGATTTCCAGGCAGACTCTGGTTTGATCTGAGTGACTCTTTCCCTCTGCTTGGACTTGTCTGATGCTTCTGGAGCCGGACTCTGGGGCAGACTGTGTGCTGTTAATAGCAGATTCATGCACTAAGGCTGGCGCACAGCTCTCCTTTCTCCTCTGTGTCATCTCTGCTATTTCAGGACATCCCTCAAAGTGCAGTCACGACAACTGACACCGCACTCAATAGTAAATCAATCACTCCACCAATTTAACAATTAGTCTCATTGTGCACTAAAAATAAACACATAAACCCTGTGCTGTCTCTGCACACAGCACTCAGGCCATGGGCAAATAGGCTAACTCAATTACAGGTATTGTCTGGTACTTTCTGGCAGCTAATCATCTCTTTATGACTCTACATGTGACACTGCAAAAGTGATTTAGAACCTAATCTCCCCCAGTAGGGCTAGAAAAGCATGCAGAGTGCATTGGATTATTTGAATGGCATTTTACATAATCAATTTAAACTCACTGTGTGGCTAAGATCAACATAACAAAACCTGATCTCCTTCATTTTCAACAATTTTCAGAGGTCCAAAGTTATTCCTTTCTTTCCAAATGCATTGCTAGCATCCAGCACAATGAGTTTCTAACTGCTTTTCACAACTTTCATAGGCCAAATTGGTTTGCTGTAAAATTACACCTAACAACTAGCAAGCAAACAGCTTATTTATTTATTTATTTATTTATTGACATTAAAAAACAACATCTGTGGCTTGTTATTTACTTTGATATAGCAGTGTTTTCAAATGGCAAATCAAATCTAGGCCTACAAAATAAATAATAAATAAATGCTCTGATTCAGTTTTGTTGCATATCACCATTGCTAAATTGCTAACTGTAGTGCTATATTCTGCTGCCCTACCCACTGTATTAGGCATGTCTTTGTAATGATGAGTCTGTTTTTTTTCTTTTTATTGCAATATACACAATGCTTAATGAATGCCCACCCACTCTCAAGCTCCCATAGTAATTACCAATGCAGTTTAATAATGGCTAACGACACACTATTGACTGATCTTTCCAGCCGACTGGCGTGAATGTGCGCTGCAGTTCGTCCAAGTGAAAGTAACCGACTTAGGAGTTAGAAGTTAAGATTGTGAGACGTGGTGTATAATTGATGGTTGCGAGAGTGGCTTTGTAATGATACAACAGGAGCTCTTGGCACGGTCTGCTCCCCTGGCAGCCTGTCTCCGCCTCTTAGACTTAGTGTACTGCTGTTGCTACTGCTGGTGCATGCTCCATCCACCTGTCACCACACGCACAAAAACATTTCATTCACACCAATACATGTATGTGGCTCTCTGTGAACCAAAAGGATACACACTTACTGTCATATTGTCCAGCTTAAAGGGCCCATGTTACACTATTTTCCGATCTATGTTATAATGTTGTTTCCTCATCACAAACATACCCAGTTGTGTTGTTTCATTCACACGTGTTTAACGTACAAACCCTGTATATTTAGGCTAAGTTCTTCTCTAAAACAGAAAACACTCTGTTTCACCTTGTGATGCCATATGGTAATACAGGAAGCACTCCACTGTGTTTTTAAGTTCCATATATGTTCAGTAGAATCACTTGTATAATTTCAGCCCTGGAATTGCCAACCTCTGCTGAACAAAAGGTAGCTGTTAATGTAAAAACTACCACTACACGCATCACAAGGTGGAACAGAGCATTTTGAGCTTTGGAGATGTAAACAGACTAATAAAGGATTATTCAACATGTGTGAATGAAACAAAACACAACTCAAGACATGTTTTTGAGGAGGTAACAACATTATAACATGGCTAAAAGCTCACAAGAGACAAGACAAGAAATAACAGCATGTGCATTCACACTTGCACAATCTCCAAAATTGAGACTATACAGGCGCTAAACGTGGAACGAAACCTGGACCAGACATGACAAATTTAGAAGTAAAATTAAGTTATCTCCAGTCATCTATGCACTGTTTTTTCTCACAATAATTGCAACACTATAATTTGATATGGTGACATTCCAATCAGGACTAAACCAGAATTAAAGAAGACCAAACCAGAACTAAACAAGGACTATAGTGAAGGACCAAACCAGGACTAAACTAGGACTATAGTGAAGGACCAGACTGGAAACAAACCAAGATGAACTTGAACGCAGCCTTGGTCTATAGAGCTAACATTGAAAAATATAATATAAAAAGAAACGTTATTTGAAACAATGAGAAATAAGTAAAATAAGCAAACTGTAAATACTAATGCAGCTATGACCTAAAGCAGATGTGATACATTGATTTAACACACACACACATACAATATATTCAGGCTTTAGTATTCTGCCACAGTGTATGTGTATGAAAGGAAATACAGTACAGAACTAATGCCAAATTTATATGCAAATCAGTACATACTTGGAGGCTAGCAAAC
This sequence comes from Taenioides sp. WSHXM2023, assembly GCA_029959045.1. Taxonomy (NCBI): domain Eukaryota; kingdom Metazoa; phylum Chordata; class Actinopteri; order Gobiiformes; family Gobiidae; genus Taenioides; species Taenioides sp. WSHXM2023. The sequence goes on along the minus strand of CM057091.1, from coordinate 22,275,379 downwards.
TGTGGTGAGCCTCAGATTTCAGATATGTTGTTAAATGAATACAAATATGTAACAACTAAAAATATATAGTATAGAAGTGCATGCTAACGTGTTGGCTAGAGCTGGCCTTACACACAGACACAGTACAGCACACTATATGTACCTCCACATTTGCATCGGCTAAGGTGCGGATATATGCCAGCACAACTGTTTCCTTATGACAGGGCGTTTGACAAGTTAACAAGACACGTCGTACTAACAGAGCCTGAGCTGGAGAAGTGCAGAGAGGAGGTAACGGATTCTTCTACAGACACTGCTGATGTCGACTACCTCCCAGAAAGTGCACTCCCAGAATAGAAAAGAACTGGTTATTGAGTCTGCCCTACGCCCAAGTGAGCTTTATAATTTAGTGCAGCGAGCCATCAACTCTCTGAGCTATGCGCGGCAAACAAAAAACATTTTATCAATATTCCATCAGGCAGGAGTCCTCTGTGTTAAAACATCGCCCGGGCGCATCTCAGCCCCGCCCAGTGCACCGAGGCAGGACTCCCTAAGCCTGTCGCCCACAGCCCACAGGACAGCACGGTGCTAAATTGAATGCCAGTGGCCAATGAGATGACAAGCATGTTTTTTCCTTTGATGGTAATGTGTTGAGGCGGGTATTATCTTAACATTTTTCTTTTTGACACTCGCCGCGCTGTGGTGTTTACGTGTGCTCCATGGACAGTGCCCAGAAAATAACTGACACAAGTTATGATTGTCAATATTCTCAAATATGTGACAGTAGTAAATTTAACACACACAACTCCAGGTATGTTTTTGATGAGTTAAAAAAATCGAACATGGCTCAAAGCTCACGTGAAACCATTTTGTGTAATATAAGAGCTTTAAAGATGCACTATGTAACTTTTCTGCTTATATGTCTGCCACTGTTTTCCTCGATGGAGATGCAATTGTTTTACCGTATAACATTAAACTGATCTGTCTCCATGGAGATAGGTCATGAGCTGTGAAGAGATTACCACACTCACATGTTTCTCAAGATAAAACATCTAAACACAATGTAAGTGAGTAATTAAAAGACAGAGAAGGTTTAATGTCATAATGTGTAAGAGCTACAACATCTCCATGGAGACAAGAGGTAATGGACCACTCACTACAAGAGAGTTTAGCTAAGGAAGGAATGGATTCTGCATATTTACAAAAGACGATGTGAAAGATATTAAATAGATGTGTGCTATTTTTCATTCATCATTGTACTGCACACCAATTGGAACTCTGCGATTGGTACATCCCTTTGTATTTCTTGTACTTGTTTGATTGTATTGCTTTTAATGGACTCCTTTATTTCACCATATGGCTGAGGCTTGCCTTGTTCTTTGGTTCATTTCTTGTCATTGCAGAGCTGCCGAAACGTCTCTAAGTGCAGAAGATTTGGCATTCAGCTTCATCGTTCTGTTTATTCCTCATTGAGTCATAAAGTGACCAGAGTGCACGGGGATATTTTGAGTACTCTGTCCCTATTAATTATGAATGAACATATCCAGAAAGCAATATTTCCCATTATACAGTAAAGCCCATTATGTATAAATACCCACATGCTTTAAACAGTGCTTGATTGTTACATTAAGGTACTATGAATGTGACAGTACAATCGCTTGGAGAAAAGGATTGCACTGCTACTGTTGTGGATGTGTGTCTAATGGCAGTGCACTTGTATGCGCGGCGCAGTAATCCAAACAGCCCAGTGTGATAAGTAGATGGTGCAGCGGTGATTGTGACCCTGAGGAGAGGAGCTGATCCGCCTCTCTGTGACAGGGAAGAAGACTAGCACTCTCCACTCATCACCAAAATGGATGACTCTCTCGGAAAATCACTACCTACCTTATAATCTCTGTAATTCACTTCAAAATACTTTCGCCCTCACTATCTTTTATTCATGCTGAGGAGAGTGATTGAATTTAAGGTAGTTTCCAATGAATGTCAGACCTTTTTAATGTACTTACAGTAGAATAGGCCAATTTGTAGTAAGTAGTATTTGGAAAGCTGTTATGTCCAGGTTATGTTGATTCAACTATCTTTCAAAAATATTAAATTAAAAATATGTATTGCTTTATTTGTTCAGACTCAATAATATGTAAGTAAAAAGGATTCACTAAAATAATTAATCAAGTAAGGAGCAAAATAGATTACAAAAAAGTTAATTTAAAACTAACATCCTTTGGGGTAAATTGTATAGAAAAAAAACCAAAACATTAGGATACCATTAAATAGGAAGTTCTATACAGTTGTAATTCAGTACACTTACTTGAACAATATTTCTGTGTGCCTTGTAGCAGGGACGTATTCTATAGTGTTACCCATTTTGCTGTTTGTGTGAAAGGGGAGGTTTTCTATTCATCTGCCTCAGTGACTGGAACATTCTGCATTTTCAGCTGAGGTTAAATGCGAACATCCTATACAGTACTTTTTCCTGCATATTACTTTTCTCTGTACCAAATGAAATGTGCTAAAGTCTATGAATAGGTGACCGCGGCAGAGAAAGTGGAAAACTTGCCGACACAACACATTATGAGGTCCTTCAGTCTTGGCAATGCTGCAAATGAGGGATTTGATGGGGAGCACTAGAGCGATGGCTTGAGTGGCAGAATGCTCCTAAAGCCCAGGCTAGTTCTAATGAGGCAGCTTGATGTAGCAACCAGGTCCAGTGGGCACAGGGAGGACCAGATGTCGCCCGCACACTCCCGCGCTCCTCCAGCTCCATGTGCATTCACTGCTCAGCCCATCTGCGCTACCCAACAGTCAATATTTAGCCACTGGGAAAAGGACAGGCACACACTGCACCTGGATCATTATAGCAGCACTGCTAAATTGGAGATTTTTCCCCCTGTAAACCCATGTAAGAAAAAGTAAACAAATCTTTTCCACCCACGCACCATAACCTCCCGGACAACCTCTTGATATTCCTAAAGATTTTGTCAGCTCCCCTAACGATGTTTGCTAATGAGGAGAAAATATAACACATTCCGTTACGCGATCATATCCAGGAACGGTTGAATAACCCTCACAGCTCATGTTGCATGAGTCAACAGTGAATCATGGGTTGCCAAGACGCCACTGAGAGAAAAGTGTCATGCAATATGCCAATTCTTACCAGAGGAGCAGGCATTAACAAATGAGGAAGAGAATACGATGGTTTCCTGTTGAAAATTGAGTCATTTAAAGTCTTGATAAGCTTTGGCAGTGGGTGATTTGAAACACGCAGCACGCGCAATAACTGTAATTTTGAAAAGAAATGCGTGTGTTTAGATGTTTGAATGCAAGTTGTCGTTTGGAGTTTTCTGAAAGCATTTGAGTAAGTGTAGCCAGCCCGTAATGACCACTGACAGGTGTAGTGAATAGCAGTGATGAATGTGCAACAAGTGATGCATTTGAGGAGCTGTTGCCTGTTCAACATTGTCTGTTCAAAACGTAAGCTATCATTGCTCAAATTACTGCTATCCTAAACATATAATTATACTATGGGAGTGGGCATATAGGCCCCTCAGTTTACAGGTGGTCTGAGTGCTCTAGTTGTACAGTATATGAAGTAATACAACATTTTTTTAAATTATTATTTTAGTCCAATGCAAATGTACATATGCAACACACATAAATCCTCTTTATGAATTTCAATTTTAATATCACTAATTTTAATTGTAGAATTTAAGGAACTATTTTGGAATATTTTTCATATTTTATTTTTTTGTGGAATATTTTGCTTTTACAGATGTACTCTGTTTTTATTTATATACATAAAACAATATTGTGCACAATTATTGAGTAATTAAGGTTTAGAGTATACCCCATCTCATTTGCTATGCCTTGCCATCCACGTCAGCGCGGCAAACAGCTGGTCTTTATGCCATCCAGCAGTGTGATCCATAATAAAACTGAACTCATGTAACATTTTATGCTCCTGACACACTCCCTTGGGTCATTTTCTCTAGCAATGTGTTTAACATGACGACATATCAGCAACACTGTGTACACCATTGGCTTTTTTACTCAGTTTAAAACTCCAAAACACAGTGAGCAGGGCAGATGACACGACCGCAATCTTTCCACTTTGTGTGGGAGTTGTGCTAATTTGCAAACTTAGCCAGTGCTATGTCTTTTTCTAACCATGAGCCTGTAAACATCAAGAACATATCACACCGTCTTCCGAGATGGTGTCTGTTGCATCAAGTTCCTGATTTTATATTCAAATTCATAAAAGTCATGCTTTGTTAGCTGTGCCGTGCTTGGCTCACATGAGGACTCAGCCAGACACGTGGATGTCTTTGCTCCCAGGCACAGACTCTCACGACATTGCCCTCTGCAACTCAGGAGATACATTTGCATTCAACAGAGCAGTAATGTACAGCACGTGGGCATGTCTTATTATGAAAATGAAGGTTAATCAGCAGTCATGGCTTCAAACTTTACTTTAAACTTGCAGAGATATGCCTTCAAATATTTATCACCCTGTTCGAGCTGTCTAAAAAAGAGAGAAAAAAAAAAGTCGTATTTCAGTGTGCATTATGAATTATCCCCCAACACAGAGCAGACTGCAAAAGGGCAGAAAGACTTTAATACCACTTTTGACAAGCTGACCACAGTACTTTCCACAGATAACGGTATGCAGAAATATAGACCTAAGACACAAGTCAGAAGATATGATGGAGAAAAGGAATGGTTTGTTTAGCCTGAAAACAATATACTTTTTGACAGTGTTGTGATTTATTTGTTATGTATTTGCACTATAGTATTTTGTATACAGCTGAAAAAACAGTGAGCGTTGCCTCGCTCCTTTATTTTTGCTTATGTTTACAAAACTATCTGCATCTAATTATAAAGTTTTTTCGTCCAACAATCAAGAAACACATGGTTAGTTGTTGTTAGCATTACCGTGATGCCAAAACTCGCTTGTGAAAAGTGCTTATAAACTCACTGCTGTGAATAATTAGGATGCTCGGAATGAAACAGGTAAATGAGGAATCATTTTGGACCACTGCAAACTGTTTAAAATTAACTAGTTCTGTTTTTCATGTTTTTTAGGTACTACACTTTCAGTTTGTGTTGAAAATTATATACTAGTGCAACTATATCAGGACCAATGAATGTACCTTATATTCTCTGAAAATTGAACATCGAAATTGAGTTTGATACTGTGGTACTGTGACAACCATTACAAGTTATGTGTACCAGGTCTATAATTATGAGTTATTTGCAAGATGACAGACATGTTTTCATTACAAGGGACAATTTGGGTTTCACATGACATCACAACATCTTCAAAGCTTGTAGTTGTGATTGAAATGGGAGCAATTTTTTGGTTGGTTTCAGTTCCATAAAAGACTATTTTTACTGACAAAAGAGTGTATGTATTCAACACAAAATGTCTTGTAGTTCTGATATAAATCAAGACAATTCTAAAACAAGTCCAGGGTCCAACTTATTATGTGATTTTTTTCAGAATAATTACTTAAATGAGTATAGAGCTTTAGTATCAATAAGCATTTGGATTCCCATTTTTGGATCCCATTTTCTGTACATTGAAAACGGCCTGCTTCAGTTTAAACGGTTTGAGCAGGGCATTTGTCTTTGGGTGTTTGCAGATTGTAAACACACTCTCACGCATGTCTGTGCAGAGGGCTGTCACGTCCCACCATGCTCTCCATAATCTCTGCACACGACACCGTGTCATCAGATACACATCTAATAGGGCAATATGAGGCCAATGTGCCTTCAGGGTTGGACTGGCCTTTTCAGTTTGTGTCTCTGTAATTAAATTAGCATCTGACATAAGCGGCGAGATAGCACTTTGGTAAGAGCACCCAAGGTAAGGACGAGTCACAGCTCCTTCAGCTCAAGCGATGTGTCTGTGAAACCCAATCACACAGAATACAGAAATACAGAATACACACATGAGAGGTGCAGCTGTGTTTAAGACTGGGTACAGCCTGGAGAGGTGAATGGAAGAGAAGATTTATCAAACTCTTCTCTACTTAAAATGAAGGATAAAATCACCTTAATAGTTTAATTGGATGGGTCCTTCACAAAATTATAGATTAATAAAAAGTAGTTCCACAAATATTTTAGATTTAGTAGTAGTAGTTTGACATAAAGTAAAGTTTACATTGCACTCTTAAAAGCAGTTTAAAAAGTCTCTCTTGGTACAGTCTTCATTAATTGCTGTTGTTAAAGCTATCATGTGGCAGGGAAAGGAAACTGTCGGAGCATATGGTGTTTATTTCTCTTGTGAAAAGCTCTTAGAGGAGTTAAATCCAAGTTTGTTAGTGTCTCTGTGAGTATCTCTGCTGGTGGGCGGCTGTGGCCTGCTTCCACACAGCAGTGAACCCAGTGGACACGCCGCCTCCCACCAGCACACTGCAGACCGACAGAGCGCTCACTTACATTTATTTACAAAATACAATGCAAGTTACCTTCAAAAGCAGGTGCGAGTGGAAGAGGAGAGCTTAGCCAACAGATGGTGTCTTAGGAGACTGGTATCTGCTGTAGCACAGTGCGGAACAGTACCATCAGGATTCTGGGAAAAGAGACACTGTGGTTGTCATGGTTAGATCATGATTAGCGTGTGGAAACAGTGCAGAAGACACTAGTGAACAGTTTAGAATAGAACTGCCATTAAAGATTGTGGTTAATGTTGTGTGGTTAATGCCCCTGCAGCAGTGTACCCAGAAAACAGCAGGGGCAAATGTGATATGTTAATAACCCATAGTACATGTTTGTGATGCTTGAAGCCAATGTTTAGGATAAGCTATATTTTTTTCCTGGTAATTGTATTGTGTGAATTAGATTTAGTTTACAAAGAGTGTGGGTGTGTATGGGGGAATGATATGTTCTATTATCCTGTTCAACTTACAGAATTAAATATAATTTAATATTATGGAAATGAGCCACATTGCCTATAACCTTTACACATTTCCATCTAAATGTTCATTAATATGTGCTGTCTCTTTACAAATAAATAACATAAGAAATAAGAATAGTACACAGCCAAGAAAATGGCATCTACAGTTTCCTAGAATCCAATTATAGCCAAAGCAAAATTGTATTTACAAACCCTTCTGATACAACGTCTATTGGACTGAATGTTTAAGTAGGGCACATTTTATTAAGAAAGTTGAACACTTTTGTAATATTCCAAAGGGGTGAAAGCGGCTCTTTTGTTGGACTGTTATATTCTGCAAAAAGTTTGAGGCAGAAAATATATGAAGGAACCCACGAAAAGCCATTTCAGTGCATTGTGAGAAAATGGCTATTCTCTCGACCTGAAGAGGCGCCCTAAGAAGATTGCATCAATCAGATTTCTTTCACTTCTCAGATTACTTTGATATATGCAGCACAGTCAATCCTATTACAGCCGCACACAAAGGACCAGGAGTGTTTGTGCTTTCTCTGCGGCTCAGCACTTTTACAGTAGAATTATGAATGTGTACTAGTGTCAAGGTCGCCATGTTGGATACCTCACCTTCACCTCTGAATGCTGTGCTTTTTACCTGACTTTACCCCTATATCAGCTCACCCTTCAAAGTGAGATCTCTGCCAACAGTCTGGGGAAATTGCTCCGGGGGCAGCTGCTGGAAAATTTGCTTTTAGTGCAAAATAAATCAATCCAAAGAAGAGGCTTTAAATCAGGGAAAATGACATTGTTGTCCCATTTTGCCCGGCTCTCTCTGTGTTACTCTAAAGTCTGCCTCCATACTCTTGGCTAAAGGTGCTTGTATTCCCTGTAATTTCCAAAGATCGATAGAGCCATCCAGTGACCCACAAAAAATGGGAGCTTGACTGGGGCTCTATTTATAGCGCCCTGATGTGTTTGCGCTCCTCTGACACGCTGTTCCATTGACCCTGCCAGTGTACAGCAAGTTCAGGCTTGTTAGAAATCAAGTTGTCACACAATATATAAGGAAAAGTCCACTTCTGTTCTACTACTGTGAGGTCAAGCGGGTGTGAAACTTGAAGAAGTATTACCACCCCTTTGTATTTTATTATATTAAATGATTTTAGCAAAGCCTAAATTAAATATAATTGTGTGAAACGGCAAACACTGCATACTACTGTAGTGACCTTGCGCAATACACTCCGCCCATCTTTGTATATTCTGGAGTAGCTTATTACATCCAAGTGTGAAGGAGTGAATAAAAATGTAATTTAAATCACTTTTGTTATCTCAAAAAGTGCAATATGTATCCAATATTATATTTACTATAATATTGTTGTTGTTGTTGTTGTTGAGTTTTGCATAGCGATTTCATTACTTCAATTTTCCACATTACAAATCTCAGATTGTACAGTGGTAAAATTAGGTCATTTCTTCTCCCAACAAGTGTCTGAGTGAGTATTTAAGTTAATGTAATGTGGCTGGTGGTTTCACACACACTGCAAAATCTGCAATATTTAAGTGGTACGGTGCAGCAGAGCAACTAATCAATTATGAGTGGAGTAAATTGGAAGGCTGTGAATGTCAGGATGGGCAGCTGGTGACATATTTATCAAGGCCCAATCATCACTGAGGAGCCGGAGCTCTGAATGACAGATGGAGCAGGCTGCGTCTTTAAGCACTTCCCTGGGAGAGGGTCAGGAGCAGCCCAAACACATGCAGAATGTGTGAGCCCACTGTGTTTCAGGGCTTTAGGCAACGTTATAAAGAATTCATTTTTTACCTGCAATAATAAAATGAAGGCAGAGTTTAATCCTTAAGAGGGTGCCCTTAACCATCGGAGGAGTAAGAAGCTGGTGCATTCTGTAAATCGACTTTTTGAGCTTTCTGCCATGTGTTTTTATATGTAATCCATGTGTGTTTGAGTAATCTTGTAAACTCTCCCGGGCCCTATTGGAGGCCTCAGTACGAGCCCATGCTTCTTGTACTCTCTGCAGCGCTTCTGCATGTCAAAACATACAAGAGCAGGATACAAAAGAGTACACTACAACTTCACAAACCTGATGCGATGTGTAGTAGTCTCACTAGCAGAATGCATGCTGATTCTTCGACAAAAACAAAACTGAAACTAATAAAACATTTTTAATTTGTTGTTTCCAGCAAATGTAGCATTTTCAAAACATGGTGATGTAAATATGTTATGTGTAACAATTAATACCACATAGAACTGTAATACTTCCTCTTTAATTCTAACTGATGAAAGCCCAATTCACCAACTACTGATTAGATACCAGTTTGCAAAGATTTGTGAATTGGTTGTAACTGATTGTAGTATTGTAAATACTAAAAACATTTTAAAAAACTATTTTAATAAAATGTGTTGATAGGACCCATAGTAACAAGCTATACTGGAAGACCAAACTTTTGTCTTTGTAATACAATTCAGTGAAAATGACGGGAAGATGTGGGCATGTGACTAATTGGATTTTGATTGGCCGGGGCAACCCAGTATTACATTATATAAGTAACCAGCCTTAAAATAGAACAGCAGATCCATGCCATGTTTTGTATGACACTAACTTGCTTCCTGCTCTCTTTTTACAGTTTAAATGTAATGTTTCTGTTGGGAATCGGGATTATGCTTCCCTATGGATGCATGTTATTAAAATAGTTTAGCTTTGGTTTTGACATGCTGCCAGCAGAAAACTGGACTATTCTAAGATGAGCAACAGTTTTCCTGGACTAAAACTATTTTCTTGGCAATCCTTTCCTGAGTCTTTAAATATTCATTGGATATAGTAGCAGTGGCTAAAATAGGATCTCTCAGATTTCTAGGTTTCATCGCTCACTAAAACAATGATGTCCTACCATGTGACACACTCTCTGAGACCTTTGTTTCCCCCCATGCTCCAAATGAATCACACCCATGTTTATTTCAAGAGATTAATTCCTATTGCATTGTATTATTCATCCAGCTTTGGAGGGCATCCTTGCTCATAATATACTGAAGCTTGTGTCACATTCTGAAACTGACTGAAGCGCAGCTAAATTGTCATGAATAATTCATTTTGAGCTGGTAAATAAAACAGCATATGAGGCCAGCGCTTGTCTGGATGGAACACACTGAAAGGGCTCTCCGATCTCCAGGTAAAGGGATCGGCTGTGTTTTTCCAAAGCGCAGACACAAGGGAGAAGTGCGCATTATTTAAGCTTGGACACACCGGGCCGTCTTCCAGCTCGCCGGATAGCTCCAGCAGGGATGGGGGTGGGGGGAGGAGGAGGAGAGGAGGCTGGGGGGGTATGGTGCGTAGGGGGAACGGGGAGGCGGGGCAGAGGACATGGAGTTGGCAGGCCATAGAGGAGCCAGCAGTGGGAAACAAACAGTACCAGTGAACAGAAGGCACATTCTCAGAGGAGGGACGAGCTCAAAGGCCTGGATAACGCGGCATCACACGCAAAGGAAACCAACGAGGAGAGGGGGAGAAGTTTGGGGCAAAATGTGCCAGAATGAGACTCACATTTAGAAATAACTGTTACTCAATCAAAAAATGTCTATATATTAAAACCTCAGTACTAAGGAATAGACTTAATATTCAGTAATGAAAAAATATTGTTTGAACGATAGAATGGGATTTTCGACATTAAATTGTAGTATTTTCTTTTATATTACCATGTGGTCTTCTGTGTAATCCCTCAGTCATTCAGGATAGGGCTGGGTATCATTAAGAAGTTGCCAACATGATACATACCTCGATACATGGGCAACAATACGATATGTATCTTGATGCGGTGCACTTTCGATTTTAACACAATTTGATACGATATATTTCAAATTGATTCAATATAGTTCAGTAAAAAGTAAAGGCGTTCGGCTCCATAATGGTCAACCCCATTTTAACAAAAAAGAAATGAATGGTGCATCTATTTTCTATCTATTTGTTGAAGATGAATGAACATAACAAAGTGCTTATGTTTAGTACATGTTACTAACTAGAAGAACTCATCAAACTGTTGCATTGGTCAGTGCTGAATCATTCACGGCTTATGCAAGCTCCAAATTTACTTGTACAGAGAGACATGTGCAGTTTAAAGGCTCACAAGAGAACTACTAACATGGCTGTGATACTGAAAGTCATTGTTAACCCACTACCTGCAAAGTGAATATGATATGAATATGATAATACAGCCACTTTCATCATCCAAACAGTCAGTATGTCAAATGTGCTGCATAAACCAGTTTTCCTCCCTCTAAACAAGCAACAACACTGTGGCGCTGTCACCAAATAATTTGGTAAAAACACACAAAATTACTCTTTATTCCACTTAAAAGCTTTTAAACAGAGCTAGTTTATTTTGAAGTGCTTGGTAAGGCTAACATTAACTAGCTGTTGTTAAATGTTCAAATGTTGTATAATTAGATGCTGACAGCACACAGCAGTTTTATTACATTACACACAAAGGAAATCAAAGCGGAGAGTTTGGGGCAAAATGTGCCAAAATGAGATCACAGGTCATATGTTTAGAAGCATACTAATGCTGCTAATTAAAACAAAAAAAAAAAATGTCTGTATACTTCATAGCGTTTGTTTATTTATTTAGTTATTTCTTTTCTATGCAGATAACATAACAAGATGCAGGGAGAGGCCTTATAAATAAATCATAAAAATAATATAATAATACTAATCTGTCTATATACATTGAGGTGGCTTACCTGGTATACTTGTCATAGAAGACTCTCAACTGTTTTATTACAGTTTTAATGCTTTTTCACATTTTTACTGGCTACAAACATCCGCATACTGTGACAAAAACAATTTATGAAAACTGTCAAGCCCAAGAGCACAATGATAAGGTTTAGAGTTCATTGATTCTCTGCCACTGTTGTTTCAGAACTTTCAATTATACAGAGAACAGAATTCTAAATCATGAAAACTTTTGCCTAAATTAAAGGTACGCTATAAAACATTACTGGCTGAGAGATTTCCACATGCTCTTTTTACCTGAAATGTTCCACAGCGTCCACTTACTCTATATATTCAACTACAGATGTTTTGGTAGCTTAAAAATACCCAGAAAACATGCATTATTTCTGTTAGCAGGGTCTCCTCTCCACAGATTTGACCTGTAACTTGGCCTGGTGGTGTCACCTGCTTGTTTCCGTGGAGGTTTACTCTATACTATGGAACATTTCGAACAAAAAATAACTTATCTTTTGCCTTAAACTTCTGTAGTTGATTATTACATACTTATTTTATGAGGTCAAGAACCCCTCCTCTTGCTGCTTCACCTGTGGATACTGAGCTGACTTATACTGAAGCCCAAATGCAAAGGTTGAGCATATAAAATGTTGTACTTTATTTAATTTTGTTTTGTATTTCTAATTTCATGAACATGAACATGAGATCTTACATCCAGACCAGAGTTAATCTGACAGTTATAATGCTCTATTCCACCTTGTGATGTTATGAAGCAGTAGTTTTCACACTAACAGCTACCTTTTACTTTCTGTTCAGCTGAGACTGGCAATTCCAGTGCTGAAATTAACCAAATGATTCTAGTGAAGGTGGACACAGCAGAGCACCTCCTGTATTACCACATGACATCACAAGGTGGAACAGTGTTTTACATGTGAGAGAAGAACTAACGAAGAAGTAATTTTTTTTGGTACCTCTGCCCAGATGTCAGCTACTGAATCCTCCCTCACTTAAAATAGACTTTTCATATTTTATCGTGTCAGATATGTTGGCGATTTACAGTCTGGATTATGGCTCCAGCAGCGTGCTAACTCCAGAGGCAGTCACTCACCATTACCCCACCTAATCAGTGAACATGCTGCTGTCTGCCTGTAATGGACAGACAGCACTGGGATGTGAGCAAAGCGGCAAAGGGCCCGCCTCACTGAGCACCTGATTGGTCCATCAGTGCACAGAGCTGTTTAGTCGTCTGCCTTCATGATCTGATGAGAGGCTGCTTGTAGACACCGCGAGGAGGGAACCGAAACTGAGACCTTGTTGTAGGCTGCACTGTCAAGAAATAAACTTTAATGGGCTGAATTACAACATGCAGTTCTACCCCAATTAAAAAAAATCACTGCATTGCTTGTTATTGGCCTTTAAAAATGTGACAGCCAAAAAAAGCTCAGACCAAGTCAAGCGATAATTTATGGACTGAAAGACGGTGCTGTATTTCTATCTTTGACATCACAATTCAGGGAAAATTTAAATTGAGGTAGAGAATTTGCTGATTAGGTTTGAGAAATGGCTAAGATGTAAGTAAACTACAAAAATACCATAAACACCTGGACCCAAACCAATGTCTAGTTGACAGACCACATTTTTTAATTTACTGACCTTTTGTGACTGGAATTGGTTTGAAAAAGAATATTTTTTTCATGTCTACAAAGTGGACTTTAAAAGGCACTATCAGTTCTGTCAATCAAACTATATTTACATTTTATGATTTAGAGTAATTGCTGGTTTTTATTCTTTTCATGGATTCAAAAACCCTGCCATTATGCGTGATTATGTTATTTGTGTATGATTATTATTCATTTATATTCAACACACCTTTCATTGAATAAAATGACATTTAAATTGAAATCATTATGTGCATTAGTTGTTTTGCTGTTTATATTTACGTGTCGATGTCACTGTTGAGCTTAATTAATCATGCGGCACAAAAGGCACACATAACTTTTTGATTGGACGGTATGCCTCGTACTTGTCTCCATGGAGATAGCATTCTTTGGCTGAAATGGTCCACAGTATGACAGTAAACTGTTTTCACTGCTAAAACTCTTGAAAACCATGCATTCTGTTAGCGAGGTCAACTCTCTCTAGGTCTGACCTGTAACTTGGCCTTATTTCTCACCTTTTTGTCTCCATGGAGATAGCTAAGTTTAAAACCATACTTCAGGCGAGGCAATAAAATGTCCATGGAGAGAAAACTGTGTAGGGCCCTACATAAGAAAAGTGCCTTTAAAGTTTGATGTGTAGATAAAAGTGCATCGAACACTTTAGACTGTGTGGTTCCCCATGTGCTCTGGTGCTGCTGGAGCCTGTTTTCCTGACACTGATAGGAGCAGACAGTGGGTCAATATGTTGATGCTGTCTGCACAGAGGTGTGGTTATTATATGTTCCATGTATTGAACTGGTCGATAGGCAGTCAGACCTCGTCCCACAGTTGGCTCTGACTCCTTAAAGCTCCTACCAGTTTGTGAATAATGGAATCTCTCTCCCTCTCTCTCTCGCTATAAAGAGACACTATGAAGTCTCTTGTCTTGTTTATGGAAACTGAAAGAAAATCATATGAGACAGAGAACCACTAAACTTGCCAAAAGTGACAGATGGAGAGATTTACACTGTAGAAACTACCACTGTGTCCTTTGGCAAAACACCTCACAATATTGCAACATAGTCTAAAGTCAAAGGAAAGTTCTGTGCAATTTTCTGGACATTGAATATAAACTAGTAGAGATTTTTCAAGTTTCTTTCAGATGGGAAGTCATATTATAATTCCAATCAATGTTACGATCACTGTTTCTGGAGAATGCATTGAAATAAATGAATTAGGAGATCAGTGTAACCAAATGAAAGAAATCGACTGCTGTGATCCCAAATGCGCCCCATCTGTCTTCACTCTAAATGTTTGGACCTGAGGCAGAGCATTTACTTCATTTCAAACTGTGCTCTTACTCCATCAGACAGTCTGTTTGCCTTGTGAAATATGTGAGACTAAATTAAAATCTCATTATGTTGTTGACCTTCCCTCTGTTAGGAAAATATACAAAAAAAATATTGTGTACAACTTGAGTAATTTAATTTGGGATAATTTCATGGAGAAGCAGCTGCAGATATTTGAAAACACAAATACAAACTAAAAATGTTTCCATAGTTTAGAAATGATTAAAAAATGTTGCTGTGTTTTCTTGAGCTACACTCGCTGTCACCATGCGCTTTTGCACACAGATAAAATGAATCCTGCAGAGGATTTTAAATTATAAGGTTATTAAAGCAGCTCTACAGGAGAGATGTACCTCTATAGACTGGTACTTTTTAATAACAATAAAATATAGCTTCAGAAATGTGTAATAAAAGTGACACTATCATTCCATGCTTTCTCTTCTTTATTAGTTCTGTTGTATGTATAATTCAATGAGCCGTGTGTACTGTGCCTTGAACTATGGAGCTTGAAAGAAAGCCCCAAAATCAAGATTAATATTAAATATATGTTGCATATTGTGTCTTATTTAAAGGCCCTTTCTTTTGTACAGATATATTGTATAAGCAGCTCTGGGGATCAAAATATGCTGCAATCTGTCTACATCTAATTATAAAGTGTTTTATAATCCGATAATCAGGAAGCATGCATTAGTATGCTAGTTGTTGTTAGTTTTACTGTCATGGCAAATCTCTGCTCAGGTCTCTGAAAGTTGGGAAAAATGCTTATAAACTATTAATCACAGTGAATAATTAGGATCCCCTGAATGCATAAGGTAAGTGAGGAATTACTATGGACCACTGCAAACCTTTTAAAATGAACTAGTTCTATTTTTCACCCTTTTTAAAACAGTAAAAATCAGGTACAGTGCCTTTAATTCCTAGTAACTAATGTGTGTTTTGATCAGCATTTTAGTAAGAAATTGTCATGACTGTGAATTGTAGATTCAAATCAGATCAAATATATGTTACAATCCCCTAATTTTAGAATTCCTCGTTGTAGATTTGGGCTCAGTCTGTGTGAGAGTAAGGAATATCTGTATTTCTATAGCTTTTAAAGAATGGCATTTAGGTTGTGCTGCACTTTGAGGAACAATGATTTCTTCATGGAGAGTGTGTGTTTTGTGTGTAGCCATGTTAGTCATTTCCACCGCTGCTGCTGCCTCTTCTTAAATTCATGTGTGTGTTTACCTGATGCAGCGAAGGCCAGGTGCTCTGACCTTTGCCTGATGGATTGTTTTCTCTCAAATGAAGACATAAAGGAGGCAGTGGAGGTAATGGCTGTGTGGGGGAGTGTGGCCTTTATCCAGGGAACAGGGCTTTTGGAGTGGCCTGAGATGAGCCTCTGCTCTGCCATGTAATTATGTCCTCCTCCTTTACCCCTTTTCACTCTCTTGCTCCTCTCCTCTCTCCCATGTGAGCGGGGCCCCCAGCTGAGCCTCAGGTGCTAGCAATCTCTGCCTGTCCCACTGCGGCGACTGTACCCCTATACATACACATACACACACTTACACACACATACACACACATACACACACACATGTTAGGTTTGCATGCTTTTCAGGGACATAACATTGACTTACTTTAATTTCCTGAAGACCAATCCTAACTTGAAAATGTCTGTACCCAAAATTTGTCCTGCCCCAGTACAGATATATCGTATAAGCAGCTTTTGGCATAAAAAAAAAGTCAGCTGTGTACTGTTTTCATCTAATTACAAAGCATTTTACTGTCCAATAATCAAGAAGTGTGTATTTGCATGCTAATTGTTGTTTGAATTACTGTGATGAATGAATAAAGAGGAATAATATTGTATCACTGCAAACCGTTTAAAATAAACTAGTTCTGTTTTTCATGTATTTACAATAAAATCAGGTACACCACCGTTAAAGTCAGCGCCTAACCTTAGCTTAATTTAAATTATAACCTTAACCATATCAACCCATATCTGAACTTACCACGTTGTTGATTTAATACTAAAGGATTTACTGTATGTCATGGGGAGTGTGTGTACAGATTTTGTTCCCCACAATGTGATAATACTCACTCAGATACGTGTTCACAGAGAAGGGTTGGGTGAGGGCAATAACAGGCTTTAGCTCTCAGACTGAAAAAAAAAAAAAAAAAACCTCAGCAGACACACAGCAAACTTAAGAATTCATGCACATACACCACAACTGATATCATCCACACTCCACTGGACACATGTGTGGGCAGAGTATCTCCAGATAAACACTCACTCTACATAGAGCCAGGGTGGCAAGTTCACCACAAAACGCCTCAGGGTAACACAGAGTTAAGAATTAGAGTAGTGAATCATCCTTAATAAACTATTTGTTTATTATGAAAGAAGTGTTTGTTTTGAAGCAAACTGCCAAAGAGTTTGTTGTTGTTTGTTTGTTTGTTTGTTTGTTTGTTTGTTTCATTTTAGCGCTGAAAAACATGCATCCTTACTGTTTTAAAAAAGAAAAAAATATAGACTTACACTTAAATTAATTTTCTTTAATTACTTGGACACAGTAGCTCACACATCACAATATATTTTAAAAACAAGAGAAATGGTAATAATAAATTCTAAAAAAATAAGTAGCAAAAATAGCAACTGGAGTCAAGTAAGGCATAATTATATAAATGTATAAATACAAGTAAAAATAAAATAAACTATAGACATAAAGTAATAAAAATATATCTCAGCTATATACAAGAGGTTGTAAGGTGATGACAGGACAGGACATAGGACATGTTGTATGTAGTATAGTATGAACGTAGTCCTGTATCTCCTGTTTGAGCAGAGCTGTGAGAGCCTGTTGGAGAAAGAACGCTTAGTTACACTCATAGTTATTTATTTAACAGAATCTATATTGTAATTTCCTCTGTAATGAAGCACCAGCTCTGAAAATCCTCTTCTTATCCTCTTTCATGTGCGTGTTCATTTCCTGTCATCTGTATCGTCACTGATCTAATACAAGCATAAATCCATGGGAGAGTAGATTATTAGAGGAATCATATTACCAGTTATAGACTTTAATCATAGCCATGCAATTCATCATCACAGAGTTTGACATTTTATCAGTCCTCCAAATTCCCACATAGTTAAATTATATTGAAATGAGTCTGCCTTTTTTATCACACGATTTTACTGAGGTCACAATAAAAAGTTTTACTATTATTGTGAGAAGAAATGCCACAGCTTTACTATTATTCACAATTAATGAACAAACAGTCCTTCATTTCCTCTCATTCACACTGTTAAATATATTACAATTACTTAAGTTTGTCACCAGCGTCATGAAATCTAACTTTAGGAATGATAAAGATGTTTTTAACTTATTTTTGATTGTTTCTAATATGCTCTTTTTAATTGTATTGATTATAATGTGACGAAATTCAATTAGCCACACAATCATGATATCACAAATATACAAATATTTAATGATTATGGCAGCCTCTATCCCTTGGAATCCAGAATACACACTTCATCTATACTTGTCTGATCACCAGTTTCCAGATTCAGATGAGCATGATTGGCAGGTGAATTAGCCAATCAGGGACACACATGGTCCATCCTTAAGTAAACAAATATACTGCTTGCAAGTAAAAACAGTGGATTTCTGACGAATCCATGAGCAAAGCACTAAACTTTGGTAATCAGAATTTGCAATTTTGTTCTAAATGATGGGTGACCAAACTTTGTTTCACATGTGTTACTAAAATAAAAGAAACAGATTGCAGATTGTCCCGTTTGAGCCTGGTGTGAGTGATGGAAAAAGTGGTGACCAGACTAATATCTCTCTGTATAAAAAAAAAATACAGAAAGATATAATTCTGAACATGCCCAACAACCCTATAGCAAGAGAAAAAATTAGTTTGTATTTTTACGGGAGCATGGATATTTCTTCTTTATCAAATTGCAGTTCTTTGTTGTTGTTCTTTGAGACACACTTCCCCAGTGGAATTAGTCCTTTTTTCATCAGGCCGGGTTCACTCTATACGATGGTGGCCTTTCATTCTGCTAATATGGGTGCTTTTTTTTTCCCTTCATAAAAGCTCTGTAATCCATCTCCCGCTGCTACCACTGTTACTGCTACTGGCAAAGGGGCTGATTTATATTGCATAATACGCTCTAAGACACCACAGCCACAAGACAAAATCTGGCGCTCCAACTGATAACACGGAGGAATAAGATAGAGCGCTCAGATTAGCCACGGCGTTGCATAAATTGCACTCGATTGCAGTAAGTTTGGAGACGAAATTCTCTGTTGTGTCAGATCTAACTCACGGTGAAGAGAATCATGGGTGTCAAATGAAGCATAGCCCACTCTACATGACATCTCACCGAGCACTGACACATACATGCACATATCCAACATCTAATCTGTCATTCTTCTATTTGCCATATTTTTCCTGGTCTCACTGGAAAAATGTTCAGAGCTCCAGCAGGGTGCGTTTCTATATCTACAAAAGTTGCATTCTCTTTGGTGGATTTCTGAACGTTACAGACTTTCATCACAATTTGACAGCCGTAACCTAGAGAAGCAGTGCACACAGCTTTTAACTTTTTTTTGTTATTATTCTCTGTGAAATCCTGATCTAATATACTAAAGTTAATATCTCATTTTCTACTCCGTGATCATGGGTAAATTTTTCTCGTTTAGCATTTAGAATTCCAATTATCTGTTAATTATAAATGCCCCACTGTAATGATATTGTAGGAGTATTACATGTATTGCACTTAATTGGAAGAAAATTAGATAGCACGGAACAGCAGAGGTCTTTATTTTTGTGCTTAAATGATGAGGATTTTTATTGAGAGTTAGTTTTTGTATTGCATTTACAAATGCAAATTTACAACCATTAATTTATATTGAATTTGAAAAAAAGCAACCAAAAAAAGCAAAGGCCTCCTCTACTGGTTATGATTATGCTATTTTTTTTTCCCCACTGGCCTATTTGACATATAATATTAAAATATATGTACATAAACTATATAAAAACTTTCAAACTGACCTAAACCTGCCTGTGACACAGATCAAAAAACACCTTTGTGTTCCTGTTGCTGTCCATGGTGCTGAAATCTCTGTATCAAATCCTGATTCATTCTTTTCCTTAATTGTATGCTTATCTTTGTGCTCACAATAATGACAACTGTTTTTTTTCCTTATCTTAACTGCTAACTTATATTTTTGGTCCTTGTTGCTAGTCATGGTGCTGAACCTTCTTCGGTCACAATTTGCCCAAACAATACTTTGGTTAATAATCTAAGCCATAATCTAGTCTTTATGTTATATTTTTTTATTTTATCTTTATCCTCATGTTATGTTTTTTATCTTAATCTTTGCAGCTCTGTATTCTAGTCCATGGTGCTGAACTCTCTATAGTTTCCAAAGCATTTAAAAACCTGGTAAATACTGTGCATCTCCAAATTGCCACGGACAATAAATGAGCAGCAGTCATTATTTAGCCACCTCATCCTTAACCATCTTCACCTTTACCTCTGTATTGACCTTTCTCCTTTCAGTCAACTATTAAGCCTCTACTCCTTTGTTTGTTGATACGGGCAGATATTTATCACATTATGGGGGCTAAAATCTGTGTACACACTCAATTTATGAGCCTCCTTAAGGGGACAAAAATCATGTCCCTGTGATGTAATTTTTGATTATTAGATCAAAAGCGTGGTTTACAGCTAAAGGTGCACTGTAACTTTTGAAGGTAGCATGTTGCAATTCTATGGATATAGAAATGTAAAACTATACTTCGTAACATTCTCCATTGTTATATATATTTTTGGCCATAGTCAGGTTTGTGGAGATACAAGCCCACTCACATTAAGGACATATGTTTTTCAGTGCAGGTTTATATGGTGGGTTTATGTTAGGGTTTGGCAAGTAATGACTTTGGTTAAGGTACGGGCTAGTCAATGTAATGTCCCCAAGAAGCATGAAAACCCAACATGTGTGTGCGTGTGTGCGTGGTCTGGGCGTTGACAGCGGTTCTTCTTTATTGATGGCAATGTTCATGAATATTTGAAGGCCCTCTCAGCCTGGCATCAGACAAAATAGGAAAACAGCAGCCTTTGTGGTTGGCATTTATTCTCCTAGACCACAGTATAGTCGTCTCCTTAACAGCTGCGTACAGCCCTGGCAGAGTGTATAGCCACTGTGTTTTAAAATGCCAATAGAGGTCAAAGGTCGAAAAGCAATTGTCACTGACCAGCTTTTGATTTGATTGCATTATTTTGAATGATTAACTAGAAATGTGCCAAATATGGGCCCAGTTGGCATGATTATCCCAGTGATTCATCCAGCTACAGATGGGGCCCCTATGTCAGAGTGTACATGTGCGCTTGAATATTAAACAGCATGGCTCCATCTAGCAGAGACAAACAATGCGGTAAGCAGTATGCAAATACACATCCTACGCAGAAGGGAGCAGAGAGGGGTCAGGTAAAGTCCACCAGCCCATCACCTGCCTCTGTACCAGCTGCTGCGGAAGAGAAACATGGCCGACCTTTGCGAGCAGCAGGGTACGCTCGGAGAGGGCTGTGATCTTCATCTCGGCATCACTTGCATTGGTTATTTGAAATGTGCTTGTGGATTCAATCGCCATGGTGCTGTTGTTATCTGCAATGCCCCGGTATATTTTCTCCATCCAGTCATGTTTCACTACAAAGGTCAGGCCTGAGTAGGCTCTTTCAGACAGATTTGCGCCCCAGACTGCGTTGTGAACACTTCTCCACTGCTATGCTGATGCAACATGTAGCATTTAGTTCAGTTGTTAAGTGGGAGCTGTTTAGAACAATGGTGTTTTGACAGAAGTAGTAAGATAAGAAACCTCACAGTATGCAGCTGCTTTTGTTTGGAAGAGACCTTATCAAAATATGTCCATCAGCCCACCAATAGCCTGCATATATTTACATACTATACTATACTGTAGTGAAAGTGAGAAGCCATAAATGTAGGATACTGTATGTGCTCATGTACCATTTCTAAATTAATGTGGCTATCTTGGACTATAGACAAAGGTCTAAGGTTTTTTTTTTTTTTTTTTTAAATTGATTAAAGGCCTTGTACCCTATATTGTTGAATTGTTTATTTGAGCAAAACGTGTCTTGCCAGGAAGTGCAGTGGAAGTGCTTCCTGATCAGGAAGTGCAGGTAAGCATGCTGGTTGTTGTTACTTTACCATCCATCCAGCCATCCATTTTCTTCCGCTTAGCCGGGGCCGGGTCGCGGGGGCAACAGTCTAAGTAGGAACTTCCAGACTTCTTTCACCCCAGACACTTCCTCCAGCTCCTCCAGGGGGACCCCAAGGTGTTCACAGGCCAACAGAGAGACATAGTTCCTCCAGCGTGTCCTGGGTCTTCCCCAGGGCCTCCTCCCGGTGGAACATGCCCATGCCCAGATGCCCGAGCCACCTCAGCTGGCTCCTCTTGAGGTGGAGGAGCAGCGGCTCTACTCTGAGCTCCTCCCGTGTGACTGAGCTCTTAACCCTATCTCTAAGGGAGCGCCCAACCACTCTGCGGAGGAAACTCATTTCAGCTGCTTGCATCCGCGATCTTGTCCTTTCGGTCATTACCCAAAGCTCATGACTGTAGGTGGGGGTAGAAACGTAGATTGACGGTAAATCGAGAGCTTTGCCTTTCGGCTCAGCTCCCTCTTCACCACAACGGTCCGGTACAGCGACCACATCACTGCCGACACTACACCAATCTGCCTGTCAATCTCACGCTCCATCCTCCCCTCACTCAAGACCCTGAGATACTTGAACTCCTCCACTTGAGGCAGGGACTCTCCACCCGCTCTGAACCGCTCTTAGTCTGACCCGTCCCCCAGGACCTGTTTGCCTTGGGTGACCCTACCAGGGGCATGAAGCCCCTGACAACATAGCTCCCTGGATCATTTGGGGACTCAAACCCCTCCACCATGTTAAGGTGGAGGTTCAAGGAGGGGGTTAACTTTACCATGATGGCAAAACTCAGCTCTGGTCTCTGAAAGTTGTGAAAAGCACACATCCTTCTTTTATAAATGATGTTGAATTTACAATTAAATCTATAGTTTTATAAATAATTTAATAAATCCAAACCTATATTTAGCATTTAACAAAGCAACAAATTCAAGATATTACTTTTTAAAAGATAAATTTAGCTGCAATAGTTAATTCAATTTGCCAGCCTGAAAAACTGTACCAGTGTTCCCTTATGCGCAGATATAGTGTAGTTGCCGGCTCAACAGAATGGCTCCTCCAGGCTTTGACTTAGTATTAGTGTTAATTAGCCCATGTAAAGTCACCCTAATATTCCAATGTACAACAACGGTGTACCCTATGGACCAGCTCTGTACACACGAGGGGAGCTAATATCCACTTTGCTAATTAGCCTATGTTTGGTCTCTGTGTTGTTTAGCGCTTATTCATTTCCATCACTCAACCAACATGCCCCCATCAGAATCTGAAGAGAGATCCCTGGGCTTGTTACATAGCCTTTTTCCTCTTGGTTATATGCTATGGAACAATTTTATAGATTTGTAATGGCACAGAAGCTACCATTTTGCCTGAATGATATCCTATTCACAGTCATTAGACGGATTTTACACACTCGTCACACATACAGGCTTATGTATGCTACCGGGGTATTTATAGATGCAAGGTGAAGATGGATGCTAACATGTTCTCATGTCATCTGCTGTCGCACTGCAATTTATGTGCATTTTTTTAAAACATGTCCTTGTTATTTCTCTATCTATAGGTCAAATGCTTTTCTAAAAAAATCATCCAGCATTTATGGTAACTTAAAGATGCACTGTATAACTTTTCTGGGAAGGGGTCCACCACTGGTCTGTCTCCATGTGGATATCATCTCTTAGTCTGAAATTTTTCACAGACAAAAGGTGTATCTGTTGCTAAAAAAAAAAAAACATTCTTAATTCATATTATGGGTGGGGTGCCTTCTCCAAAGATATGACCTGTAACTTGGCCCGATGACGTACCCTGCTTGTCTCCATAGTGATAGATAAGTTTAATACCTAAGTAGAATATTCAAGGGAAAGCAATAACATCGGCATGGAGATAAGCAGGTAGAGGATTATAGATTACACAGTGCACCTTTAAATACATTTTAGATTAATTAATTAATTAATTACAGTATTGCCATTTAGAATAGTCCAATGTCTAATTCCATTTCATTACATTTATTATATACAATACAATATTCTGTGAACATATTTATTTATCTCTAAAATGTGATAAATACAACTTTTGTTTCAATTCAGGAGTAATTGTACTGACACAATTAATATATTGTCATAACATTCCATGGTATTGTGCCTGTTATATTACAACATGGAAAGTTCCGTCCTAGGACCTGTTTTCTGTAATTGGTATGAAATTCTTTATACAATTTCCCAGTATGAAGCTCTGCTTCTTTAAAGTCTACCTTTTATGGAACAGCATGTAGGTCTGAGGGATCGTCTGCTTTACAGGTTTTTCATGAAAAGAAATACTGCGCTTTTGAACCAATTGCATTACATTTATCATGAATTCATTACCTAGCAGTATGTTCTCCTTTGTGACCATGGGATATTGAGCATTTGTTCAGCAGAGACCTTAAACACTGGAGATATCATTAGACATTTAAATGAAGCCGCCCATGTTCCATCAAAGTGCCATAACCTTCAGAGTGATGGAAACACTCAATAGGAGGCTCTCGGTGCATGCTGGCAGGGCCCCGCAATTACCGCACAGCACTGCAGGGGGCGGAGGGTGCAACCTGGCACAAATAAGGCTTTAAACTGTGTCTCCATACCAGCTGGAGGAATGCTGAGCCAGTCACACCAGCGCTGGTTAGAAAAGGCTCTAATGAACGCAAGGTGATAGTGAGGACAAGAAAAGTTTCTATCTTTTAGAGAATATTTTTATTGTGATGTAAAATACGCAAACTTATGTTTTGGGTTGAATCCCACTCCCACTAAAAATTATATATGACAGGATAGACTTCTAATTTCATAGAACATAGTTGCAAATTGGCAGCCTGGCTTCCGTCAGTCTACCTCAGGGCAGCTATGGCGTGAATGACTGTAGTACTGTAAACACAACATAAAAAGTGGTATATATTTCTAATGCCTCATTATCAATATTACTCACTACTCAAATTTAAACAAAAAAGTAATAATAATAAAACTACAGTCCAATTTGGCTCTACTCAGTATAGAGGACAGTGATTCTAATAAAACAACCATTCTCATGAGTCTATAGGTATTGTTAGTAGGTCCCTGTTTTGCCATTTTGAATATCAGAACATGAATTTTGTCTGTTATTGAATCCTAAATTTGAGCAGTACTCAACAAACAAAACTAGCAATCTATTTCTCCCCATATAGTTTATTTTGCCGCTATTTCTAACTACTCTTTTTATTCACAAAAAAGGTTAAAAAAAAAACTTTACATGACGGGTGTGCCATAAAAGCCCAGACAAAGTAGAGTTTTAAGTGCATATCATTAATAACACTGCACAGGCTGAATGTGGCAATAATCTGTAATATGGATTTGTGAGGCAGAGTCATCAGGTAATGCGTCATTCAAACTGGGATCTCCATGAGTTGTGGAGGACGTCCCCAGAGCTGTGATGCATTTAATGTCTGTCAAGAAACTTAGTGACAGTTTGTTTTCCTCTGAGCTGATGCCATCTCGCTGTCACCCTGATGCAGTAATATTGGACCCCATGCAATATCCACACTGGTAAAACTAGTGAATACTGCACAGTAGATGCAAGGCAATAAAATGAGCTGATGAGCGATTAGTATATCGAATATCGAACATTATGACAATTGCCTATTAATTTGAGGATATGGCTGTGTTGTTAATTGTCGAACTAGAGACCTATGTTAGTAGCACAGATAAGATAAAACAAAAGGTAACGCTTTAAATTAAGGTTCCTTAGTAAAGGTGGTAATAAGCACCAGTCATTGTTTTTAAGCATGTATAAACTTTTAATTGGAATGAACCCAATGAAGCATGTGTGCAGATTTGCGAGCTGGACACAATGATATGCAAATCTAAAAAAAAGTCTTTAGCGCCCTCTAAAAGTTTTATTTTCCATCCATCCATCTTCTTCCACTTATCCGGGGCCGGGTCACGGGGCAACAGTCTAAGCAGGGACTTCCAGACTTCCTTCACCCCGGACACTTCCTCCAGCTCTTCCGGGGGGACCCCAAGGTGTTCACAGGCCAGCCGAGAAACATAGTCCCTCCAGTGTGTCCTGGGTCTTCCCCGGGGCCTTCTCCTGGTGGGACATGCCCAGAAGACCTCCCGAGGGAGGCATCTAGGAGGCATCCAGAACAGATGTGGAGGAGCAGCGGCTCTACTCTGAACTCCTCCCGTGTGACTGAGCTCCCCATCCTATCTCTAAGGGAGCGCCCAGCCACTCTGCGGAGGAAATTCATTTCGGCCGCTTGGATCCGCGATCTTGTCCTTTCGGTGATTACCCAAAGGTCATGACCATAGGTGAGGGTAGGAACATAGATTAACCGGTAAACTGAGAGCTTTGCCTTTCGGCTCAGCTCCCTCTTCACCACAACGGTCCGATACAGTGACCACATCGCTGCCAACGCTGCACCGATCCGCCTTTCAATCTCACACTCGATCCTTCCCTCACTCGTCAACAAGACCCCGAGATACTTGAACTCCTCCACTTGAGGCAGGGATTCTCCACCACACAGTTTTATTCTGAAATGCCATAAAAGAAAGAATTACAGAGAGCTTATTTGTGATGGGGAACAATCTCACAGTTTCATCTTTCTAGATTTGACTTTTAAGAAAGGCGAATAAAGAATGGAAAATCCATTTTATTACTATGCACTCTTCAAGTCTCAAATTTGATGTAATAACAAATTATTCAAATATTTAATTAGTTCATGTTTTGTTTTTTGATACTTGCTGTTCTGTGAGAGGAGGGCTGAGCAGGGAGGGGCTTTGTGGTGGGAGGTCTGAAGTCACATTGGGGGTGAGCACGTCTGCACTGGGTTCCTCTGTTGGTTTGTCTGAGGCTTCTTTGATGATGTCCTCAGGAGGAGGAAAAGCAGGGGCAGCAGACTCCAGGTCTCCGTTGGAGTCTTCATGCTCCTTGGGTGCAGTAGGAAAGAGAGTGCAAATCTCTTCTACAGTGATGTCAGTGATGGCCTCCAGCAGGCTGGGGCAGAAAGATTCCATATGCTCCTCCAGTTCTTCATGGGGAAAAATTTGGTGGATCTTCGCCATAATTTTCATAATCATTTGGTCCCAAATACAGTCTGAAAAGTGCACCCTCTGGAGCATGTTTTCCAGAGTTTCAGTGACACTATCCAGGATACAATAGGTCAGTCCAGTGGCTGGGATGCTGAGCTCAGATGACGGCATACTGAACAAGTCTGCTTCAGGCAGAGGCTGCCACAGGCTGTGGAAGACCTTTGGGACAACCGCCAGTACCACGTCCCTGGGCTGGAGTAGACGGAACTGTCTACTTATACAAAGAGTCCGAAAACTCCTGAGCCAGGTGGAGGATCTTTGGGTCCCTGTGGAGACAAAATCAAACGAGCTGAAAATTGATTTCAAACAGACATGATAAGGAATAGAGTGTGTAACCTAAAGAAAGTTCTCAGGGATGTCTTCAGGAGACATGGCATCAAGCATTTTGAGCTGGTTCATAACATCCCAAGTCTGAGACAAAGATAAGAATTCATATTAGTCTACAGGACCGTCCCAGGACTGGGCTTAAAGGCTTCACAGAGGATTGAACATTTTACCAAATTTAGAAGAGGTCTGGCTTCCTCTTCGTCTTTCCCCTCCATCTCAAAGTCCCACATCTGCACACAGATGGACCTCTTTGCCCTTGCCTGCACTGCCCTGGTCATGTGGTCAGTAGTGACCGCAGAGGATATTGATTGATTGATTGATTGATTGATATGCCTTTATTAGTCCCACAGTGGGGAAATTCCAGTAGAAATGAAATACAGCATCACATGAGGACAGGGGGGGGAGGAGAAAAAACAAAAGTGAATCAACCCCAGACCATGCTCCTGACAGGGGCATCATATGGAATGAGTGCACAAAATAAAAACACCTCCGAGCATCAGCAACATAGTCAAAACACAGTACAAACATTACACAGGACAAGCAACAGGGGAGGGGAGGGGAGTAAGAAAGTCCAACTCAGGCAAGACAGCATCCGGATCCTGCAGCCACTGACGGCGCTTATACAACGGACCCGCCCACCCGGTCGGGGGTACAAAGCTGCGAGGGGGTTAGGGAGGGGCCAGGCTCCCTCCGCTGTAATCTCAGGGCGATTTGACACCAGCCCGGCCTTGGTCGTGACCAGTACTGGCTTGGGGAGGCCAAAAGATAAGATTGCGTTGTTATAGTTTTAGAGCGAGCAGCTGCGCCAATTCTTTAAACACTGCTCTTGTTTGTCCAATTGGTCTCAAGGTCATCTCTTTATGCAGAGCAGCCAAAATTCTCCTAGATGTTATCCCTGTTGCGAATTAGAGCCAAAGTTCCATCCAGTCTGCGATCCATAGTCGCTAACCTCTCCGGGATGTTTTCCAAAGTCTTTTCCAAAGTGCGGTGCGAGACCACCAAACTTTCCAAGATACGGCTCAAAGTCACAGTCTGAGTATCGGCAGCTTTGCCCATCGTTCCGATCAATCCGGGCAGCCAAGTGGGGCTTTGAACAGCTGCCTCGGTGCTCTGATTTTTCTTGAAAGACAGGGCCACGCCTAATCCAATCAGCAAAAGTCCTGTAATCATGGTTCCGAATAAGTATAAATCTTCTATATCCTCAACGGAAAGCGCAGCCAGACACACAACACGCCACTTGTCCCAATCGTCCATCGTGTATCCGGCAGCGTAAGTTCCGGCGGGGCACGCAGGTTCACCCGATCCTGCTTGTCTTGTTGAAAAAAATGGTGTCAATAGCGTTCAGAGACCAATTTATCAGATCCATAATAAATTTGGTTTTAGAGAGCAGAGCGGAGAGAGTCACTCAGGGAAAAAGACTAGACACTAGACCAGACAAGACAGAGAGCAGAGCAGGAAAGATAAGGGGCAGGAGAGGAGAGAGAACGCGTCCGCCCTCGCCAAGAGCCAAGAGCCAGAAGAGCAGGCTGCCTCAAGCTGCTGCTGCCTCAAGAGGTGCAGGACCATAGCAATCTGAGGGACAACAGAAACAAACACACTTTGGTGTTCACTGGTCGACTTCTTTCTGGTAAATATGCAAAAAGAGAGTGATACAGTGACTTTATATGAGGGCATGTGCCACCCCCAGATCAGGGTGATGAAGAGCAACTGTTGAAAAGACATATTTAGCTTTATTTTCCACACTTTGCAAGTCAGCTTATTTTGGTTGGAAATGTGCCCTGCAAAAAGCTTACCCTTATTGGTCGATAGAGACCCTTTATTTGGGCAAGAGACTCCTCACAAAAGCAGTAACCACAGTGAAACGCAGAGAGACCGTAAAGTGGGCACACACGACTGAGCTCAGCTCACAAATGACAATATCTTGTGTATGTTGTGCAAGCACATAGAACTTATTAAAATTCTATAACACATCATGGTTACTGTTGCTATGCAAGAACACATGAGAGTGGAAATAGGAATATCGCTGACTGCTTATAACTGTTTGTGTTCAGAATAGGCTACTAAACATATGTGACATGCATAATATCCACACTGGACAGTTAGAAAGTTAAAACTTAACTTTAAAATTGTTCATTGTTCAAGTAAATTGATGCAGATGTTTAAGTATAGATGTGAACAGCGTCACACTGCACTGTGCATGAAGAGATCATTAAAACATGTTATAGCATTTATTATACCCAGTTTCTCTACAGAGGTATAGGCAATGGTAGTAATGCTATAGATAAATTTAATAGATTTTTGAGGTGGCACTACTGAGACATCTTTCAGTATTTTTTCTTGGGGTCTTCGCTCAAAATTAGAGCTCACATTTTTGTGAGTCTACATTTTTGATACCAGTCACTGGCATGCCCATTCTTTTTTACTACTTGACCTTGTGATTTCCGATGGCCTGGGTGCAGTTTTCATCCCTCGCCTACATTCTAAATATGTTGTTACAAAAGGGCACTGTGTGACTTATTAACTTATTAAGCTTGTTTGTCGAGGCCTAACTTAAAATAAAAAGTTACATTTTCATAGTATGATTATTTGTGGTTACAAAAGTAGTCCTTACTTGAAATTAGAGAACTGCAACACCACTTTAAAAACTTTATAGTAATAAAACCTTGTTAATGTATTTATTAATCCGCCTTCTGTTATAATCAAATGAAGCATGTTTATTAAGGGCTTGAATACAGTACATGAATCTCTTGGTTTGTTGCTAATAGTATAATAAGCAGCTTATTCATGCTCACACTCTTGTTTATGGTCGTATTAACATTATAAAACATCAAATGATAGTAAATGCTTCTTAAGTGCCTATAAACAAATGACTATAATATAATACGCACGTATTATAGTATTATAAATTCTTTACTAAGGAACCTTATTTTAAAACGTTGCTAAACAAAAATGTTTAAAGACAGAATATTATACTTGGGATGTGGTATTAATTGTTAACACACAACATATTTAAATCACCACCTTTTTTTTTTTTTTAAATAATGTATTCGCTAAAACGAGCATAGTAAAATGTATTATTAGTTTCAGTTTAAAGGCTGAGCCTTGTACAAGAGGTGTCGGCTTGTACTGCTGACCATAACGATGAAATAAGGATCACAGCATAAATATGTACATATAACACTTTTATGTAGAAATAACACTTTTAGATTCATAAAATTTTTGAGGTTTTGGTGTTGTGACCTGACAAATAGTCATAACATAATCGCACTTGACTCCACAGAGAAGTGCTGCGACAAAAAAAGAATTACAAGAAACGGTATTCAGGCCATGCCTCCCTGAACTCACTGAGAGGCAAATTGGGCCAAAAATCCTCTATCCTCTATTGCGTTTGCTTTAGACATCAGTATAATAAGTTATGAGCTTAGCCGCTCTCACATGCAACACCACAGCACATAACAGCCTCAACTTAAGACAAATTCTGTAAACCTAGGACAAGGTCATCATGGATGTGCGGAATTTTCCAAAGTTGGACCTATACTCAAACTTTATAAAGGATCAGAAGCACTAGACCTTCATTTGAAAACCTATGACGAATGTCTGCCTATTATGTGATCTGCCTATTCACTGTTTTTTTGGGGGGTTGGCTGCTTTCACTGCTGAGTGTATGACCCTGTATTGATGAGACATGAGTCAGTGGAAGATCTCATTAATTACACGGCGGAGCGGCTGTGTTTGGGTAGGACATGTTTGTCAGATCTGGGTCATTCGAGTTTTTGTTTTGTGGTTTTGTTTTGTTAGTTTTTTACTTGTTTTTCATGTTTCATTTCAAGTGCTTCCTCTGTTGCTGTCATGGCAGCCCTTTACTTTGTTCATCTTTATTTCTCTCCTCCTGATCAATATATTTCACCCTTTTTTTTCTTCTTATGTTTTGGTTGTGTTTACATCCTGCTTTCTGACGTCAAAAAAGCAAGCAAACACTTTTAGTTATGAATCTGTTGTGAGCTGTTGTGGATTCAAAGGAGAAGTTCCCAGTCAATATACTCAGAATCTTCCTTTTGCAATGTACCATCTAACATTCTCACATCAACACCCCAACCTGCTCTAACCTGCTTTTCATGCTGAAACCCTCTATAATGCAGTAAAAATACCATAAGTGATACATCTTTCACTGTTTCTGCGTTACTGAGGCTGCAGTGCAATGATGAAATGAGCTTAAAGGTTTAGATCAGCAGCACAATAACAACGTTGGGCAAAAGGTGCAGTTTTAACCGTAGATGACTGGCCATGAAGTGTGTGTGTGTGTGTGTGTGTGTGTGTGTGTGTGTGTGTGTGTGTGTGTGTGTGTGTGTGTGTGTGTGTGTGTGTGTGTGTGTGTGTGTTGCCCTTACATTGTGTGGACTCTGTTGATAGAAATATGAAGGATTTTATATTTTTTCGGCCAAACTATGGTAGCATAGGTTCACAGAAAACGAAAGCAGTTTCCTCATTTCAATTCGTGCTATTCATTTTATGATACAATAGGCCTGATTACTGTTTGTAAACAATCAGATCTGCGTGGGCATATTGGCAATGATACATATTAAATTGTTGGGGAATTAGCCACCAAAAATCACAGTTTTTGCTCATGAGCTTGGGTGGTTTTGGGTGAACTGGATGCAATAAACAATATAGTTTAGATTTGACTTTAATCACTAAAGGCTTAACATTTAAGTGCCAGTATTCAAGGTTTACAATTGTTTTGACATTGTACTTGTTTTGCATTTCCTGGACAGTATGCATATTGGCTACACATAACATAATGGCAAGCTTCTTGTCATCCGTTCTGCAAACAAAACATAAGCTGTGAAGTAGTAGCATAGCAGTGGCTTAAATAGAAAGATAAAAATAATGATTTTGCTCCACGATAAGGACTAACACTTTAAAGTGATGAGACACTTCTTGGAATGTCTGTTGGGACAGTTTAATGGCTGTACGTATTCAGTAGTATTCTTCGGTCATGTATCAGCCCCTCTCCTCTGTGTATTTATAAGCTAAGTGCACTGTTAGCTCAGGAAGTATTCAGATCCCACTTGTCATTCATGTGTAGACCATCTCTCACTATACAGCCTTGACCAACTGTGAAATCAGTTTGTAAAGCAGCCTTGTGGTGCGCTCAACAAATCTTGTGTGCTTGGGAGATGTTCGATACAAATAATGTTTAGAGTCAATATAAATGTAGCGGACTAAACAGAATATTGAGTGAATGTGTTGCTTAGGGCAGCACAGGTGCCCTCTCACCCAAAATAAATGCCTCATTGTGCGTGGAGCCTGACACAAGGTTAGAGTCTTTTAAAATTCCATTAAAGCTCCAGAGGTACTGCATTTCTTCAGTACTTCTTCAATTCAAATTCTTCTTTTAACAGCCTGATTGTGGCCACAGTTAATCTCCAATACACCTGTAGGACCTTTGATTCAAATATAACTTCACGTGGCCTTGTACATTTTCTATTATAAATGTATTCTACCTCATTCGTTATTTACTTTGCATTACAAATTTAGAATTGACTTTTTCATTTCAATTATTATTTTTTCTTAATTATTTTCTTAATTTTTCCTAATTTAGAAATGAAGGAGCACTTTGAGCTTTTTGCACGTTTTTTCAACTACAAATAGCAAATAAACTAAACTAATTTCACACAAAAATGAATCACCCTAATACTTTAATACACAGTGCCCACATCTAACCTTCCAGTTAAATATATTTATAATT
Source organism: Taenioides sp. WSHXM2023 (assembly GCA_029959045.1). Classification (NCBI taxonomy): domain Eukaryota; kingdom Metazoa; phylum Chordata; class Actinopteri; order Gobiiformes; family Gobiidae; genus Taenioides; species Taenioides sp. WSHXM2023. The sequence continues at coordinate 22,242,400 of CM057091.1, read as the reverse complement.
ATGTTTGAAGAAGTAATTATTAGGATTTATTTATACTACCCAAACTGTTTGTGTGTTTATAGAAAATGGTTTAATTTTTTTCCAAAAATTTGTTTCCAAAAATTCTCATGTGTTTGATTGACAGAGCTAAGTGAGATGTTTTTCGTACTTTTATATTCCACACGCAGTACAGGTAAGAGCCCAGGTAAGAGATTTTTGTCAAGAACAGAACATTCCACATGCTCTATGCTAAGTGTGTGCTAACTGCTCACTAGGGAACTGATGTTTTGCCGTAGCATAGGAAAAGTTCTGTGTCATTATGTAAAGTTGGGGGATGTTTCATGATTTTCATAAATAAATTCTTGATTACAGAGTAAATTAGCAGAATCTATTAGCATAAGCACTACAAGCATTTGCACAACTGGTAAACATTTTTTGAGTGTAGGCATAGGTCCATAGAAGAAATACTATGTCCCTTTTTTAAAATCTATTTCCTGTGAGCTTTTTGTATTATAAGTTTAAGGTTAAAACTGGCAGGAGCAGGAGTCACGCAGGAGTCTGCTGTAGGATGGGGGAGCGCATGATGATAGACACTGGTCTGCTGCGTAATGGGACGTCAACGAAATGAGGAACACAGAGAAAACTGAAAAGGTTGACGTGTGCGCATATGCACAGCCTTACGGGGTGCACGCGGAGTGTTCGGAACACAAACGTTCTGTCTCGGCACATCCAAAATTCTATATTGTGCATAGTTGCGTTGTGGGGCTCCGGAGCTGTTTTACTGTACCCATATATCATTTTTCCCCACGCCCTCTTTGCTGCCTGGTAATGAGGCAAAGACTGCAGACATTACCCACACTGACAGCACCACAGTGCTTTTAAATGCTACAGTGTTCACAGACTGGTTCAAATGCCATCATCATATATGTACTTGTACCTTCCCAATCCAGCCTACAGCAGCGAAGTACAGCCCGACTTGGACACGCCCCCTCGTTAACACTAGCGCTAGCGCTAAGACTGGGAGCAAGATCGGGCCCTATATCTTAAAAGTGACGTACATGATTTTTAGTCTCTTGAAAATGAAAACAACTATTTCATTTTAAACGATTTGCAGTGGACTTCTTTTGATTTGCTTATTACAATTTAAAAAATCGGGAAAAAATCGGGAACAGGGTCTTTAAGGTAACAGCTGCAGAATAGAAGGGTCAGTACTTCTATCAATTAGCCTACATGTATATGTGTGCCAAGATAGAAATCTTAGTTTCAGGGCATAATTGAATTGTTTTAGTCCATGTAAGCTGTAAACATAGGCCCAGAGTCCCATCGCCAGAGCTGAATCTCACCTTGTTTATAATGCTGTCAGTCTCCCATCTCTTTGAAGATATAGGCACCTGCTTGACCTGCTCCATTCTCATGTTTACACTCACATTCACCCTCACATGCACACTCACATTCAGCTTCACGTGCACACTCACGAGCACATTCACATGCACACTCACATGCGCTCTGGTGCACAGACCGCTCTCTGTCCATCTTATCAGGATCTGTGGCCATAGGCAGATACGGCCTGCTGCCCTAAAGGGAACCCACTGGACGGCAAGAAAAGCCTTGCCTAGCCCGTAACGCCATCAAGGCTTACATAAAGGCACACATAAAGTACTCCAGCACCCACCACCCAGGCAGCAGGGTTAAGTCTTTTGACCTGTGATCCTAGTTAGTTTGTGCAGTAATGTAATAAAGGTTTTTTTTTTTCATTTATTCATGAAAACAACAATGCTCTTGGACACAGACTGCAGCTGAGAAGGTGATTGGCAGCAGCCTCCATGTCTCCAGGACTTGGGGGTGAGCAGGTTGGATCACAGCTCTCTTCTCACCCTGGACACACACTATTTGAGCCACTCCCCTCGGACAGGAGGTTATGGTCCATTTGGACCAGAACCTCTCACCACAAGAACAGCTTCTTCCCCTCTGCTGTTGTTCTTCCCCTTATGAACACTCTATAACACCTGTTACTCTATAATTCCTGTCATTTTACAATACTAATTATTAACTATAATTAATCTACTTGCACTGATAGTTTTGAACTGTTTGTCGGCCCATACTGTATATTTTGTATATCAAAGTTTATTTTTTTAATTTCCTTATATTAAGGCATGTCCTCATTTTCATTTTATCATAGCTTATGTTTATTGTCATTACCAACAAAGTAAATACTACTTTGTGAATTTTGTTCACTGACATACTTATTCCGATTCTGATTATGTATATTTTTTTTTTTTGCACAGATCTTACAGGCCATTCATTCAAACAAGTGGTCTGCCATTCGAATGATCTGTCATTGGTGACTAAAATATCTATGAATATTAAGCAATTTATAATATATAATATAATATATAATATTATGTAATATATAATGTATATAAAAGCAATAATTTACTTTTATATATTTTTTTTCATCTTTACAATTGCAATGTATTGCAGTGGTGCACCATTATTGCTAAAATGTGATAGGGCTATTTAGAAGACTACAGACTAATGTATGTATATTTATATAATATTTATCCATCCACAGGTAAATGTTAGAGGTCTCACATAACAGAAGCAGCGGTGGGCCCTCCCTCTCTAATGGATAATGACAGGGCTCAGCAGCGGGAGAGGGCTGAGTCACACGGCCGATGAATAAAAGAACCAGAATGTAGTGTGCATGAAGCACTGGCTGGATGTGCTTTGATAGAGCGCTGCTCCTGCCAGTTTCCCTGGGTAATCCTGCTCATTACACCACAGTGTCCCTGAGGGTAGCCACAATACAGAGCCCATCTTACCATAGCCCCTCCGTGTAGAAGAGAGAGCACACATACTATACACATCACTGATAGATGAACATGTCAGCAACTTTATACAATACAGCCCCATGCCCAAGTTGTACCAATCTTAAGTGCAGCAGGCTTTTTCAAGTGTGTGATTTATTATGAGATGTGTGTCTCCACAAAATGACATCTCTGGTGGTTGGACTCATTTATCATGTGTTAATAAGGAGATTTACACAAAGAAGGATATGTTCTATTCTGCTCACTCAAGAAGGTAATTAAGATATTGGATGAGACCTGCCACTCATCCGCTTAGTGTGCTGATAAAATAGCTTGTCTTTGATTGGTTGGCTGTACTACAGTAACAGATCATACTCTGGGCATCTCTCTGGGAGAAATTTGGAGGCATCCTCACTGACTTTTGGCCAATTAAAAGCAGAGCTATATGCTCCAGATCTGACCAGTACTGGCTGGTTGTTCAAAGGAGCTCTATATCATGGTCCATTCTGGTCTACTACAGTCTCAGGTTCAAACAGTTGTGGCATGAGGTCACGTGTCCTATTTAGCAGATTTGCCCACCTAATTTAGGCAGACAACTCGTGATATCTATTTTAAGAATCTCCTTTTGCATTTTCCCTCTTTAATTCCACTTGGACATATTAAATGTCGGACAATCCACCAGTGTCACATTGACACATAAATGTTATTCCAATTATTGGGAGCCCTCACTGCTTGCTGTCAAATTACCAGTGCGAGGAGGGGAGGATGGTTCTTAGTGCTGCTCTCTGGCATTTTCCTTGACAGGCAGAAGAAAGGCAGCTGAGAGCAGCACCAGGGAGGGTTTGGAGCTCAATGAGCATTTGAAATGCTGAATCCAGGTAATCAGACAGACTCACCCTGAAACCACCAGGCTAGTCCAGGAAGGAAGATGTTGTATCCTGACTGGAGATCAGCCAGGGCAAGACCAACGGGTGAAACAACCTGCATTACATATCAAGCAAAAATAAAGATTTCTTACAAGCTGAATCTACCTTGAGGCACTGAGAGATACAGACCTTCTCCTGCAGTGGTTTGCTGCAGAGGGAAGTCAGACCATTCGAAGAAATGTGTGTGCTGAATATATAGGAGTTATGTAATGGCAAAGCTATGATGCTTTGTTGAAAGAAAAGTGATTAAAAAAAAGTGCATTGCCATCCCATGAAAACCTGTGTGCAGCTGCAGATGTCATGCAGGCCCTTTAAGCTCCCCTGGCAGAGCCCTGCTCTCTGCTGCAGGTTATTCTAGGCTTTGTTGTGTGCACACTGCTGTAGTACATTTGTGCAGGGCTGGCTGCTCTATGGCACAACCATGTCTCCTGAAACAAGCTGTGTTTCTTAAATGACACCTCAGCTCTGGGGACCTGGGGCCAACAGACACCTGACGTGTGTTATGTGTGAGTTATTTCAGGCCGAGCGTCAGTCATCGCGACAGCCCTTTGCTATATTTACACACACACACACACACACAGAGGCAGAGGGCCTCATTAGCACTGCGCTGTAACCGCTCTGCTAAAGCTTGCTCTGCTCAGATGTTCACACACACTTGTCAGGCACATGGTGCAACCAGCGAGAGGTTTCTCTATAAAAAGTCTCTGAGCACAAACTTTTACCGTCATTTTTTTAGTCTTAAGGTGCACCATGGAGCCAAAGACAGAGACATGCAGAAGAAAGTTAGCACATGCTTGTTAGCATGATTGTTAGGGCGGTTCTTATTGCTTTACTGGTTGGTGTGAATGCAGCCGGGTGGGGATCTAAAGGGCGCAGACTGGAGCAGGAGGAAATTATAGATCGGAGGTTGAAGACCAGAGGGGAGCGGCAGCAGAGAGGTGCTACCGGCTCCGAGCAGAGTGATAAGACACAGAGAGGCGGGGTAAAGGGCTGGTGTGGGTGGGAGGAGAGGATGATAATAGAGGAATGTAAAGCCAAACAAAGGCCAGACCAGAGGCATTGGAGGAGAAAACAGCACAGTGCTCGGGGCTAATCAGGAGCTGTGGCACAGGCTGGGATGGAGGTGTTTGTGGGCTGCCGGGAGCCCAGAGGTGAGCCAGCAGGCATGTTAACAATGCATGCTCCAAGGCCACACACACAGTAATAAGGCTGAGGCGCTCACTGTCCTCCTCAGAATCATAATGTGTGCACACAGCGGAGAAACTATCTTTACCAGAGCTGGATGTTTAAACACAGTCATCTGTTCCCTCGACACGATTACCCTCCTGTCATATTACTTTAATGTATTTACACAGCGGACATGGGGAATTAGACTTTCTTCCTGCCAGCTTGGTTTCTCAAAGCTATCTATATTCTGTCTTCTCTCTATTCTCCTCCAGCATCACTAGAGCAACACATACAAAATGTGAAGTATGTTCTTTGATACCAACCCCGTCCATTTGTCCAGGCTTGAGACCATAAATTATCATTTGAAAATTAATTACTGAATTACTGCCCTAAGTAACTAGTTGCTAAAATGTATTAAATTAAGGGATGCAATGATTAATCGATTAATTTTGACTAGTCAACTATTAAAATGGTTGTAGTTGTGTTGATCATTGTAATCGTTATTTGGACTATACAGACTCTAAAACCTATAACAAATACTGAGGCAGTGTTACATCAAAATGTCAAAAAAGAATAAGCAATTTCAGATTTTCATCAACAATAAACTTGTTCTCTTGCTTCCCATTTAGAAACCTTCGCTCATCATATTTCAACCTTTATTTTGTTGAAAAGTTTTTAAAAGTCTCAGTGTACAATAATGGATGGGTCAACTAAACATAAAATGAATCGCAGACTAGTCGACCTCTAAAATAATCTTTAGCTGTAGCCCTGTAACATATGTATTCTTACAATTAAGTAGTCACATCAAATTAATGAGTTTCTTTAATGAGTGACTTTCCATTGTCATAATTATTGTCTTTTTCATATTTAGAAAAATCTATCTGAAGAGCTGAATTGTGAGAAGTCAAAGAATCACTATTTACTCTTATGAAAATACTAAATGGAGTCTTCTATGCACAAGGCTGTTGCTGTGCCCTATTCATTATGTGTGGGTATGTAAATCCTCATAAATCCCAAACTTGGCTCCTGCATAGGAACGAACTGCAGGCCTCGGACACTGGTCATAAATTCAGGCGACATGCTTAGAGAAATGTGAGGCTGTGAGGGCCAGCCCAGCTCCACAGGCTTCAGAGCACACATGCTTTTACTAGAGCCCCAGTCTAAAGAATGATTTAACAGTCTGTTGATAACATTTTGATTACATGAAAATTAACTCACTCAAAACATTAAGAAAACATTAACAGTAAATGTACTAATCTGTCTATCTGTAGGATCAAACTACTGGAGCCTAACTTATCTTTATATTAACAAAGATAAAGCTAACTGTAGTGTTACGCATTTTCAGTATTTCTGTGATTACATTTTGTGATTAATATTATGCTATTTTCTGAACTATGTTATAATGTTGTTTCCTCATCAAAACATACACTATATTGCTAAAAGTATTCACTCGCCCATCCAAATAATGGAAATCAGATGTTCCAGTTACTTCCATGGCCACAGGTGTATAAAATCAAGCACCTCGGCCTGCAGACTGTTTTTACAAACATTTGTGAGTCGCTCTCAGGAGCTCAGTGAATTCCAGCGTGACACTGTGATGCCACCTGTGCAACAAGTCCAGTCGTGAAATTTCCTCGCTCCTAAATATTCCACAGTCAACTGTCAGTGGTATTAAAACAAAATGGAAGTGATTAGGAACAGCAGCAACGCAGCCATGAAATGGTAGGCCATGTAAACTGACGGGGCGGAGTCAGTGGATGCTGAGGCGCATAGTGCGCAGAGGTCACCAATTTTCTGCAGAGTCAATCGCTACAGACCTCCAAACTTCATGTGGCCTTCAGATTAGCTCAAGAACAGTGTGTAGAGAGTTTCATGGAATGAGTTTCCATGGCCGGGCAGCTGCATCCAAGCCATACATCACCAAGTGCAATGCAAAGTGTCGGATGCAGTGGTGTAAAGCACGCCGCCACTGGACTCTAGAGCAGTGGAGACACGTTCTCTGGAGTGACAAATTGCGCTTCTCCATCTGGCAATCTGATGGGCGAGTCTGGGTTTGGCCATTGCCAGGAGAGGAGGAGTACTTGTCTAACTGCATTGTGCCAAGTGTAAAGTCTGGTGGAGGGGGGATTATGGTGTGGGGTTGTTTTTCAGGAGCTGAGCTTGGCCCCTTAGTTCCAGTGAAACCAAGAGATTTTGGACAAATCCATTCTCCCAACTTTGTGGGAACAGTTTGGAGATGGCCTCTTCCTCTTCCAACATGACTGTGCACCAGTGCACAAAGCAAGGTCCATAAAGACATGGATGAGAGAGTTTGGTGTGGATGAACTGGACTGGCCTGCACAGAGTCCTGACCTCAACCCGACAGAACACCTTTGGGATGAATTTGAGCAGAGACTGAGAGCCAGGCCTTCTCGTCCAACATCAGTGTGTGACCTCACAAATGCACTTCTGGAAGAGTGGTCAAAAATTCCCATAAACACACCCCTAAACCTTGTGGACAGCCTTCCCAGAAGAGTTGAAGCTGTTATAGCTGCAAAGGGTGGACCACCGTCATATTAAACCCTATGGATTAAGAATGGGATGTCACTTAAGTTCATATGTGAGTCAAGGCAGGTGAGTGAATACTTTTGGCAAAATAGTGCACCTGGTTTTGTTTGATTCACACAAGTTTATCATACAAATCCTGCATATTTAGCTTTTTTCAAATGAAAAACACTCTGTCATGTAGTAATACAGAAAGCGCTCCATTGTTCCTTTGCTTTTTTTTTTTTTTTTTAACTCCACACACCTTCACTAGAAACATTTGGATGATTTCAGCCCTGGAATTGCCAATATATACTGAATAAAAGGTAAAAGGTACCTGTTAACTTGAAAACTACCACAACATGACATCACAAGGTGGAACAAAGCATTTTGAGCTTTGAAGATGTAGACAGACTAATAATAAAGAATTACTCAAACATGTGCGAATGAAACAAAACACAACCCCAGATATGTTTTTATGAGGTAACAACATTAAAACATGGCTTAAAGCTCACAAGAGTCAATTTGGTGTAACATATGGCCTTAAAGCTCTAAGGATCTCTAAAATTAAACAAAAAAAATGCATCTGTATATTAGACAATGTAAGGAATTCACTTTTTTTTCTCCCTTGTTCTCTCCCTACCCACTATAACAACTTGAGTCAGGATGTTGACCAGGGAGTCTAGTTACCAGATCAATTTAAAAAAATAATAAAAATAAAAAAAAAAGAGAGAGAGATGATAGAGAAAGAAATTGCATCATGAGCAAACTCCACAAAGAAAGAACCCTCAATGTTTAGTATCTTGATCACAGTGTCACAATATATAGATCCTAAATGTGTTACAGTATATTCTTGGCAAAATTATTATCAAACACACCATATATTGATGGATGCATACGCCTTAAGCTACTTATGCTCTACTGTATCTCTACTTGTAGTGATATGCCAAAGCTAGTCCCCAAACTATTGACTTAGCATTCAGGACCAGCGGCCAGGCTTTACTCACATGTCTGGCCTCATCAGTCCTTGCTGTAATCAGGAGAGCACTGTCAGAAAACACAGCCCGGGCTACTGTGGAGGGTACGTGAAGCTAACTCCAATGAGAGCGCTGAGTAAACAGTGACAGGGCCAATTCCCCTTACCAATCTCAGCACAAATAAAGGGGAACAAGGGGGGCATGGAAACGCTAAAGGCGTAGCATCAGTTGATCACAGCAGAGTCACCAGAGCACTAATGAAAACATATACAAGGATATGTCTAAAAAGCAAAATTAATATTGGTCTGAAAGGTCATCAAATAATTTATGAAACCATTTTCTTTGGTCAGCAGCTGACCTTGATGAACGAAGTTTTAATCTACACTGGAACTGTGCTGTGATTTGCGATTAAAGGGCATTGTGTACGTGAATATTTAATAGAGATTACATTGCTGATCTTCACTAAATAATTTTGTGTTACGTCTGGATAGATTTCAGTAGAGGAGGGGAAAAGGGGCGGGGGTCAAAAGGCTATTGTTTGAACAAATATTTCAGCACCGGGAGCTGTCCACTTTGGCTGCAGCTAACACTAAGTAATACAGTATAGTTTAAATTCCATTCTTGTCCTTTAAATAATGAATGATTATAATGAAACTCAAAATCTCAACATACTTGGCTAATTAGTCTAATTATTTTTAAAAGTGCATAACACCTAAAACATAAAAGAAAAGTTGACAAATGAACTTTTAATGATGATACATTTTACATACTGTTAAAGTTACCACTGTTTTCTAAACATGGTATATCAGTTATGTTTAAATTCAATACTAAAATAGCAATATGGGGGTGGGATTAAAGCGTCTCTTTTTTCCTACTCGTTTTGTAAAAACATAAAATGTTTACTTGCCCCAGAAAAGTAAATAAATAGATACATAAATAATAAAAATATTTTGATACTGACAAGTTATCCAAAAGTGCCCATTCTTATGCTAACATATTAGACCTTGCACAGCACATTTTAATTGCTAGAGCAGTATTTATTATTTAACATACAGTTTAGGATGTTTCTGTGCACTTTTATTGCATAAAAACATAAAAACACTGATATCGCCCATCACTAGCCAGCCATGTTTTTTACACAAATTTTTGTCATTTCAATCCCTTTTGCGTGTACTAGCGCTGTTTTGAGTACCATCTGTACTTCCAAACTTTCACCTCTGCTTGGTAAACACACTGTATCCATGTTACACTTTTGTCACACTCGGTCAAATCCAAAGCAATATTTAAATAATATACATCCCAATTACTTTCCTTGTAAACATCTGATGTGAGGCGCGATAATTCACTTAACCTGGGGGCAGACAGGTACCATTTGTTTACACATCCCTCTCCTTGTGTGTGCTCGATGGCATATTAAAACCAAGCTGCCTTCCTCCTTTCACCAGACCCCTGCGTAGAGCTTTCTGGCTCTCTGTTTCCATGGAAATGTGCCCTGGGAAGTCTTTACAGCTCCTAACCTTGAAAGTAAGATTGACTCGGAAAATATAGTGTAGCTGGAATGGAGGTATCATAACAGTAATCAGCGCTGCATTTGATACTTCCTTTGAGTCCGCCTTCATTTTTGCCAGCTTCATTATAACCACCCCTGCTGTGTCAGGCGCCTGTGTTGCCAGAAGGAGAGTGAATTAGAAGATTACAAAAAAGCAAATATATCCCAATTTGGAGTCAATTATATTATGGGGAGTTTTATTCAATAGGAGCTTCATTGTTCACTTTTTTCCGTGAGGATAAAAGTTATTTCGAAGACAAGTTGTGCGTAGGTGTGATATGATGTAAGCAGTAACACAGGTAGCATTACAGCCATATGTGCCTCTCAGTTACAGCTGTGCAAAAATAGGGCAGAGGTGTAAATTCATTCTAACACATTGTCATATTAATAAAATCTTCTGAAATCCTGGATTATAGAGTGCTTTGGTAGAATTTCATAATAACTACACACAAGTTAGCCTTAATAAAGTATGAAGAAAGATTTTGAATGAATCCAGGCTTACAAGAAGCACTACAGAACTGTTCTAGCATTTCCATAATGATTGGTTATTTCTTTGTCTAAAATGTTTCACAATATGGCATTTAAGTTGTATGTCTTCATGGAGAGAAAGCAGATGATGCCACCAGAGTTACAGGTCAGATCTGTGGAGAGAAAGCCTCTCTGACTGTGTGAATGAATGTTTCTCAAGGTGTTTGTTGAACGATTTTGAATTACGTTAGACTGCAACAGTTAATGGAGAAAGTTAACTGGCAATTTGCAAAGAAAAGTCGAAAATACAAAATACAGGAAGTAGCAGGGAGTTTATTGTATTGTCATTTATTTTTATTTGTCTAATCATAATTATTGTGTAAATTACACATATTATATTATATATTGTAGTTGTAACATACCTCTTTGTATGTCTCTAAGTAGAAAAAAATAGGCAAATGTTCTAGTAAAAGTTTAAATACAAGGATGTTAACTATGTTTTAGAGAATTACTAGTCAAATTTGTCATATGCACTTTAAGGATATCATGTAGTGCTTTTATAATGTGCTCCCAGTGGTTTTGTATTCTGCACTGCAATGAGACAAACCATGTGTTATTTATGGTCTATGACATTAATGTGGGGTGAGTGAGATCGGAAAGGAAATGTCCTATGTCTCGTGTGAATTTCAACTAACAGCAATTTATGAAGCATACTGACGCTTGACTTTCTACAGGGGTCAGAGTTCACAGGGGGAGGGCCATGATAGGAAGTCTGTGTAATTTATGTATTTAACTAGCAAAGCGATCTGTAAAGATGTGAGCTATGAAGATGAATAGCGCAGAAAGGGTCATGAGAATGTCATGAAAGTCATAAAGGGCTGGCGTTGTTTAGTCAGTCATGGATATGTAATTGCTTTAACAGAAATTTGCATTGATGATTAGATAGTAATTAAAGTGGACATATTATGTAAAGTTGACTTTTATGCGCTTTTAACAATGGTGTTCCTCATTATTATCTTGCTGATTGATTCATACACGTTTGAGTAATTCTGCATTGTCCTGCATTTGAGACTTGAGTGCTCAGATAATTTTTATTTTCACCTACCCTCTGTCTTTGCAAACTACTCTGTATTTACTCTGGGTCATACATGTAGTGTTCAAAAATGTCACGGAGACATTTTTCAATATGTCACTAGGCGAGGGTTCTCAGATCTGCAGTTTTGGACAGGAAATCAATGACATGCTTCTGTTTTTACTTTATGGTTTACATATAAGATCATGTAAAATATGTATGTTATAGTTGAATATTAAATACCAAGAAATGCATACAATATATTCTTTATGGACATGATCATATTGGATTTAATCAGATGTGTTTGCATGTGTCTGCATAAAAGCCCCATAAATGCTGACTTAATGTAATTATTTTCCCAAGTATAAAAATTCAAGTCTGTTTATAATGCTCATGTGATTACAGCAGATTACAGTATATAGCTGTTAATTTTCATGAATAGAGGGTCATAATGGGGGGGAATCTAATGTGTGTAGTTCCAAATACAAAAGACAAGGACTCTGTCAGGAAGCTCCTGCTCCAAATCATCAATATGAAAGTTTTCACTGAGCCCAGAGGCAAATAATTACCAAGTCAAGCTGAAAAAGTAGAAACTGCAACTTCCATCCCACGCAACTCCCTATACGGATGATTTCAAGAAGAATGCTGTTTTCATCTTTTAAGAGAACAAGTTAAAACATCAATGAACTCTATCTTAACACCTCCATTCTTTCTGCTCAAACGCGTTGGCAATAAAAGTCCCATATTCCCACATTGAGTCAAGTGGAGGAGGAGTGAGCATCAGTCCAGGTGTGGGTGGTTCACTGGAGAGAGAGGGGCTCTGAAGTCACTGCTAACACACTGAGCAATGACTAACACAGGTTTACTGGTGTTTGTTGGCTAGAGACACGCCTATATTCTGGCTTTACTGGGACTCTGGTCCAGTCTGAGCTTAATTCTAGCATTTAATAAGTCCACGCTCCACACAGGGGTCATCGTCTGTCACTTAACCAGCTCATTATTTCACATTGTTTTGGTCTACAGCTCCTCGTCTGTCTCGGTGGCAGGGTGAGGAGGCGTTTGATGTGTCGATCAGTTGGAGAGCTGTGTGAATGGGGGGCTTTGAGAGGGGAGGATGCTGTGGATATAATGTCTACTAATGAGGTGGCCCCGGATCACGGTGGTAATTCTGGGCTGTCTGCATGAATATTCACAAGCAGGAAAGGGCTTGCTCAAGGTGACTGTGGAGGACATCGCAGGACAAGAGGGTGCTTTTAAAATTAGGCTGAAGCTGAGGAATAAAACTAAATTTAGGCTATCGCTAGGAAGATAGTGAATAATAATGTCTGGTTTGAAAAGGTACTTTGAGGTCATAATTTGTTGCTGTAATTTGGTACTGTGAACCCTCATTGGAATCTTGAGGCTGGGGTGTAATAAGTATAAGGCTTACTTATTAACCCAGTACAAATGTGTCCTTTGCATGTGATCCTTTCTTTAGTGCTTGTAATAGACCAAACAGACAGGTGAAGGTGAAAGGCAGAAAGGTGTGAAAATAAGTTTCAATTAAATGAAGTCAAAAAAAAAAAAAATTTTTTACCTAAGGCTCTGTCTAGATGAGGCAAAATCCAGGCCCAGTTGGGGTTAACTTAACCAGAACAAAATAAAACTAACTCAACCAGATAAAAGAACAGAGACATTTAAATACAAGAGGACTAACCCAAAAGAACACAAGAGGGAGGTATTACACTAAAAGATAAAGTAAAACTTCTAACTCAGTCAAAGTAACAATAGGGCAAATTATTATAACTACACAGAAACTAATAACAGTGATAATACAGAAACTTTAAACAAACCAGGCAAGCTAAAAGAGCAAAACTAAACTTAAAAGTATGCCCCCTCCATATAAGGGCTTTCCTCCTCCTGCCCAGCTCTCTCATCTGGCAACTCAAAACAAAAGAACAACTGTAAGTAAACCCCCATTACTCTGCCCATTACTCTGTGCACCAGACCCAGACCCCGATGAACCCCTCTGCAGGTGGTGAGCCCACAGGAGTGTAAGTAAACCATTCAGATATATATTAAATAATGTGTGCACCCAAAATTTGAAAATATGTGTCTATCACTTAATGAAAACGTGCAATATAAAATGCAAATGAAAGCAAAATACCGGCTTAGTGGCAGAGGTATCCACTACAGTGCTGCTGGAGCAAACTGTCAGGAGCAGTGGGCAGCCATAACTGGATGATTTTCTGCATTTTTTTTTTTTTTTTTAAAGGAATTTTATGTAATATTTTCATTTTAAATTCTATTAACATTGACCTAACTGTGTTCCCAGATATGAAGTAAACATATTCAAATCAAATATATACTATATATACTTTTAACAAATTTAATGCTGATATATTCTTAGTTACATAATGGACAGATTGCACATGATTCATCCAGTGATGATCAATCCGGTGGGTTTAAATCCATAAGGTGATCTGAATCCTAAGTAGAAAGTAGTGCTAGTGCAGCTTCTGCAGCTCAGTGAGGGAATTCTGAGTTCAAGTTCTGAGCTTTCACATGAGGTATGACTGGTCCATATACTGAGAATGAGAAATACTTGTATGTGTCTCTATCTGCAGTTTAAAGCATTGGCAACCTACATTCATGATTGTGGTTCTTTTTTTTTTAAACAATAAGTGAGCAGGTTACATAGAGTTTCTTTAGGTTGCTGAGGAGATCCATGGTGAGCAGATTACAGAGAGCTGTAAATATCCCAGTGTTGGGAAGAATACACTGAAAATGTTTGTAATGTATAATGTTTGTAATGGGGGGGACAAAACTTTTTTGTTTGTTTCACTGTTTGTTTTGCATTTATTTGATTGGGGAAGGAAAACTTTTATAAGAGCAGTGTTTTCTACTTTTTCACTAATTCTGTGCATTTTGAAGGCTAACTTGTGTGATCAAATACCCTGTTGTATTCATGATTTTAGAAAAGTAGCTGTATTCTGAATAAAATGAAACCAAATGAAAAAGCAACTGTACCAGACTACAGTTAATCAAAATTAGTATTCTGAATATGTATTTTTGTTACTCACCAACACTGGCCACCATACTGAAATATCTAGATGGAGAACAAGCAGGCGTACTGTCAGCTATTTTTTAAAGCTTTGTTACTCCACTCTACTTGGAATGTAATGATTGAATGGACAATATTTTTTTATTATTGTTCAGTATTTTCATTTCTACACTTTTGACAAACACCTACTTTGAATCATAGCTTCACGTCTTGGGCTCTTGAGGAATTAGGGAGCAGAATATTCAGTATCTCCAGGGATCAAACCGCCGTCTTAACAATTCATCACTGTTTCGGCGCACAGCAGTAAAAATCAATAGCATAGTTCTACTGAGTGGAATTGACTGAGTGTGAAATTGCAATCAAACAGCAACTATTAGCCTCCACCAAATAGATACAACAGAGATGAATGATGTTTACAAATCCCCTGAAATCCACTTTACACTGTCCTATTACTTTGTTCAGTCTGTTTCTAAAACACCCTTGTAAATGTAATTTGAGCTTCACACTCGAGAGCCTATTGCATTATCCAAATGTTGACATCTATTATATTTATTTATTTATTGTTATGCTTTTTAGCCAAATTTATTTATCATCTATTAAAACCATTTTTTCAACAAGAGTTCTGAAAGCCATGGGTGCTCTGTCTAAAAAAAAACAGGCTTATATACTTGCCTGAATATAATTATGGACTAAATTTTGATCACCTCTAGATTAACACATTTTACCATATTTTCCCTAAACTAATGGTAATTTATTTCTTTTTTCTTTCTGTTTCTTTTTTTCATAATGTGATTTTATTACTAATTGTAGTAACCACAGTATTCTGCGTCTAATAGAACGTTTGGTTCTGCTAACGGCAAAGTAGTGAAAAGAGCTTTAGAACTCATTATGGTGAATAACTAGGATGATTGGTGTTAGTTAAGATGTGTAGGGTAAGTGAGGAATAGCTGGAAATTTGCAAACAGTTTAAAAAATGTGATTGTCTCCATTAACTGATGAACAGATCTGACCTGTACCTTGACAAGCAGTCTCCATGGTGACACTAGAAAAGTTACGCAGTGCATCTTTAATTAAGTAAGCGTGAATCATTCTTTATAAACGATTTGTTCATAATAAATTAAGACTTTGTTTATAGTGCTTTTAATGTACTTGAGTAGGAGTAAATACAGCCGCATTATATACCTCATTTTAAAGTCTTCTCTGTGATTCACTCTGTTGATTATGGGCAAATGTCAAGGTTACCAATGTGGAAGTTAGCCAAAAAGAGAAGAGGGAAGTGTTGGAGTCCCTGCTTTAATACACTTCCAGCCAAAAAAACAATGAACTTAAACCAAAATACATAGGTGGAACTTCCTCCCAAAGCCCCCTCACAATAAAAGCATATTTTGTGTGAGAGAAATATACTTTATGTGTCTGCCACAACATAACAAAAACAAAACTCCTCTGTACTCCATACAACAGACATGCCATATTCACAGTGAGAACAAAAACAACTGGTACAGCACCACAAAAGTTCTAGGAGGAAGTAATTAGACCTTTAGAGATTTCAATTACCACCTTGATGGGGTTCTCAGGATCGATATACAAGTCTGTGTCTTGACAAGATGGCCAGGGATACAAAGGCCGGCTCTGCCTCATCAAGTTCAGCACAACAGTCAATGAAAGAGCACTATTATTGTTGCACTTGGATGTGTTCCTCTGGCAAAAGCACCCGCGTGTACTAACATAAATATTCATGGCTTTCGTACCCGCTGATTTCATAGATACCAGCCCCCCACATGAACTATCATTAAGGTTAGAGGATCAAATAGCAGAAGCAGCCAAACAAGATTAGAAAATCTTGTTTGTCACCAGCGGCCTCCTTATTCTGGTCTTTTTATTTTTCTGCTGTACCTCTCGTGCCCAGCGTCTGCACCCCAGAAGAATGAAGACAAGAGCAAATCAACAGCAAGCCAGACAGCGACACAGTCTTCCCAGCGAATACTAATCTAAAACAACATCGCATCGCACCAACAGATTCTGCCACTGCCCACCGGAGCGTTGTTAATGCGAGATAGGGCCGTGCAGATCTCATCACTTAGGGAAGGTTGTGGCCTGCCTCTACAGCAAGCCCCCCCTCCTCTCCTTGTACCCCCCAGTGCAGATTCACATCATTTCCACTGTCAAATTGGAAGTGACAGGCCACTCAGGCGGAGGTGTCTGTGTGCCCCCCGATCGGTGTCTGTGCGTCTCCACTCAGAGCTGTCAGCTTGATTACATATCAGCGGGGGCGGGGTGTGTGTGTGTGTGTGTGTGCGTGTGTGTGTGCGTGTGTGTGTGTGTGGGAGAGGGGAGTGGGGTGTTGGGATGAGGCTGAAGGAAAGGAAATGTCCAGCTGCAGACAGCGCACTAAACACATCGTCTGAGCCACTGCCGCACATCTGCCAGTGCACATCCCACCTGTCGCACCTGTCGCCACGGACACCAATCTGGGCTTTCCATCAGCGCTCACAATTGAACACTTTCAATCTTCTCTCACCAAATAACACATCGACTTAAGTCAGCAGCTGTTTTGTCCCTGCTGCCAGTATAGGCACCATAGTTAACAACTTCTCACTGGTGACAGATCGTGTGTGGAGATTGGTGTTAGACTTGAACAACTGCTGTTTTGTGAGAAGTATTAAAAAAATACTAAATTATTCAAACTGTATGTACACCAGGTGTGTTACATCTGACAACCAATGTTGAATCATTGCTCTGGCATTCACACATTATTAGAACTGAGCTGTGGCTCTTTCTCGCAAGACAACAAACACAAAGACAAGCATTGTTTTAGAAAAGAGTTTTAATTATTCTGAGTGTGTTCATTCCCTATTGACTCACAACTCACTGAATAACAATACAATGTAATGTAATGTGTAATGTGTACCTCTGGGTCTGCATGGAGCCCACATTGATACAGACTTATTTCTTGCCCATAAAGGAATGCTTGATGACCCAGTTTTTGGTCTATTCACCTATGTCTGACTGAGAATAGTAGAATGTAGTGCATCGACAATGGGGATAGGGTTTTAGCACACACACACGCATGCACGCGCACGCACGCACACACACACACACACACACACACACACACACAACAATACACGTGCCATTTCCATTTGCTAATGGGGAGCTGTTGACAAAGTGCTAATTTTGTTTTCTCCTCTGTTTCCAGGTGTAAAGCAGAGAAGCACTCCACGGCAGTCCAGAGAGGTACTTTATTACGCTATCTCTTCTTATACGCGTTAGTAACACTTGTTATCTGATACAAAGGGGTGAGTGTCAGCCCTGTAGCTCTCAGTCAGATACGATCTGCACAAGCAGGCTGACCACAAACAGCTGTGGGGATGGTTCTAATAACTAGACACTTTCAAAGCTTCTACTTAAACATTTTAAGATGTTAATTGTCATATGCACAGTAATAAAAAAAACGATTCCCCTGTATCATGAAATCCTTTCTTTGCTGGCCACACTAAATGCCATAAAAGTAATAACTAGCTCAACTGTTTAGGAGTCTGATGGCAAATGAGAAGAAAGCGCTTTTAAATCTTCACTTTTAAATCTGTTGGTTGTGCTCCCCTGGCTCCTGTATTTTGGGCCTATAGAAGCCCCTTACAAATTTCAAAGAGTTGTGTATCTGTACTGTGTGGACTCAGCAAAGAAAAGGGCAGAGGGCTGTGTCTGAGTTGTACAAAGCTGCATCTATCCGTGGCTCTGGGCCCTTCACCCTGATGAACACCCTGAGGAGGCTGTCTGTAGGTTACAGGGCAGCATTCACCTTGCACATTAAACAGAGGAGGGAGAACCACTGCCCCCACTCCCTCTCCAAGCCCATGTACATGAAGTTATGTGTCCATTTAAGTCATGGGGGACAGTCAGGGTGAGATTAATAGAGGGCCTCTTACCTTGTCTGTTGTAAAATTAAAATTACACGTCCAGTTCATTGGCTTCATGATGCCATTACAGCTTATAATTGAAATAAAATGTCAGAATACATAATGGCCTGGAGCATTATCTGATGTGATCGGGCAGTCAATGAGTATAATTTAGATTCCTCATTTTGTGTTTATTAGACATTTAAATGATTTTACAACTCAGTATATGTATACCATAGATAGCAGGGCAGTGTGAGCTATAGCTTTCTGTTACATGAGATGACCAAACAGCACCACCAAGTGGAGAGAGTTCATATTACAAGATGCAGCAGGTGCACAACTAATGAGGCCAGGCATTGTGGACTTGAATTCATTACACCTGAACAAGTGCCACTGTACAAGATATTCTCAGTGTTTAATAATCTTCCTTAGCCTAATGACTTTTTAATGATTTGCTTACTTTTGTTCTGGCAGACCCTCTCCACAAAGGACAAGGATGGAGAAAAATCAGACCTCATCACAGACCACCTCACAGACGAGCACAATGCCTCCAGTCCAATCCCTCCCATGCAGTTCCCACATTTTGAGAGGAGTAAACTACCTGCTGAACACGGATCAACAAAACAAGTGTTCAAACTGCTTACAGTCACCCCTAAATCCAGAAAGACTTTTAAAACCCGACCGCAGCTCCATCATACCAACAGCGTGCCCCCCTCGCCCTCCTCCGCCTCGGGAGTTGTGGAAAACTGGTCAAAACTGTCTCGGACTTTGGAGGCGCGCAGGGAGCTGATGAGGAACATGTGCGCAAAGTACAAAAGCCACACCTCCAGGACTATCACTCGGGAGCATGTGCGAATGATCTATGTGGAGGACAGATACAAGCTCCTGTACTGTGAGGTGCCCAAAGCTGGCTGCTCCAATTGGAAGAGGACTTTGATGGTTTTGGCAGGTATAGCCTCTGACGCGCGGTCTCTCTCACATGACACAGTCCACTATAAAAACCACCTGAAAAAGCTGGACAGTTTTGACTACAGTGGTATCATGAGACGCCTTCAAACTTACACTAAAGTCGTTTTTGCGCGGGAACCTATGGAAAGACTGGTTTCCGCATACAGGGACAAGTTTGAGAATCCCAACAAACATTACCACACTGTTTATGGGAGACCTATTATTGCCAAATACAGGACTCACCCTTCTCCAGAGGCATTGAGCTCGGGAGATGGTGTTACATTCACAGAGTTTGTTCAGTACTTGTTGGATGTGCACAGGCCCGTCGGAATGGACATTCACTGGAACCTAGTAGACAATCTGTGCCACCCTTGTCTCATAGATTACAACTTTATAGGCAAGTTTGAGAACATGCAAGAGGAGTCCAACTTTTTATTACGAATTATGAAGGCACCAAGGAATTTGACGCTACCGCAATTTAAAGACAGGAACCCAAAAGACCAAAAGACGTCAAGTGAGATCACAGAGAAGTATTTCGCACAGGTCAGTCCATGGCAGAGGCAGCGGGTGTATGACTTTTACTACATGGACTACCAGATGTTTAACTATTCCAAGCCTTTTAAGGATATACACTGAAACTTTATGTAGAGTTCTATCTGATCACAGTCACATTCCACAGCATCATGAGTCAATACATCTCCTCTAAGCCAAACTTTCTCAGAGCTGACAAACTACTGGTTAGATATTCCTAAAGCCCAGAATATATTATCAAATGGTTTATTATGTGGTATAACTGTACTAATATTATGTCTACTGTCCTAAATGCAATTGTGCACTCTCTCTCTCTCTCTCTCTCTCTCTAATGCAATTGGGTTCTAAAACTGTACGCTTATAAACTGTATTGTTGTTCAACTGGCTTTAAATTGAAACTCACTGTGAGTCAAATAGCATTTGCTGGCACCTGTTTAAGGCTGAAACTGACAGAAATGCGTTCTGTTTTGTAAATAAAAACTACTTTTATTGTTAAAATAGGCTATACTATAAAACATTAGTTACCAATATGAATAATCCAGGTTGTATTACGCCCTCACATTGGTGAGTTATTGTAAATTACAATAAGTAACATTTAGGAGCATTCCTGAAACAGTGATCTGTTTTGAATATAGAATGATATACAAATATGAATACATGACCTATTGCTGTGTGACTCACAGTGAGTTTAGCATTAGTATACCTCTGTGTAAATGCGTAGTACTAATACAAATATATATATATATATATACATATATATTGTGATGGTGGTTTACTAAGCTGCTTCTTATGCTTAAGCATAAGCCTTACTATACTGAATCTATATCCATAGTATAAATCTTTCAAACTGTGTCAAGTGCTGCCCTCCTAAAAGCTTTCTACACTAATTGTAGCATTCCTCTTTTTACCTGTCACTTTATTCTTCTCATGCTTCTCTCTATGGCTTTTATAGATGACAAAATGTGTTGATCTAGATTTAACTGCAAGACTCATAAACACTGTCCTCTTTGTATCTTTCCTACATCCTCTTCAGTCATCCTTTTTCTGATACTGTGTAAAACTGTACAATGGGCATTTAAATGAATATATTTTTCTATGACTTTCTAAAGTATATAAATATATATATATCTCTATATATTCAGTGCTCCTCTGTGAAGTTATGTTCCTTTGCTTTTTGACGTCACACGTTTTATTACTTAAATGATACTTGTGTAATGTAACTAAAGAGTTTTTTTTCCAAAACAAAACCCACCAGCTGCCAATCACTCTCAAGGATCTCTGGCAAAATGTTTTGATAATTAAAATAACTTGTGCACCACTGAAAACAAAACTGAAAAAACTGATTATGTTAAAGTTTTGGAAATGAGCTCCTTACTTACTGGCTGTTATGTCTTTTGACTTACCGACCCTGTACAGACAAGCTGCATACAACAGGAGACATCATTCTGCTTAAGACGTGTTAAAGAGAGCTTCACCACTGTCCAAATCTCTCTGTGTGAGAGACCACTTACATTTCTGTTTTAATTTTGGTTCAATGAAAACACATTCAGGTACATGCAAATGGGATGGAGGCTATGGATAATATGATGTGTGAGTGAGTGAGTGAGTGATTTGTGGTGACCAGAGATGCAGATGGTGCAGATCGTCAGTCTTGCTTCTGTCAGTCTGCCTCAGGCTAGCTGTGGCTACAAACGTAGTTTACCATCACAGAGTGTGAAGTGAACGAATAATGACTATAGTGTGGCACTTTGAGGGGCTAGTCAAGCTTGTAAAGTGCAATACAAATTTAAATAATTAGATTTTTTATTATTATTAAATCAGGCATCATAACCCAAAAGGAAAACAGAAATTACATTAACCATTAACTTTATTTTCTCTTGCTTTATTTAGGCTTTATTAAATATTTTAGGACACATAGACCTTGGCTTTTCACATAGTATGACTTAATGTACGTGTGTGACACACATAAAACCATCAGTCTTCACTTTGTTCTTAACTTACACACAACTCATCAAATACACTCAATGATTAGGTGAATGATGGCAGACGCTGCAAACAAATAGCTTTTTGATCTTTTGGTGCTAGGAATGAACTGTGTACTTCTGAAACTCACTGAAAATGTACTTTATGTGACCAAATACTAGAACAGTACTTTGACAATGAAGTGGTTTAAAGTTACACATTGTATAATCAACTTGCTATTGCTTTCTTCCTCCTGTCTTAGATGACATTTGTGTGATGCTGTGAACTGTGTTCTGGTCATGGGGATATAGAGCACTCATTACTATAGTTTCCTTGGCACATGGGGTTGATTTGGGGCTAAACTCACATATAAGTGAATGTATATGTGTTTCTTGTCAGTGTACAAATGATCTTAAACCATTTGCCTTATTTTACACTGCCAATCAAATGGTGTTTTCAGGACGACATTCCTCTGATTGATGAGTGTCTACTAATAAACTATCTTAAGTATTTTCAAAAGGCCTCTTGTTTTGTTTTGTGTATTTAAAGTTTAAACCGTTGGTATACTGAAGAGTGAAAATGAAATATTAAAAAGATGATCAGAAAAACTTCTATCCAGCCTCATAAGGTTTAAGGGAGTGTTTTATTGGTTCATCACTTGAGCCTGTGTAATCTTAATATAGGGAACATTTACATTAATGAGTACTGTGGATTTTACCTTGCAGTAATTATAATTATTAATTGTACCCATGACATTGTAACTGCCCTTGTAATTTTTGTTAGAAGTAATCCGAAATGTCATTGCTACTAAATATTCATGGGTTTCGCTTCAAAAGATACAATATTTTGTTTGGAATTGTTAATTTGTTAATTGTTATGGCAACGGTCCTAAATTTTCATCATTCTGAAACCCCTGGATAGAAAAACAAATATACTATGACATGACTTCAATTGCCCCATATTAAGTGTCATGCCTTGTGCATTTGGTTATACTATTGCACGGCCTGTGATCATCCTGTGATTTGAAGATTTGATTTGATGCTCCGGGCCCATTTGTGTAGCCTGTGTAGAAATCATGAGCACTATGAGAACAGTAAAAGTGTGAGGAGAAACAAAAGCTATCTGTTTACCTCATTAGTGTGTGTGAGAAATGTTGACGTGCTCTGACGAGAACGTGCATATGTAGCTAAATCTGCTAAAGGGCCTGGAGCAGACGTGAAGGAGGCACCCAAACATCTTCCCAGTGTGATAAACAGTCGTGCTATGCTTCAGAGCACTGTAAAGGGAGACTTCGCCCCATTTTTCAACTATTATTATGATGAATTCCACTCTTAATCTCCATGTTTGCCTCTGAGCTGGCATTTACATGGCCCATGACAGGCTGGAGCTGAGTCTCAGAAGACTCACAACAGGCTACAATGGTGTCATTTCTATCAAGGCTTTTATAAAGATGTGCTCTTTATTAGTATAATAAAAACTATTTGTGCTGGTGACATTCTGGAGTTTCCTCCAACAGCGCTCTCTGTATGTATGGCAGGTTAGATCTCCTCTCTTCACATTAAATCTTTGTTTGCTCTGGCATCGTGTGAAAGTGTGCTCCAAATCTATCTCCCAGTGATGGAATGCTCATTAAAAAGATCTGCCTGAACTGCAATATTAATCAAGCAAGACCAAATGACACCAGGGAAATGACTAGATCGAGCATATCACAGACGTCTGAACAGCTAAGGACCTCTACACCAGAGGTTCTACAGTTTTGTGTTTGTTTTTGAAATTATCCATGTTTTTATATTTAATAGAAAAGTATTTGAGAATTATTTGAATTGAAATAAATAAAACTTGATATATTAAATAGGTGTTCATCCATACTTTTTTGATATGTTATGGATATATTATGATTTACTGACTTTCCCAAACACTTTCAAATCACACCAGGCTCTCTTTGAAGTTAAGCTGTTCATACAAAAGCAATAACTTAATATAGAACCAACTGTTGTGATATGTACTTTTGTGTTATTCCAACAACAGTTTTAAATATAATTTTATAAGCAAACACAACCTTCCGGTAAGATTTACTTAATGTGTAATCTTGACTGTGCTTCTTTTGTTTGCCCTGAAAAGTCCCAGTCTTTGTAACAGGACACTCTAGTTTAGCAGAAGAGTGGTGCCACACATTAAGAACAGATACTGATACCAGGTGATATTACGTCATGAAACAGCAGTATGAGTACACAGAAAAATACTGGTTTGACAAGAACACTCAATGTATTAACTGTTGTATGTCTTCTTCCTTATTTTGACTGATGATCATAAAGTTATAAATTAACCTTGTCTCATCAACTATACCATATTTAAATGATTCCTTCCTGATTTGAAGGAGGGCCATTCCTTATTTAAAAGATAGAATATTTAGTTTTGAATTGTGTAATTGAAGGACTGCTGTCATGCCAAAACCATCATTCCATGTGTAATCTCCATAGTAATAATAACAATGTGCAATATTATTTAAAGTCACTTTACCTGCTATTATTTATTTACCCACCACTGTCCATCACTGCACTGTACACAATCATCTCAGAATCAAAAACACTTATTGTGCAACGTTCCTGTGCCTTTTAGCTTTACAGTGTTGTGTTTTTTAGTTGATTGTAAATACTTATTATTATTATTTATCTTGATTTTGATGCATGCTCTTATTTTCCTACTGTTTCTGTAACTTGCGTTGTGACACTGCAATTTCCCCATTGTGGGACAAATAAAGGATTATCTTATCTTATCTTATCTTAAATCAGGAAGGACTCCTTATGCCCGAAACACATGAATAGTGTAAAGTAAATCCTTCACACATTCTATTCTTTATATCCTTTATATACACATGTTTGCTTTGCTGCAGCTCATTCCTGGAATGAACTCCAGAAGGAACTTAACCTGAAAGATCTGGTGTCATTGAACTCTTTTAAGTCACTTTTAACTGAACTTGAAACAAAACTATCAATTTGTAAATGTTTCACATCGGACTCGTTTTATGATGCTTTGGTTTGTGTGAAAATGTGAACATGTTGTGTTATTGTTTTGTGTCTGTGCTGATGCTGCCTCTTGGCCAGGACACTCTTGAAAAAGAGATTTTTAATCTCAATGAGTTTTTTTATCCTGGTTAAATAAAGGTAAAATAAAAACATGTCACATGTGTGTATATCCCTTATATACACACACGTCTGTGTGACATGAGTAAATCCAACAGCATTGTTTTAGGTGCATAAAAACATTGTAGTGTCCATGGGCCCCAGTGCAAGCTTTGGTCCTGGTTTCCGTTTAGAAGATCCACAGGTGATGTCTTGTGTCTTGCGAGGTTTGTTTCTTTGTTTTGTTAGTTTGTTAATTTAGTTTTTGAAGCATAACAGAGGGTAGTTTGGTTACACATATGCCCTCCACAGAGTGAGCAGTCATAATAAGGTTCACAGTAAGAGTGTAACATGGACAGCACAATTACCACAGTGCCGGATCAATGGCCTCTATGGGCCCTCAGGTTCTGGGACTCCAGTGCAGCTGCCCTGTCTGAACTGCCTGGCACTGTAATTGTATGTCAAATGTCAGAAAGATGTGGCGTGGGAATTTGAGTGATGACTGTGCAAAACAGGCCATTGTTTATGTTTGACATTAAGAAATACAATGACAAATAGTACTTCAAAGCATGCCACATGACTGTGACGTAATAAGATGTTGCAAGAGTGTACTTTACAGGATTGTACAATACAGACCTGAGTAGAAAGGGCATATGAGGTCATGGACGACTTAGTAATGTGTGTTCAAATGTCTCTGATTGGAAAACAAACGTACTATTTATAACTCAGAAACTTTATCTACAGTAATTTTTATAATAAATAAAAATAATCTAATAAAGGATTTTTGAGTATACTAAATGGAAAAAATACAAAGAAACACTAAGACAGATTTTCAATGGAATTTTTACTAGATTCACATGAAAATGGTAGATTTAGATTTGATAAAGATTTGATAAAAATATCATCCGGAAAACAATAGACAATGGAAAACTTTGTCATCCATTCCATACAACATTCCATCATTTTCATTCATTCAATCCTTTAGTTAAGAAGGACCATTCATCTGAAACAAAGGGTATTTGACTTTTCCATAGCTCATTTGCTCTGTCAACAACATTCTCTTTCACAAACTTAAGGTGAGAACAAAAGATGTCAGTTCAGTTTACTTTGCAACTGTTTCAAATTCATCATTATCTTCTAAAATGCACATATATAAAAATAAACTCTTAAATGTACAGCTATCAAATTCACCTGTATTATTATCCTCTCAAATACATATAAAACTGACTTCTTTTGGTAGGAGACCCGCCAACTTCTTGTCTCCATAGATATGCTATTACTTGGCCTGCAACAGTTTGGGCATAACACTTATCTATTTCCATTGACTCAAGGTGATGCCACCAGGCCAAGTTACAGGTCAGATCTGTGGAGATGCATTCACGATTTAAAGGTCCTTTAAATTATGTAAACTTGATTCTTTTGAGCTTTTAGCCACATTACAATGTTGTTACCTCATCAAACACCACACCTGGAGTTGTGTTTTCTTTCATTCCCTAGTAATCCTTTACTAGTATTAGTAGTCTCTCTACATCTCCAAAGCTCAAAATGCTTTGTTCCACCTTGTGATGTCATGAAATAAGAGTTTTCAAGTTAACAGCTACCTTTTACCTTTTGTTCAGTAGAGATTAGCTATTCCAGGTCTGAAATTATCCAAATGATTCTAGTGAAGATGTATGGGGTTTAAAAACACAGCTGAGTACTTCCTGTATTACCACATGACATCACAAGGTGGAACAAAGTGTTTTCAGTTTGAGAGAATAACTCATTATGCAGATTTTGTGTGTTAAATGTTTGTGAATGAAACAAAACTCAACCCCAGGTGCTGAGGAAACAACATTCTGACAGATCAAAAAATAACAATATGGGCCCTTTAAAGTGTTTTTTTTTGTTTGTTTTTTAGTATTATTTATTATTATTACTTTATTTGGTGAAATAGTACCTGTGGTAAATATTTATCACAGTTTTACACCAGCTATGTGGCAATTTGTGTGAAAAAGTTAAGTTGAAAAGTATACTGACAGTCAATAAAAACTTTGAGGGACAAAACTGACAAATACTTGTTATTTCCCTAACACAAAGCTACTTTCATATGAACAGACAACAACAATATCATATCAGTAAAAAAATGAATAAAGGAATAGGTGTCCAAAAGCATTTTTTTTTCACCAAAATAAACCAGAATATGTGGCGACTGCCAAATACAGTTTTGCACCAGATCAGTAACGGGTGTGACCTCCGTTAGCGTTTACACAGGCGGTGATGCGCTGACGCATGCTCCTCACAAGGCGTCGAATGTTGTCCTGAGGGATCTGGAGCCTCTCCTCCTGCAGTGCCTGGATCAGCTGTTGCCTGTTCTGAGGCTGGGGGACCCGATTGGCTACCTGCCTACCAAGTTGATCCCAGAGGTGCACTGGAATGATATTGGTGGCCTTTTTGGTTCCCATATATAGGCTTTCCATGTCACTCCTCAAATTGAACAGATTCATTGTGCTTATTGCTCAACTGGCATGTGGTCGAGCTTTTGTCAAATAATCCCCAGATGTGCAGTGACGCATGACCAAGCAAAAACTCATCAATTGTAATCATGCTCATACATTACGGAAACAAAAAAGCCAAATGGATTATACCTCTGTCTCATATTTACCCAGAAAATACAAACTTGTCCCCTCAAAGTTTTTATTGACTGTCAGTGTACAAATTCTAGGAAGTAGCACTGAGTTGTAAATCAGAATACCTCTACCTATGTCATCAACACCAAATATACTTATTATTATACTGATAATAATATTTTTATGACAGTTTAAACATTAATCTAACAAAATAAAAGTGTCATCTATTTTTATTAGTCGAATTGCAACTATTGTGTAATTTAGACATGTTTTGTCATATGCACTTTAAATTATGCTTGGAGATATTTTTGTAATTTAAAAAAAAAACACCTATAATTGAAAAAAGACAGATAATTGTAATGCTATACTGTGGAACATTCAGGCAAATGAATAAATTAAGTTTATTTTTGG
This sequence comes from Taenioides sp. WSHXM2023, assembly GCA_029959045.1. Lineage (NCBI taxonomy): Eukaryota > Metazoa > Chordata > Actinopteri > Gobiiformes > Gobiidae > Taenioides > Taenioides sp. WSHXM2023. The sequence goes on along the minus strand of CM057091.1, from coordinate 22,214,410 downwards.
TTGTTCACATAAAAAAATATATAATAAATAAATAAATAAATTTTTCTTTTTGTATTTGTTCCAAAAATAGATTTAAAAAAAAAAAAAAAAAAGGGCTGAAACAACTTGCTTTGGTAAGCCCATCCTAACCATCCCATGACAACAATAAAAAAATTCTATATTTTAGACACAGAAGCCTTGTCTCATATAAACCTACTTAATTCATATGCATGAAATAATTAATGTTTTAAAGTTGTTGTTTTGTTTTTGTTTTTTTTAATCAATAACATCTCCCCACCCGAAAAGCTACAAAGGGCACATTTAAGTATATTAACCATCATTCAAAGACATATTATTAAATGTTTGCTAATATGACATTAGCAGCATCAGATTTACACCATATCAATGAAAATACAGACATATGTCCTATAAAATGTGCCATTGCAGACAGAACAGTTGGAGAAGCACTGATAATGGCTTTTTGGATTATTGAAACAAAACAGTCCATAATCCCATACTGCCCCTCCCTGTTGTTTATCTTCCATCAAAAGGTATTCATTGTTGATGAAGTGATGAAGTGATGCTTAAATGGTTCTGAGTCACTCCTGTGTCATTCTTCTGAAAGAGGGCAGTCTAGAATTAAACAAAGGAGGGTTTTAGTGTGCTGCGTATAAATACAGAGCCATGAACACTGTCTGAACATAGACTCAGCTTCTCCCATTAGGAAGACGAAGAAGAAAATCTAACTGGTAAGAAATCACAATTTTTGTTATTTTATTTTGTATTCATGTTTTGTGCATAATCATACTTTTAGCCATTTATAGCACAAAATAGCCTTATAATAAATAATTTTTCATAGTTATTTATATATATTTTTATTGTATATTTTCAATCTCCTGTTGTTTTTGTACTCTATAGCAACATTGAAATTTCTCCATTGTGTGAAAAATAAAGGTTATCTTATCTAATATTTTTCATACATTGTATAAATATATGTTTTAATAATTAGTGTCTACTGTGTCGATATATATATATTTAGGCCCGAGCCCGACGTGCTCGCCATTCATCAATGACCCCACGGTGACGTGAAGGTCGAGAGCTTTCAAAAAACATTTAATATGCTGTTCCCATGTTAACAGATATATTGTTTTTGCTAAAAATATTATTATTTTTATTATTATTATTAGGCCCGAGTGCCAGCGGTGGCGTAGGGTTGTGATTGTTCAGCAGTGCAAAGCACAGCGCACGCAAACAGAGCGCAAAGCGCTTTCCCCTTTTCAAACATAGCGGCACTTGACATTGTGCACGGAGTGCACTTGACATCGTGCACAAAGCAGCAAAAAGTGCGCTTTCCCCTTATCTGACACTCAGTGCCACTAAATAGTGACACTCGTGGCATCCAGTAGTCCACACTGGCATTGTCCATTGCCACAACAGCGGCATAATTGTAATTGTTCACCCTGGTAAACTCCAAAAATGTGCATTGGGCATATGAGTAATTGAAGAGGTCAATTGACAATGGACCGCACGGGTGCGTTACTGGACGCAAGTACTTTCCAATGACATATATATATGTGCCACCATAGGTGGATCTATATTGCAATTGTTATGGTTTTTCTTATTATTATTATTTTCCTAAACCCCCTGGGCATTTTTTTTTTTTTAATTCCCGTAGAATCATGAAATTTGACACAGAAGTAGATCATGACAAGACAAGGAAACAATATTATTACACTAATGCCGTCCACACCACCAGGGGTCAGCAATATTGGATTCAAATTTGCTAAGCATGAGTCAGTATTTTTTGTAAACTTCATACTTTTACGCTTTCTTCCTAGGACGTTCACCAGAAAGGGCTCAAATTTGGTACACATTATCTCAATATATCAATAATTTGGCGCATTAGCGGCCCCTACAAATTGAACCAAAATTTAACATGGGAGAAAAATATTTAGTTTAACAAAAATTTCTGAAATTTTGCACAAAAAGTCAATGACACCATGTCATATTTTTTACAGCGTTGCCATACCAATGACATAAACTCTCCATGTTATTCCAATTTTAAAATGGCCAAATCGCACAAACTTTGGCTGATTTCACTCAAACTTTAATAATAATAATAATAATAATAATAATAATAATAATAATAATAATAACAACACCTGCATAGCCCTTTTCAAAATCCTCAAAGACGCTTTACATGAAGAGACAGACAAAATAAGACAGCTAATGAAAGGTGGTTTTAAAGAGATGGGTTTTCAGGGCTTTTTAAACATGGGGAGTGTGGATGAGTCTCTGATGTGTTTGGGACGTCCTTTAGTTTTCATGTGACTTAGTTGAGGAGTGAACCAGGGAGCAGAGTGATTGAATGAGACAGTTTTGGTTTTTTGGGGAGCGAGTTGATCCACGGCAGGAAGAGACGGTGTCGTTGTAGAGAGTGGTGAGTTCTGCTGTAGACTGGGCTTCAGTGAGAGTCGCTGTGGATAAATGTTCAGCCAGGTGGGAGTGTGGAGGGTAAGCTGGGACTGGGCTTTCGGAAATGTAGCAAACGTGTCAGTGGTGGAGGTGATGGGCAGGTGGTCAGATATGGTGAGATCAGTGCTGGAGAGGTTTGATATGGAGAGGCCTGAAGTGCAGACAAGATTCAGAATATGTCCACGGTCATGGGTGGGGAAGTTGACGTGTTGACTGATGTTGAAGCAGTTCAATATTTCCATAAAGTCAGTAGTAGCAGTGGAGGTGGTAGAGTGGTAGAGTGGAAGTTGAAAATCTCCTAGTAGCAGAATGGAGGGGGAGGTGGAGAGAAGTTGGGTCAGGAATGTGGAGAAATTAGACATGAACAAAGGATTTGGTTTTGGGGGACGGTAGATGACAGCAATGGTGAGGAGGGCTGACGCTTTAACTTTGAAGGCCAGGTGTTCAAATGATGGGGCAGAGGGAATTGAAATGGGGCTGATGGCAAAGTCCTGCTTAAATACCACTGTAATGCCGCCACCATGGCCTTCAGAGTGAGGTTTAGTAGAACAACTGTATCCATCGGGTGTAGTCAGATTGAGTGCAAGGTGGTCATGTTGTTGCTGCCAGGTTTCAGTAAGACAGAGAAGGTCCAAATTATTGTCAATGATGTGTTCTTTCAAATTGTCACTTTTATTTTTAAGGGAATGGGTGTTTAGCAGAGTAAATTTAATTAGTTTAATGATAGGAACTGATAGACGTGCTTTCGGAAGGGGGCGGAGACAGGACACGTGTGGTTTGTTTTGATGACGTAGCTGTAGTGCTTTGCGCTCAGCTGACCAGATAGATGGAATAGACTGAGGAGTGCTGGAGTAAACAAACTTGTGATGCAAACTTCTATGGATGTTTTTTTTTTCCTGCAAAGAAGTCCAAGGGATTTAATTATTGAGATGCACGGGGGTATTGAGGAGCTACTGAGTCTGAGGAGTTGTGAGACAGAGTACTTAAGAGCCATGTCAGAGAGCGGTGGAACAGCGAGGTAACTCTTAAACAGCAGACCTGCTGATAAGAGTACCAGACAGAGCAACATGGCCCAGCTGAAGGACATGGAGCGCTGTGTTTGCCACAAATCAGCTGGTTTTGAGCATGGGGCAATGGTGGCAGAGTCAGGAAATAGTTCTCGGCACGGCAATATTGGATTCAAATTTGTTAAGCATGAGTCAGCATTTTTTGTAAACTTGATACTTTTACGCTTTCCTCCTATAGGACGTTCACCAGAAAGGGCTCAAATTTGGTACACATTATCTCATGGGGTGGGACATCAAAAATTATCAAAATTTTTCACACACATCTCTGAGAATTTCACAGATTTTTACAAATTGCTCCCATCTGCACATACAAACTCCGATTTCAGCGACATTTGAATCAGTTCTTAAACTCCCTGCCCTAAACCTACTTAATGTGAAAAAAATAATAATAATTTGGCGCGTTAGCGGCCCCTACAAATTGAACCAAAATTTAACATGGGAGAAAAATATTTAGTTTTTCAAAAATTTCTGAAATTTTGCACAAAAAGTCAATGACACCATGTCATATTTTTTACAGCGTTGCCATACCAATGACATAAACTCTCCATGTTCTCCATTTTGGACACTGGCACAATAAATCCACCTGCACTTTAGTAGAGCCCCGCCACACCTCTATATAACCTTTAATTGTGGATGCACACCCCAACCCTGAACAGATTGATATAAGAACATACAAAAATGGGTGCAATAGCACCCCCTAGCAATTTGCACAAACTTTGGCTGATTTCACTCAAATTTTAATCATGGGTACACACCTCAACTCTGAACAGATTAATGTAAGAAAGAACAAAAATGGGTGCAATAGCGTCCTAGACAATTTGTATAGAACTTTAACATTTTATTTGTCATAGACATACAAAATTTGGTAGATATATTTGTGACATGGTCTCGATCAAAAAAGTCAGTGACGCTCACATTCCATCTAACATCGTGTTGCTATGGCGACAAGCCAAAAACCTGTCCTCTTCAATCCTTACACATCCTTACACAAACTTTGTCATAGCCAAACCAAATTTGGTAGCCAGATGCATCATGGCAATAGGAACAAAAAATTATATTGTGACCACGCACCTTTACAAACTGGAAGTCTGCCATCTTAGATTTTTGTTTTAAATAAATGCAAAATGGCAGTGTTAGGTTAGGAGTTACTGTTAGGGTAAGGGCTGGGGTTAGGGTTGGAGTTGGGACAATGGTTAGGATTACGACTAGGGTTAGGTTTAAGTTTAGGGTTATTAGGGTTAGTGCAGGGCGCGGAGCGTGGTGTTTGCGGGGTGTGCCGTTTGCGGGGTGCAGCGTAGGCACACGCGAGGGCCAATCATTGTCGCTTGTGGCTATATTTTTTTATTTATTTTTATTCTTTTTTCTTCTGCTTTTTGAGCTCTAATTTGACCCCCTAAACACGTTCAAAAACTCACCAAACTTTGCCCAAAATTGAGACGTGCTGAAAATTTGATAAAATATAAGTTGCATGCATGAGAATAAAAAAATGGCGACACTGCGTAACCTGAAAAACTCAAAATACATTGCGCCTATGGGAGATGTCCCAACGTCAACTTTGTCATAGAGCCACGAAACAAACAAAAAATATTATTATGGCCACGCCCCACAAACCAGAAGGCAGCCATCTTGGATTGAAATTTCCTAAATGCTGAGTCAGCATTTTCACTTTTAATGTACTCCTCGCTTCACCGACAGGGCTGAAAATCACCGTACATCATCTAGAGAAGTGGGGCATCAAAAGTTAGCCATTTTATTTTGATAACTATTATGGTTTATGTGCGGCGAAGCTGCAAATTTCAATCAAAATTTTTTAAAATTTTCAATGTCACGATTTGCTCCTGTTTGCAAATGCTTAGTTGTGCTGAAATTCAAAAAGTGTACACTATAGCGCCCCCTACCATAGACATGAAATGTTAACATTATCAGATTTGTACCTAATTTAGGAATTAAATTATATGCATGACTATGAGCAAAAAAAATATATTACGGACATGGGGAATTTTTCACTGTTGGCCAGCAAGGGTGCAAAGACTACCCAAAAAATATTTTTAAAAAGTATTACACGCACATGCTTAGTCCGATTGTGCTGAAATTGGAATCACTAATGCATGCTCTCGGCCTGAATATACGCTGTGTTCCAAATTATTATGCACATGATATTTTTCTCTGATTTTGCAAAATTGTCAATATAAATGACATCATATTTTCAAGTCATCAACCTTTAGAGAACAATTCAAATGTTACTGAACAAACCTCCCAATGATAACAGTATTTTTTCAAAAATAAAAACTTAAAATGCACTGTTCCCTATTATTATGGACAACAGAGTTTCAAACCATGTTATTGTTGTAAAGAACTGAAAATGATCATTTGTTTATTTTTCATTTAGAAGCATTAGCATATTACTGAAATCAAAAGCGATTTCAATCAAAACATTTTAACAAGTCAAGTTACATTTGAACATAAGAGCCCTTATTTGATAGGAGCTTCACAATTCTTGCATCCATTGAACTTGTGAGTTTGTGGAGAGCTTCTGCTTGAATTTCTTTGCAGGATGTCAGAATAGCCTCCCAGAGCTGCTATTTGGATGTGAACTGCCTCCCGCCCTCATAGATCTTTCACTTGAGGAGCTCCAAAGGTTCTCAATAGGGTTGAGGTCAGGGGAGGATGGGGCCACACCATGAGTTTCTCTTCTTTTATGGCCATAGCAGCCAATGATGCAGAGGTGTTCCTTGCAGCATGAGATGGAGAAATGTCATGCATGAAGATGATTTTGCTATGGAAAGCACGGTTCTTCTTTTTGTACCATGGTTCTTCTTTTTGTACCATGGAAGAAAGTGGTCAGTCAGAGTAAGTTTTCACGAAATATCTAAGGTTTTCATACCTTGTCCAAGGTATTTGACTATTTCACTCTTTTGGGCACTAGAGAGATCCTTTTTCTTTCCTCTATTGCTTGAAAATGTTGCTCTGCTTAATAATGTGCAACGTCTTTCTTCAGTTGTTTTTCCTTTCATTGGACGCACCGGGCAAACTCATTGGCACAGGTGTGTGAGACTGATTTCACTGACCCAATGAGCCTGAGACACAAGACCATCCTGCCATATACTTAAAATGACAAAAGTCCATTTAGTAAACTGGCATGAACACATCACACAGAGCCGCATAAAGTCTAAAACGTGAATGTGTTAATATGAAGTTATATCCGCCTGTTTCTTTCCTCATTTCCTCAGTACAAGATGATGCTCAGGCCTGTCGTGGTGCTGGCGCTGGCCCTGCTGGTGCCTGTGCTGTGTATGGACATGAAAAAGCGCTGTGAGCTCAGAGACCAGCTCAGGGCCTCACTGTCCCCGAGGAGAGTATGGGAGAAAAGTCTGGCCACAGGTGAGACATTCAGCATTATTTTAATTAAATAATTAATTGATTGATTTGTTTATTACCCTTTGATTTCATAATACCTCTCTGGCCACTTATAATCTTGTGCTCAGTCAGCACATATCTCTATCATTTGTTTTTCTTTATTACAATTTTTGATAGTAAATGTAAAACAAATGCAAAATGCACTTTTAAACTGTATAAGATGTTTTATATTTACTACATAAGTATATGATATAGCAGACAATTACACCCATTAATACATAAAGCACAATATTTCCCATTCCACATTTATTAATAAAGGTCTCTCTGCTCTCTCTTTGCAGTCATCTGTGAAGTGGAGAAATTTGTCAATCAGTCCTTGATGAGCCCACCCACTTCTGCACCCTTCAACTCCAGTACCCCTGTTTTTAACTCCACCTCAGCAACCTTTACCCCCCCTCCACCTGCTGCATCCACAACAACCCCTCCACCCCCTGCACCAGGAAGTGACTCCAGCTCGGAGGAGGACAGCAGCTCGGAGGAGGACAGCAGTGAGGAGGGAAGGGGACGGGATGGAGTGGGCAAATACCTCCAACGCTGTGGTGAGTGGTGTATATTGTAATACAGATATCTTTTAAAAATACCACTTTTGTACTCTGTGCTACTTTCCACAATTAGCACAGATTCGATCAATAATTAAAATTTTAACAGCATAGATTAAAGCTGTGTTTCTCAAACTAGTGGTAGCATGGCCTTCTACAGTTTAGTATGTTTAATTTTGTAACAAAAATATATATTTTTGTCCTCTTTAGGTTAATGTTATGTTGGTGTATATGTTGATGTGCAGTATATTAAATAAGTGTGTTGTTACCTACAGTTGTGATCAACGGCACCAATGTGAAAGTAGATGGGGCCTGCTTGGGAATGAGAAAGGTGTTTGCTAAGTAAGTCTATGCACACATGTAGAGCTTATTTTAAAAATGATCCTTTACAGTTAATTTTTTTGTCAGTAAATTTTACCAACTAGTTTGAGATTAGAAAATGTGTTCTATTATTTCCTGTAGGATCTATTTGAATGCTGGTGAAGAATGTAAGAAGGTAGACCCCACTCGGTTCTTCCAGGACTGTCCTAAACCTGGACCGACCAAACCTCACTCTGGCCAAAACAGCTCTGACTCAGATGAGTCTGACGATGGTCCCAAGCTTAAGTCAAAATCTGGACCGAAGCCCAAACATGGGAAGAAGCGCCGCCACTAGAGATCACCACAGTGTTTCAGACAATCATAAATCCACTGTAACTGATTTGTTTATTTTTTGATTGTCACTAAACACAAAATTAAACACTTAATTCAAGGGTATTCCTTGTTATAGTTCTTTTCTTTTTCTTTTTTTTTTTTAATTGAACTTTTCAATTGCTTCTTTTCTGTCAGCAAACTTGTTTGGTTTGCTTATGTTGTGAATACTGTGCAAATACTTTCACTGACTAAATTAGACTATGGCACAAGACTATCCACAGGTTCTCTGCACAGTGATAGATGTGATAGATGGAATATTTAGTAAATTCAGTGTCACTGCTTGATTATGACCACATGATGGCAGTAGAGTCTCCGTAAATATCCCAGACCCTTTGCTGCGTCTCTATATTTAAACTTGATAGATTTTTGTGAACGCATTCACGTTTACGCATGTTTAGACCTACTTGTCTATACATAATGTGCCTTTTGTACATGTGAACGGGTAACTTGTAATCAAATGGCTAATTGTCTGGCTGTTAAGAATTCTACGGCAGTGTTAATGAAGCACAAATCAATAAAGGCAGGTCCGTAATGAAGTCATTGTTCAGAGTGTACGTGGATGTTTTAACCTGGGGTCAGGTCTCAGACATACAGAGCATGTATGAAAAATCTGCGCCACTCATCAATATTCAAAGTTCCTAAAACAAGAGACAACAGAGGCATTTCTAAGTCATTCTCATAAGCAACAGAAGGGGAGAGGACGTTGGCTTTTACAAGGAATTACTCTGACTGAAAATAAATGTCTTCTATAAATTATCTCACCTATATCCTACGTGTTACTGAGATATGTAGTATAATTCATTGATCATGTCTTGTATTCAAATATCCAGCTCATGTTTTATGTTGCGGAAGAACATAACTATTTATTTTTGAACCTTTGAAGGCTTTTTGGAGCATTGCTAAAAGTTCCAGTATTTCTTTTATAGTTTTGTTGAAATCACTTCTCTCTCCTGTTCTCACAGCTCCCATGAATTAGCCATGGCCCTACCTTATATGTGAACTTTGTCTTCCTGTGTCCAGCAGCATGAGTAATAGACATGACAGAGAAGACACCTGCCCTGACTGAGCTCAGGAGAGGAGGGGCCCACTCCTGATGGGACAAACACAACCAGGCTACAAACTCTCCAATGCTATCACTTATGGTGACAGGCCAGGAGGGGCCGCGCTATTACCAGACCAGGGGCCAGGCCCACAGCGGGGCCCGTCCTGCCCACGATGGATGGCTCTCTCTGGGGACTAAATTAATACTGGGAGTGGAGTGAATTGCTTTTGGAACAATGTCCTCCTTAGGAGCTAATCAGACAGGAGTTATCTAGTTGTGCCTGTGGGCTGCAGGGCTGTGTCCAGGCACCAGGCAGCTGCACACTGAGCCATGGAGCTCCCCTCTGCAGCAGCACTTCACATGTTTCTGAGCCAGAGCTAATACACTTGTGAGTGACACATGAAACCTATTAGAGAATAATAAAGTACAGTAACTGTTAAATAAATAATAAGACATATTTATTACATCTTAGATTATTTTTCTTATTGTTTGCCTCATAATTAATAAAGCAATTAATTCTTTAGGTCTCTAAAGCAAATTCTTACAATTCTTATACTTTCTTGTTTTATGTAATAGAATCAAAACTTGTGACACAACCAAAACTTGTTCTTTGTGAACAAACACACTGAGTGCATAAAAAGTCTCATCCCGCTAAATAAGTTGGAGGATTGCATGTTGTGACCAGAAAATGTCATCAGCCAGCAGCTCCAGTCGCCATCAGGCAGTGTGCAGCACAGAGCGCTCTCCTCTGGCCCTGGGCACTGGGCACTTGAGTAGGCTCCATCCCCCTGTCCCTCCCCTCCTCCTCTGTCTGTGTGTCTGTCTGTCCCTCTCTTTAACCAGGCTGCTGTGTGGCCCCACCCTCCCTTCTCTGTTACCCTCAGGCCGTGGCTCCCATAGTGTCAGGCTTGGGTGTTGACAAAGCAGCTTGCCTTCAGAAGACACATCAAAACTCGCCGCTGTTAGGGTGTGCAGCATACAACAAAAGGACAGAGACTGAACTTTCTTTCTCAGGCCATTACTAGACCCAACAACATGGCCGCCAACAGAAACAGGCCCTGGAGGATGCTCTGTGTACCAGGAGTCACAACCGCATCACCATTCGCTTCAGAAGTGCAGATCCCTGTTCTGTTCTGCTCTGGCCTGGGCTCATGACATTGATGGATGATTGTAAATACAAAGCATAAGTCAAGGCTTCTGCTTGATGCCACAGTGACACATGCATTCTAATGAGGGCTGTGGGTGCCGTGCCGTGCCAGGGACTCCCCCCGAAGGCACGTTTAAGCCAAGGGACTGCTACATGATGCATACCAGATGTGATATGCAGGCATCACACTGTTCATTCTGTTACTGTTAACCAAATAGTAGCAGCACCAACAAAAGCATAAGATCATTTTTCCTCTACACAACAATTCAACATGTAGACGTGAATGTGTGTGGAACAGGGTAGAGCCACAAGCAAAGTAACTCAGGACAGGTCTGACAAATTAGAATTGTGTTACAAGGTGCAGTTTGGTCAACTTGAAACACGAGAAAAAAACACACAATGGTAAAAGAAGTAATGAGGTCCTGAGCAGTTTGGACATAAGAGTAACACATATGACACAAAACAGACTATTAGAGAAGATGCAGAGATGATTTCTCATTGTGCATTTTTGTTGTATCTGGAAAATGTAACAGTGTGAATGTGTCTACAAAATGGTCTGAATTCATTAATGAGTTCCACCAGAGTACATTGCACTGCTGGAGAGCTGAAGGGCATAAATACAACTTGCCTTTATAATGCCTACGGTGGTCAAGGACATTTCATTGTAATCACTAGAACAGGATCTAATGTCAGACTGATACATGTTCTGGGACTCTATTCTTAAATCAGACAAGACTTGTCTTACAAAACAGCAGAGATGATACAAGGTGATGCAAATAAAGGAAATACCAAATTACAACTATGAAAGTTAAATCATTTGTAATAATTTACTATTACCACCAAAGTTTTCTTTGAAATTGAATCAGATATGGAAAATTAAGTATATTTTATTATATATATTTGAGTTCCACCAGGCATGATGCAATTGCAAGTTGCAGTAGCTCCTTACAGAAACGTAAATGGTGGCATTAAGCAAGCAGGTACATTTAGGGCTGTGCTTGCTAGGTGATTGTGTGCAACCCTGCAAATATTATTCATACACCGACAAAGTCTTTCTTTCTCTCCAGCTGTATCTTTCTCTCTCTCCCAGAAATAATGAACAATAAGTGTCAGTGCGCCACCTCAGTCTCACACAACATCAAGCAGAATGTCAAATGGCTGCAAGAACCCAGCGATTGACAGCCACCGGCTCTGCCAGGCATGCAGATTACTGAGAGCAAGTTCTCCGTGTTCTTTCCAAACTTTCTCCACACGCCCGAGGGGAATGTAAGAGTGTCGATCTGATATGAATTGCTTGAAAGAAATCTTCACAAAGCTCAAATTTAGAAGGGTGAATCTGACTGTATGACTGTATATAGCATAAACTTTTGTGCTTCAATGCTCTGATACAGCATAAACTACTGTACATATACTTGTGAACATGAGATTATGATGAAACCGAGTGAGAAAAGCTTGCACTAAAACTGAAATCAGGCTGTTTTTTGTTTTTTTCATTTATAATATCACAATAACAACAAAGACATCGTAATTCAAAACATAATTAACATAGTCATTTTGGCAGTACACCAGTAGAGGGTACTATATTATGTTATATACCTGCTTGTGTTATTCTAATTTGGAAAAGATGTTTGTATTTCAAATGATTTGCCTTTTGAGCTCTAGGTGAAAGCTCCGTAAATATAAACAAAATGTGGCTGACTGAAATTTAGTGTAAAAATATAAAAAAGCATTTGCATATTGGCTATATCAGTGTTAAAGTTTCATGCATTCATTCAGAGCTAGAGCCAGGTTCAATGCCAGGTTATAAAATCTAATACAGTATTTATCCAGCCTCACGTAAAGGCGTACGTTTGTCCTTTGACCTTTCGGCTCTGGAGCAGGTGGCCTTTAGAGCCAATGTTTATATCTGTCATTGCATCCAAAAACTGAACACAATTTTTCCAGATGACCTACTTCCCCTTTCACACAGACACCCCTTTAAAATCCATAAATTAAGGAAATTAACTGATGCAGCCCGGGGCCACTTTGTAAGCTATTTAAATCTTTAAATTTACAACATGCCTGCATACTCCATGTAATTGAAGTAACTCCGGGCTTGTTTCCTTTAATGAGAGAAAAAAATCAGTTTCCCCTCCAGTTCGAACCCCTGGCTGGAAACAACAAATCTTCGCCGCAGGGGATGATGGGAGTTTCCTGAGGTCTGTCTAATTGCGCACACTTGGCGCGCTTCAAGGAGACGCGCTCTCACTCTCACGAGCTTAGCGCAGTCAGATTCACCAAATAAACCAAATGACTTTAACACCATGGTAATGTTGCTCCCTATTGTGCCTCAAATAAATATAAAACAACTAGCTCACTGAAAGGTGTGTGAATTAAAAGGTATAAGGTACACAAGCTGGCGCACAAAGAACTGAAACAGGCTAATTAGGTTATAGTCTCCTGCATCATAAAGATCAAATATAACGAAGGAAAGAAAGTAGTTTTGAAAAAGTCAGCGGAACAATAACAACTTTCTACACTGGTTGGCGCCAAATATCAAGAAATCAACCCGAGTAGCCCCTCTTAGACTTGGTTCCAGAGTCATTCTCGTCCTCTCCGGGTTCAACTATTCACCATTATTTATTTTTTGAATAAACAAACATAACGCACACACGGTGCTCTTCAGCGCACCTGCCTCAACAAACGTGCGGCTTTGATTTCACATTATAGCCATTGTTTAGAATAGAACAGTAATCCAACAGAGTCTGTATTTCCCCCCAAAGAGAGGAAGCTGCCCGTTTTGACTGTGAAGTGAGAATATTACGGGGAGATAGCTGCATCTAAGCCTCGCGCTATAATTGAAATGGCGCATTTGGCCGCGGGCAGGTTGTGCGGGCGCTTTCTGCGGCGGCGCGCGTGCATGTCCATGGACGTCATTTGATTTTAATGGCCTGCAGGAAATTTGGCATTGCAACTCCAGACATTAAGGCAACGAGAGAGCGAAGAACAGGGGAGCGTAGCGGGCACACGGGGAAAGCACCGGGTCAAACATTTTGGGTGAAGGATCTCTACATTTTCAACATATTTTCTAATCTACTGAGACTTCATCAACAAGTTATTTATTCCGCTACACATTTTCAGAGCGGGATTGTGGCACTGTAAACTTTACATTGGGAATGGAGATGGATATGGAAATGAATGCCTCTTAGCTGGAACTGCCTGGGGACTTACATCAGACCAAATGACAATGACTCAAATGTGTTTCTGCTGTTCCAAATCTTCTCGGAGACAGAGACGGGCAGTTGTCTGTTAGGACATCCCCTCTAACCAAGTTTACGTCGTTAAGGGCAAACGCGTTAAGAACTTTTTAGTTGAAAATTAGTAAACGTGAGCTGGAATCGTTTGGAGAGTAGGGGGTATCACGTTGTGTTCCTTGAGAAAATTGTCTGGGCGATAGAGTGGAGTTGAGCTAATTGTAGCCTAATCCCTGGCCCAGAGGCGCATGGGCAGCCCGGAGCAAGAATCTTCTTTTTTAGCCCTGCTCTGTTATTTAGAGACGGATTATTGGCTTTCTTCTTCTCATAACAAACTGAAGGGGCAGTTTCATTTAGGCAAAAAGGCAGATAAGAAGCTACGGAGCCAGTTTATACCAGGAGCGCACGATTTTACGCGTATCCAAATAAGAGCGTAAAAGGGGAAGGAGATCGTCTCATCGATGTTCAAGGTAAGGACGCTTCCTGTGCACTTTGGTACAAAGAGGCTTGTTGAGGACAGGTCGAGGCAGCCGTGCAATTGAACCATTTAAAGCCACAGAGACTCTTTGCAGCCAGTCCATCTCGGTCACACACTTTCGCCCGGTACAGAGGTTTTCCGTGAGACAGCGTAGCAATCACAGAGGAGCTAGTTCTTACTAACTCCAGTGCACTTGTAGACAATACTAGACTATTTACCTTGCGTTAACAGCGACTGGGACTGTCTGCCGGTACGGATTTCTTCCGGACCCACTACAATGTTTGAAACGGTATGGCTAAAATTAATTTGCATGCTTTGTTCATATCACATGTATTATATATTTGAGCCTTTATCGCGCAGTATGGTTTGATCTGAATGGTGTTACTTATTGTCACATCTTGGACACTATCCCCTTTTCTCAGCCAGTAGGTACACGTTTCGAGCTTCAGCTCTTAATTCACATCAGGAAAAAGACGCCATGTTGAGTATTTGGTAGAATTAGGATTTGCTCTGGATGCGCGGGTCTTTTTTGTAGAGACTGTTGGTGCTCGTTTTGTGACGGCTTTCCGAGTGTGGTTTTCAGTCTGTTTGATGGATGTCAGAAGAGGAAACGGGATACTCGGTTAAAATGAATGGGGTTAGTGCAAAGAATAGCTGCTCGTATGAGAAAGTTAATGCCTTTACAGTCAATACGGACAGGTGTTGTGAAGGAATTCTTCATCTAGTAGAGGCTTCTGTAAGGTTTGTGCGCGTTATAGGAGGATGTTGTAAAAAGTGACCGACAAATGAAGGTATTTCACAATTGTGCGTGGAATTCCAAACTTGTCAAGTCTGTCCAAGTTTGCCTCTCCACGGATTTGCAATGCAGCTTAATTTCGTCCTCTTATAATCGCATTAACCTAACATTCTACCGAGACAAAACACGGTGGAAAAATAGTCTCACTTTTAGTCCAAAGGCACCTCCAGCTCAGAGCCCGGGGGCACATCTGGCCTTCAGTTACACTCAAATAGCAGCTGCCCTCATTTTGATCTAGCCACTGAGCCATATTGTCTGTTTATAGCAATTACTGAGATTTAGCTCTATAATATCATTTATTACAGGTTACAAAAGTACTGAAAACCAACAACTGTAGTCCAGTAACCGTTATTCAAACGATTAAAACATAACCAGTTAAGCTACTAATAATTTCGTGACTTTTTTGCCACATGTTGGCCTCGCAGTGCGCAATTTGGTCACCTGCGCTCACTGTGTAGGCAGGTAGGCCTAATTGGCTCAGATAAAAACAGATAAATGATGCAATAAAATTTCAACTTGCATGTCAGATAGATTGTGTTTTTATTTTTCTTGTGAACTGATTTGTAAAAGTTGCCAGCTGAAAGGGAGAGACTTTCAGTCCTCTTGGTGCTGGTGTGTCTGGGCGCATCACGTCTAACACATAAGGCGACCTTTAATTAGAATGTTGCAGCAGCAGTTTGTTTTATTCCCCTGGAGGCTGGCACCTAAGCATTCCTCCCTCCCTCTTGCTTTCTCTCTCCTCATATCTGCCTGTCTATCTCTCTCTCTCTCGCCCTGCTCCTCTAATAAGCATTCTCCGATCCTCGCCTCCGGTGCAGCAAGAAAAGATGCAAACATACTTAATTAGAGCGGTGGCAATAATTTCCGGGCTAAACATGCGACCAGACAGTCATGGAAGTGATATGATAGTATCCAGAAAAGATAGTTGGTGCTCCCCCGTGTAGGATCACGGTGTGTGCGGACTGCTTCCTCTTCTGTGTTTCCCATGGCTTTTCTCTACACTTGCTTTCAGGAGGGCAGAAGCATGTCTCGGCTGTCGCTGACCCGGTCCCCGGTCTCTCCTCTGGCCGCTCAGGGCATCCCTTTGCCGGCGCAGCTCACCAAGGCGAACGCGCCTGTCCACATTGACGTTGGAGGGCACATGTACACCAGCAGCCTGGCGACCCTCACCAAATACCCCGACTCAAGGTAACTATTTAACTATTTCAGTCATTTTATTTCTGAATTATCTGTTAATGTAGAATTTTGACACTTGATTTTGACAGTGATTGAGTGTCTCTTGCTGTGCCACATTAAGATATACCCAAATTATTAGAGTTTTATAGTTATAGATAACATCTCCTCTTAGGAATAAAGCAATAAACTGCCTTTAATGTTTTTTGTTTGAGCCATAATTGTTTTATGGAGTCTAATAAATACAAAAAGCTTAAAGGCACATTGTATCTTTTTAGGCTGTATTATACAGCTGTCAGAAGGACAGGGCCAGTGCGACTCATGCTCATAATGCTTTGCTCTGTTTGGCCAGGTGGATTATAAGTGATCATTTTTTACATTTAGCAATGAACATTCACACTTTCTAAATAGTGTAGTTTTGAGCATTACAATTAGTTAGATCAGTAGGTGATTACATATTTTAATTTGATTGAATAATTATAATAAAGACTGGTAAGAATAATTATTGGTCTATTAATTTTTGCTTCTTTAGCCTCGATAAGAATATATCACTTTTAAGCCCAGTGCATTTGCTCCCTTGTATACAGCCTGTCATTCAGCACTACTCCCGCCTCAGACTGCGCATCAGCTGACAGGTTCCCATGTGGGCCAAGGTAAACATACAGCAGGTTGTTAGAAATTCTGCCAAATTGGCTACAGGAAACAATCCCCCATAATCCCCTGGTAATAAAGTCTTGATATTCACTGAGTCCGCTGACAGGAAATCCCTCCAAACTCTCTCTTTTATTCCTCCCTGTAAGATGTCATGAGAAGAAAGAGGCTCATCCCAGACAAGGATTTATCATTGTTTTATTTATTAAGACGCATTTTCAGCCTGGAACCATGGCGTGGTATAGCTCAATCAGTAGCCAGAACATGTGGACTGAAAATATTTTGGCATTCAACAAATAGTTCTATGTTTCAGTGGATCTGTAAACAATTCTCCATGTTTTTTATTGTTAATATAGATGTTTCCTATTTTAAAATTAAACATATTTTTTTCCTATAAAATCACATGACATCTAAACAGGTGGCACTTTTGTAACATGTCCAAAAGAACCGAAGACAAGCAAAGTTTAGTTTTAGTTTTTTTTGTACGCTTTATAAAGAATTATTAGTTAATTATTAATGAGGGCACCATTATTGTTTTGTTATGTATTATAACACGATAGAACTCTCTGTATTTATCTTGTCTCGTGGTGGCATGTAGTTCACTGGCATCACTATTGCCACACTATTGGATTATTTTATTATTAAACTATAGAGGAAAAAATAATCATAGTTAGTATAATTAATAGTAACTCATATATGCGAACACACATTTACTTATCTTCTGCACTGGGTGTTTGTTTAATATTGTTCAGTTAATTTCAGTCAGGATAATTACTAGAAATCATGGAAATAGGGGCCTGCCATATCTGACAAGCTCCTCAATGTCAAGCAATGGGGGTTGTAGGCTGAATAATACTAGTGTGAATGTTCTTTCTCTTGTCTTAGCCCTTCTCTCCTCTGCGTCCTCTCCCACTCTCTCCTCCACGTCTCTTTCTTTTCTCTCTCCCAGCCTCCTCAGTGTACATTTGGCCCGGGGGCTTCACTTTCTGCTGGAGCCAGTGGAGGAAGGAGGGGCTCTTTTGTGTGAATTAGGATAATGGCTGACAGCAGAAAGCAAAACAATCACACTAGTAAGGCATATACATATACGCTGCATATGGTCCTGTCCAATCTCGAGGTGCAAAGATAAGAAAGATGACAAGTATAAAAGAACAGGGTTAAAGAGATTCAAGTTGAGGATTACTTTTAATAGATTGGTGCTAAATTATGCAGCGTGCCAAGAGAAAGTTAGTCTAGTAACTAATGTGTGGTTGTTCATCTTCTTCTATACGGCCCAAATTAAGGGACAAGGGTCATGAAAGTTTGATGTAATTCTGCGTAGATTCACACGAGGCAGTGGATTTGTTACTTGAACTGCTGGAGAATTAGGCCAAATTATTATATTAACAAGACGTATCTACTGGTAGCATTCACAATTTCTATTAATTATTGTTGTTGATATAATAATTGTTTATCACTGGACATGAACTTGCAAAAAAACTTGCTCAAATAAATGAACGGAACTGAAAAAACTTAAAATTGTTGCCATTAAATAAATTATGACTTGGGTTAAATACAAACCCAAGTTACACTTAAATGAAAGTTCAAGAGATGCTTTGATTGCGTGTTCAAAATGAACAAGGGGACCACTCATGTTCAATTCAGGAACTAAAAGCCATTAACAAATTAACTTAATTGTACTGCACATCCATTATTGCAGAATTTTTACAGAAGTTGTTTTCAGATACGTGCTAATAATTCAGACTCAATTCAATGCTCTAGTGTATAGTTCAAATTGTAGTTGTATAAATTTAATATAGGTCAAGATGATGTTTGAAAATCATCGTTCAAATTCTCAACAGAGACACTTAAGTGTAGATTTATTACATTTTATTAGGTAATGTCAAGTAACACCTATAACTGGGTTGTATCTCAGACTGCAACCTCCAGCATTCATACATTTTTGGCCTCCATTGTCCATTAGTCATACACATTTCCAGATAACTTGTGTTTAGTTGATACCTGGGTACCACCTCCCTCAGCTCTTGTCCTGGGGCTGTTATACTGAGTTACACTGCAGCTTGTATCCTGCCAGATCATGCCCACCCACTGCCCTGCTGCCTGGCCTCCCTGTGTACGGCTGGGGTGGTACATCTGAGTTGTTTCTGTCCTTGATAACCTCCCACTCCCACCTCCTCCCTCCTCATCTTCTCTGCTTTTTCACATTCTGTAGCATAGTTATACATTCTTGTTATGCTTATACACAGACAGGTCACATTATTAGGTAAAGCTGCACATGTGTCTCAATGCAGTGATCAAATTTTAATCAGCCATAGCAACGTAATAGATGAAGGATAGACGGTCTTAAGTTTAAGTATAAATCAAGGTTCAGAATTGAGGGAAATGCATAAACATGCAATGTGACTTTACAATGTTGGAATTTACTTAAAATTGTCTGAAAGACTGAAAAATCAGTCAGTTTTAGACAGATTACAACCAATATAATAAGAATGAGACTGTGGCATTTCTGATCTTATGAATAAATGCATTTTTTACTGCCATGTGATGTGAAAGTGTACAATGAGGAGTTCATTAGCAAAAACAGATTAAAATATATAAAGGCTTGTTCTTTGCATATTTTTTTCAAATGCCAAAGTTCTTATCACTTATGAAATTCATGTTATGTTTTAATCTCTGCATCCCATTAGGAGTTTGTTGTTCAAATGTATCCAGTCTTTATAATGAAGACTTAACAAACTATTTTAAAATCTCCAAATAAGTTATGTGTTGATTTCCTGAATGTTCTTTAATTGAAAGTACACGAGCCTGGATGAGTTGAGAAGGCTGCAAGAAAGGCAATCTGACAGATTAATATTGTTAGGAAGCAACAGTGCCAATATTATGGCAGCTGGTAGTTAAAGTTGTCCACTACTATAAGCTCCAACCTGTTTGAAAACTCGGTGTCTCTTGCATGAGAGGCAAGAATGAGCAGAACAACACAGAAAGAGAGAAAGTGAGAGTGGGAGCAAAGAAGAGAGAGAAAGAAAAGAAAAACAGGCAGCATTTTAATTGCTTTTTAAAAAAGTGGAGATGAAAAACAGAGGTAGCCTGCAGGGGTATGGTGAAATTCTAGCTGGAAGAATTGCAAGACCATATGAGAAAGGAACACCTCGGGCCAAACAGGGAGATGAGTATTGGTTTTTTATAAAGCATTTTGCATCGATTTCCAGAGAGTACGGCAGAAGAAGAAGGATGGAGACGGTAGAAAGACAGAAAGTAAAAGAAAGGCAGAGAAAAGGAGAGAGCAGAGGCTTTATTGTGTGGTTTTAGTGCAGTCCACTCAAAGAGAAGTCACATTTATACTGACTTTCCAAATCTTTATAGTGTAAAATGATAAATTGCTGTGGTTTGGTTTAACTCAGGGATAGGATTACAGCAGTGTTCCCTGAGAAATCAATGCAAGACAATACAACCTCTCCTCTACAGGCTTACATGTGTGGTTACAAATAGGTTTTATAATATTCATTGTCAGGTCGCTCTGTCAGCTGATGTGGAGGCAGTTGTGTGATTAAAGAGCTGATTACATCAAAATGATAATAGCAGCAACGCAGCACCACCCCAAGAGCGGTTTCTCAAAAGACATGGAAACGGGTAGAGGTTACACGCAACAACTTCTAGTGTAAATCATCACTATGGACTATTCACTTCGCCAAGGCAGCAGAAGCACAGAGAGGGAAAGATGAAAGTAAATGAGTGCAATTTAGGTATTGGTCTCACTGCAATAAGGAAATATTTGAGAGCTGTTTAAAAGTATTTTACATTTTTTGTTTTCTGAGGATGAGATGAGTCAGGGAATCAGGGATGGGGAAACAAGAATTGCAAATCTGAAACAAATCTTGGTAACTGCTGTGGTAAAATGACAAAAATATAACTACAAACTATATATTCAAGCAATATAGCACAAAGTTTCCAAGTTATTCAATTATAAAAACAAGCTATTTAATAGTCCCAATGTTGGCATTGTAAATATGTGTCTTGAACCCTTGTAATTCCCTGTGCCAATCCTAGACCGGCAATGTCAAAATCTTAGCACATTTAGTTTCATATTATGACCAGTTAGATTTCAGGAATGAACAACAATGACAACCAAAAGTAACAGTTATGTACTAGTATACTTTACTACGTATGATTATACTGCTATTAATAATTAGTTCACACCTTTGTTTTTTTAAAAATCAACATGGTCGTAAAATTCTGCCTTACAAATCCTCGTCACTGTTTATCATTCTCTGAGCCCAAAACCATCAAGTCTTAAAACATTTGGTCTGATAATAAAACACATTTGTGCCAGGTGTGCCTTGTTGTCCTCCACTGGCTCGTACCTCTTTCCATTCCCTCTGACAGCTGGAATAATAGAGCTGTAATGCTACATTGATGCTATTAATTTTTTGTAAGTACAGGCAGCGGGCGTGTGTGTTGTTGTAATCTCCACAGAAGGGACACTTCAAACAAGTCTGAAATGGAGCGAGTGCGCCTTAAGCCCCTTGTTTCAACCTGGGATGCTAATGCGTTTGGAGCTCGCTGCTAATAAAATTGAAAAATAAATGGAGGGTAATTGTTTCATGCATTTGAAGGGAGTTGCTCATTCTATTATGTCTGTGTGTGTGTGTGTGTGTGTGTGTTTGCTTGTGCGTGTTTCAATTTCCAGAATCAGTCGCCTGTTCAATGGCACGGAGCCCATCGTGTTGGACAGTCTGAAGCAGCATTACTTCATAGACCGGGATGGAGAGATATTCCGCTACATTCTCAGTTTCCTCAGGACCAGCAAATTGCTTCTTCCAGAAGACTTCAAGGTATGAGCACTACCCACAGCTCCGCGTTGTACAAATGGTCAGTGATTTGTGTATTTGTTGGCTTCATGGTTTTCAACACCATAAGAACATAAAAGCCTCTGCCAGTGTGAGGGAGAGAAGTAACACTGGCCTTTTCTTTAAAAATACAGTAAACATTTATTTTAGGGTACACTTATTAACGTCTAACTGGCTGCTAATTTTAGTCTTTATTCTGCCATTATTAATGTTTTATTCTACATAACCTTACTGCTAATAAGATGTTTATGAACTCTTAATTACCCTATAAATAACAGGTTATTAGTATGGCGTTAAGATATGAACACAAAAACGTCCTAAAAACATACTCATAAGCATTAAATAAGGAAAAAAGGAGTTTATTAATAGGAAGGTGTTAGTAATTAATTAGCAGTAGAATAAGACATAAAGACATAAATTAGCAGCTATTTAGATGTTAATGAGTACACGCTAAAATACCATGTCACCAAAAATACATAGTGTAATAAGGAAATAATCTTTATAACTCATCAAATAAACTTCCCACTTCCTTCCACTCATAATGTTAATTACCTATACAAGCAGTAATTAGGCACACAATGAAATATAGACCACTAAGTAAGTACAGTAATGTTGATGTGGCCAGCTAAATGGAGCACAGCCAATGCTAATGTGCCAAGCTGTGGCCTACTATTGATTCACATTCAAAGTACCTTTTTTATTCAGGTGAGAGACTATAAGAGTTGTAATTACTGTAGCTTCAATGTGACTGAGTGTTAGCTACCAGTGTTTTGCCAATTATTTCTATAAGTTCTATTATTTGTAACCACTTGCAAAATTTGATGCATTTGACCAAAGTTGTAATCCCTCAGTCATCGAGGTTACTACAAAGTTATCATGGTTTGCCAGTTACTAAGAATGACTGCTGTTGGGTTATTTATGGAGTCTTGCACCTGGTATTGCACTTCACATCAAAACTATGCAGCGTTTGATGCTCTGAACTTCATTCTGTTGTTTCTCTATGACAGTGACAACACAATTTTGAATTTTATGTACACTTGTTCAGTTGGGTGACTTGTATGTTTAAGTAAGAACAACAGACACACTGATAATGATAAATGATCCAAAAGCACACCTTGATGGCAAAAATGCAGCCCTGTATTACAAATAAAAAAAATAAGCTTTTTTTCTATGCCAGCAGCTGTTAAGTATTAATGCCAGGTATTGAATAGTGACTTTCCTATCAGAAATAAAGGGCGCTGCAGGCACAAATCCTAAATGAGTGAGTGTGAGGGTAAACTGTTACAAATGAGCTTGTGTTCAGGCATGCTATAAATAAATAATTAAAACCACACATGAGTTTAGGTCAGCTGTGCAAATTGAGGTGGCGTTTTGTTTCCATGGAACCCATTTGACATTTCTGTTACTTTTGTTGATTGGTAGAGATTTTTCTCTTAATTTTTAATCAATTGGGCTGCTTCTGAACCAAACTAATAATATACTGTAACTGTGAAAACCTATTAGATGTTTGCACCATTGAACAGCACATTCATTTATATATTTCAGTGTAATTTTTGCATCTTTCATTTATTCATGACATGTTGTCCAGCGGCCAGCTCCCCAGGCTACTCGGATTTGAACCACATCCAAACCTTATACAACACTTGAAAGCACGGCATGTTTGGCAAATGATATTGTGAATCACTAACCATTACTTTTCTTATTTGCTTCCATATAACGCCTTGACAGTCCAATCAGGCGCGACCCCTGTGAATAAATGCAACAGCATCATTGCTCCTACTTATCATGACCATTCTATATGAGCTTGTGTGTTGATATGCATACCTTACAATTCGCGTGTAGGCAAAGGGAGAAAAATGCAAATGGTGAATAGTGCATGTCCTTATCTGGAACACAATCAGGGCTGCCGTCGCCCCAGGGCTGGCTCTGTTGTGCTGCTGGCTGCCACAGCACTGTGTGTTTTGCTAAATCAATGTGAACGTCTGAGCAGAATAGAAAATGCAAAACTTCTACTCAGCCTACATGAGTGGAACAAAATATTCACCATTAATAACCCTCCTTGTCTCATTATTCAAAGTACAATTAATCACACGACTGTAAGCATTGCTCAGTCGTATTGAGGGTACGGTTACAGAGCGGAGAAAGAGTTAGCGGCATCCGCGTGGGTTTATTCTGGCTCAAATCAATAATGCTTTGTTTTTGCAGGTATTTAGAGCTTGTTGTGGACGGGTAAGGCAGCTTGTGAAATATTGAATTTTACTAGGGTCATTCTGAATACTGAGTCCCAAGTTACCTTAAGTTTCCATACCGTAAGAATATCCAATCTCATTTGAGCTCAGAAGCTAAGCAGGGTTAGGCCTGGTTAGTGATGGGAGACTATTGGGAATATCAGGTGTGGGGCTGTAGCGGCTCAGTGATTAGAGCACTATCCTGTTCAGACCAATGCATACTGTCATTGTGTTTTTGAGCAATACACTTACATACTCACCATGCATGCATCGTCCAATGTGCACTGTCCTGACTAAATAAATAATTGATACATTTATGTATCACTTAGTCACCTATGTACATTTTTATTTTCCATAAATCATTTCTAGTAGAAGTTGGAACATATTTTCTCTTTTGAAATGAACACTCATTTCCTATAGCAGACAAACTGACACAGTGCAGTTTCCATTTAACCTCTCCATGTGTGGGTTTTTGCCAGACACACAGTGGACTTTTGGGGAGTTTCTTGTGACAGATCTCATCACTTACTTGTTCTTCATCTCAGCTCTGGCTCAGCCTTTGTGCGTGCCCCGTCTGTCCTTCTCTGAGATGTTGCCTTGCCGGTGGGCGCTCAGGTCAGATCATTATTTTGAAGCTCAAACGGCCCTGTCTGGACACGGGATCGGAGGACTGAAGTGTCTGTGAAAGCTAGCAGCAGTGCATAGGAGCATAGCAGTAGACAGGACAGAGGAGCTGGCCCTGTCTCATCACCTTAGCGCTCTTAGCATTAGCCTTGTGTTGTGCTCAGAATAACTAAAATGGCCTGCAGTCAGACCCCTATTAAAAACATATCCATCCATAACTCTGGACCTGTGAAAGATGAGGAGCTGCACTTTGATACAGAGAGAAGCCCCAAGCGTCTCTCTATCAGTGTCAGCTGGTGTAAGAGGACCACAGGAATGAGAGAAAGAGAACGACTCACTTTGCTTAAATATTGGACCATCATCTTATGATGTGTTGCGTCAACATTTAAACCATATGTAGAGTTACATTCAGTGTCATTCAGATGAGCAAGGAGGAAGACGTTTCGAGGCCGAAGAGTCTGACAGAAGCAGCAGGGTTAATGATGTTGTTTGCTTGTTCTATTCCCGACCGAGGTCCAGTAAGTCCTAGGGCTCTGGAGAATTCATATACAGTAAGACTGTAGTAAACGTATGTTGTTTCCAGAGAGTGAACACACCACAGCAATTAGCTTTTCAAGGCCATTTCATCTGCTCACAGAGTATCATTATGCAGGTCTCTTTTACATTGCACAAAATCAAAATCAAATCAAAATTATTCATAATGCGAAAGCTTAAGAATAAATGACATTGATGTCTAAACTAATTAGTCAGAATGAAGCGGCTTCCTTCTGCCACTTATCAGAGCAGGGATTTATTAATTACTAATTGTTTAGCCAAAAGATTTTTCATTGTTTAGTCCTAACTTAATTAAATCTTGTTCTCATAGCAGCTTAACATGGGGACACAGTCCTCATTAGCATAACATTCACTTCATACAATGAATACATTAAACTCTTGGCTCATGATTATCCTCATGTTCACTTGCACATATCTTTTCCTCACCCTCTCTCCTCCTTCAATGGAGAACCTCTACCACCTTTTTTTTTTTTTTTTTTCAATGGTAGCAGTGAATGATTGTGCCATCTGGTCTAGTGGGAAATTACAGGCAAGAGCACAGGGGCAAATTGCCCTGAGCAAGCCATGTCCTGGAGGGAGAGGCTGAAAATCTGCTGCAGACTGCATACAGGAATGCACAGGCCCACTTCACTGGAGCTACACTCACAGCCTTTTGGAGCCTGCTCACTGAGACATGCTAAAGGCTAACGCCGCACTGCCAACAGCTTTTGTGCAGGAAGCAGAATAGAGATGCTTTGTTTATGGATACAATGGCCCTGATGATCAAAGACCAATTTATTGCATATTTATTGTTTTTTCTATCTCATTTTTATTCCTGAACTAACACAAATTTCATATGTGGTCAAAATATTAAATTACAGAGTTGGACGTCTTCTATCTCACAGCATATTAGAGCATGTGCATGTGTCTGGAGAGGGCAAAGTGCACAACAGACTCTCAGTAATGAGAGGTTAAGTGTCTTGCTCAATGACACTTTGTTATTAGTCGCTGCAGGCGATCCATTAGCAGCATCATAAATGTACCTAGTGCTGTCATCCTAAAAAGCGACCTCCAGATTAGCCGAGTACAATGCATTGTTGTGACCCTATGTGTGTCTGTATGCAGGACTTCAACCTGCTGTATGAGGAGGCTCGGTACTACCAGCTCACCCCCATGATCAAGGAGCTGGAGCGCTGGAAGCAGGAGCGTGAGCAGCGGCGCATGGCCCAGCCCTGTGACTGCCTGGTGGTGCGGGTCACGCCTGACCTGGGCGAGAGGATTGCTCTGAGCGGAGAGAAGGTCCTCATCGAGGAGATCTTCCCTGAGACCGGAGATGTCATGTGTAACTCTGTGAACGCTGGCTGGAACCAGGACCCCACGCACGTCATCCGCTTCCCCCTCAACGGCTACTGCAGGCTCAACTCTGTGCAGGTACTGTCCACACTGCCTGATCTGTGTGCATGTGTGTCAGCAGGGTTTAACCATGGTTTCATGGTTATAACCATAGATTGTATATATACATGGACATATACGCTAGCCACCACGTTCCAAATAGGAAGTTCACATGCGGCTTTTCCTGCTCTTACTGACTCTGGCTCCCATTGACTTACATTGGAATATTGTGGCTCCTCTCTCTGTAACTGCTGCTGTGAGCCTCATCATTTTGGTCTTTAAATATTCGTATTAACCTGCTCTACATGATCCTGGTGTTTTTTTCCACTACTTTGTCCGTCAAAAAAAATCCTATTCATAATATAGAGCCTGACTCCAAATTCGCTCCTGTACCTGTTTAGCATCACGAGTTTCATTTGAGTGGCGCCGACCACTATGGGTAACGTCACAGTCTATGGTTATAACACAAAGTAACTGACTGTTTATAAATAACCTCTTGTGTTTACTATCTGACTTTGGATTGACAGTATGTTTGTGTTTTGAGGATACGTATTTCTAGTACATATTTCTAGTCTTGTCTTTTCATTAGGCCCGAGCGCCAGAAGCTGGCGGAGGGCCTATTAGTATCGCAAAGTAATACTCCTAGTGGCTGGGAAGTTAAATGACGCGACTTGACTCGCCCGTAGTGACCAGGGACCCTCGCCATGACGTAGGAATATTTTTCTTTCTTTCTTTCTTTCTTCTTATTTTTCTCCTAACCAACTCACCAATTTTTCACCCAGTGAACAATGACGAAAACCCACAAAATTTTGCCAACTGTTAAGACTCGCACTTCTCTAAATTTTGGCTATTTTCATTTTCCAAAAATAAAATGCATTAGGGTATACGAATGAGGGCAAAAAAAAAAAAAAAAATTTACATAGAATTATGAAATTTGACACAGAAGTAGAACATGACAAGACAAGACAAGGAAAAAATATTATTACACCAACGCCGTCCGCTGCACCAGGGGTCAGCAATATTGGATTAAAATTTGCAAAGCATGACTCAGCATTTTTTGCTTTGGTACACATTATCTCAAGGGGTAGGACATCAAAAATTACTCCAAATTTTTGACACCCGTCTTACGGTCTCTGAGCAGTGAAGCGGCAAAAAATGCACACAATTTTGGATATTTACAAATTGCTCCCATTTGCACAAACGAATTCAGATTTCAGTAAAATTTGAAACAGTTGTTTAATTCCCTGCCCTAAAGCTGCTGAATGTGAAAAAATTAACATTGGGGAAAAAAAATTCATTTTTCAAAAATTTCTGAAATTTTGCACAAAATTCCATTTTGCCATCCCGATCCAAAAAGTCAGTGATACCCATGCCATATTTTTCACGGCGTCACCATAGCGATGACATAAACTCTTTCTTATTCCAATGGTAAAATCGCCAAATTGCACAAACTTTGGCCGATTTGACTCAAATTTTAATCATGGGTGCATGCTCCGACCCTGAACAGATTGATGTAAGGCGCCCTCTAGACAGTTTGTATGGAACAATAACGTTTTATTTGTCATATATATATATATATATATATATATATATATATATATATATATATACACACACAACATTTGGTATGCAAATTTGTTAAATGGGCTCGATTAAAAAACTCGGTGATGCCCACACCCCATTTACATTGTGTTGCCATGGCAACAAGCCAAAACTCTGTCCTTGCCAATGAGACATCCTTACAGAAACTTTTTGCATCATGGCAATAGGAACAAAAATTTATATTGTGACAATGCACCCTTTACAAACCGTAAGTTCACAATTTTATTTTATTTTATTTTTTTTAAATAAACATGTGCAAAAGGCTAGGGTTAGGGTTGGGGTTGGGGCTATGGTTAGTGTAACAGTCCCTAATATTTATGCATTTAAGTTAGTGTTCTTTATATTTTACCTTTATGCCATCTAGTGGTGAAACACCTATAGAACAAACTATTATAAATAAAGTTCCGCCCGACCCTAATTAGTTGTACACTCAACCATCAGTGCTCTGCTACAGCCACGTTTTAAAGATAAGAAATGAAGTAAAAATGTAATACCAATAAAGATATAAACATTTGTTCATTGTTATTTATTTAGTATATGAGGAAAGAAATCTGAGGCCCTAAACCAGCAATTAGCCCCTCGTGGATGTTTTCATGTATTGTAAAGTATGTGTGTAGAATCCCTCAGTTGTCCAGGTAGAATTCACGTATTGTAAAGTACAAAATTAATTTTGATATCTCTTTTATTGTATTTCTTTTTGTAACCAGTTCTCACGGGTTGTGAAGACCAAAATAAACCCTGTATTCTATACCTCGTGCTCATGCTAATTCCTTGAGGGTGCTTCAGTTAGGGTTACAACCTAGGCCTAACCTAGGTTTAGGGTTAGGCCAAGTGTTAGGGGTTGGGTCTAGGGGTCAGAGTCGTGGTTGGGGTTTACGGTTATTAGGGTTAGTGTAGGGTGTGGTGTTTGTGGAGCATAGTGTTTGCGGGGTGCGTTTTTTGCGGGGCGCAGCGTAGGCGCATGCGAGGGCCGATCATTGCCGCTTGCGGCTATATTTTGAATTTATAATGCAAAGCCCAGTGCTGAGCAAGCATCAGTCTTTAGTTACTGCTCCAGTGTTGAACCTGTTGACTACTGTACAACTGAGAAGTGAATCTTCTACTGTAATCAATACTTTGTTTTGACATTTCTATATAATATAATATAATATAATATAATATAATATAATAAAAGTCTGTCAATTTCATATCCCATTTTATATAAGAGTCATGTTACAGAATATCAAAAAGCTGTGAGATCATTTTACCTTTTCTAATCCTGGGCTATGGTGGTACATTGAGATATTCACTATAGAGCAACACCCCAGTCAGATGAGATATAAAGTTAGAGAGCTGTGTGAAAGGGAGAAGTGGAAACTTAACAAGCTCACACTACAGGCACAGAGTAAGACTGAGCCCACAGCCACATGTAGGCTTGGGCTGAGACGAGCCTGGCCCCGGAGCAGCCTCTCTCTCTCAGGTCCAATGTGGACTCTGACACCTCCACCGCCCTCCTCCCCCTTTCACCCCCCTCCCCCCCCCTCCACACCATTCTGCTCCAGACACTGCTCCAAAGAGCATCGCCCGACAGGCGGACAAAACTCGCATGGACTGCGGCCATGTTTTCCTGAGAAAAATGAAGAAGAGGAATGGAAAACAGGGGGAAATGATATGCATAATTTACACTTTACTCCTTTTCAAGACACAGCTTCTTTAAAAAAAGAGACTCCAATATAACATTGCCTCAGGCAATTGAAATACACGTATTGCATTTTTTAATACCATACTTACAATTTCTCAAACAGCCTAAACCGGTTTATACTTCTTTTATAGATTTTTAAATGACTTGCAATATAATTAATTGGCCGCATCAACTAACACAACATTTTCTCCCTCTGTTTACCAGTGAGCTGCTGCTGGATGTGAGTGCATCACACTAACACAGACTGAAAGGCCTTTTTATTGTGTAGTTTAATAGCCAAAATCAAATGCTGTTTAGAGGTAAAATGCATAGGAAGACAGTGCCTGTATCCATAGGAGCTACTTGTTTCCTTTAGTCACTTTACTGGCACAAAGCATTGTCTTTCTTCTCACACTCACTCGCCCTCTGCTGTAGACACATATGCTAGCACAGGACATGGCCCGCCTCATTGGCTTGATGTAGATGAAGACACACGGAGCAGATGGAGGTGTTTTTCACTGTAAGGGGAGATTTTTCTAAACAACTTACTCATTCTGTCCTCTCTCATTGTTGCGTGAAGGTATGGGAAGGTTAGCGAAATAATCCTTGTGCTGGCCTTGTGTCCTTGTGCAGACAAAGAGACTGTGATCCTGTTACATTACTGGACCCCAACCCTGGGGAACAGACACCACACCCAGCCCACAGGGACAGAGAGGGCTGGGGTCTGACAGGACATAGAGCTGTTTATCGACACCTTTAAATGTTTGTATTTATCCTGTGTCACAGAAAAAGAACTTATGGCAGTCTGGAGTGATCTTATCAGGATGGAGGTACTGTTGCTATCTCCCCTCAAGCTGCAAAACTGCAAAACCATGTGATACTCAATATGGTCACAATAAGATAATGTTACTCAGTTTTTATTGTTTACTAGCCGCAACAACAGGAATGTACAGTTTATATTTACTGTCTAGTGAACAGAGAATTCTCAAGATAAACAAGCAAATTATTTTTAAAACTTTTTGTGATTTGCATATTTGGCATAGAGTTTTCTAGAGATGCCCTTTTGTGACATAACTAGTGGACTTCGGATATCACGTTGTCTAACTATATTGCCTTCAAAACGCTTAACAATTTAATTTCATTTTATGTCACTATCTTTGTTGTGTATGTGCAAGAATGCGAATAAACAGCCCCACCTTGGCCAGTGATTCTCCCTCAATGGAATTTAGTGAATAATACAAACCACCTGTTCTGTGATGTTGCTCCACAGTTTAACAGGGAAAACATTTAGCCAAAGAGCCACAGAGGTGTGCCCACGCGCCCATCCTCCCGCTCCATACATCACTGTGATAAAGCACTGGGATCAGCCCTGGTCCAATCTGTCCTTCATCAAAGTGACAGCATAGCCAGTGTTAGACAAGACCCCCCTGTCCCCTTGTGCCCGCGCCACCACACAACACGCCCCAATAGACTCCTGTGTCACACCGCTACTCTATCAAACTGCTACTGTGTTCGGAGGGGAGATAACGGCACTCGGTGATAGGTACGTCTAGTAACTATGGAAGAGCATGTTTTTGTCTCCCTGGATTTTTGAGGAGTTAATGGTAATAATAATTAAAGTAAAATGTTTTCTTCATTTTATACAAAGAATTGGAAAATTAGCCAAGCTCTGAAAAGTAACAACCCGAATAAAAGAGAAATGGAGCGATAAAGTGTTTTTCTTCCAGACCAAACATGACCATGACTGAAATTAATCTACATACATAAAAATATTATAACTATATTTTAAATAAACTAAATGTTAATATCAAAGAAGCAAAGATCAGACATTTGGACTTTGCTATAGATTTAGGTGGTGCCTTGATTAAAATGATGCTCTTAATAATTATTTGTAGAACCGTTCATTCATTTTAATCCTCCAAATGGGAATACACTGTAACATTGTTCCAATATAATACATTTTAGACATGCATTTTTAAACTACTGATATGTATTGAATTTATATTTTATTTTCATTTTATTATACAGTTTAACTCAACTGATGCGTGCCTGTCCGTCCATGTATTTGAGCTTTATAATGCCAAATTGTGTATGTTGTACTGCCAAGCTACACCCTCATTGTCCAAATACATTTTTGTTGAGAATTTGGCAGAGGCATTCCTTCATTTGGAGAA
This sequence comes from Taenioides sp. WSHXM2023, assembly GCA_029959045.1. Taxonomy (NCBI): domain Eukaryota; kingdom Metazoa; phylum Chordata; class Actinopteri; order Gobiiformes; family Gobiidae; genus Taenioides; species Taenioides sp. WSHXM2023. The sequence goes on along the minus strand of CM057091.1, from coordinate 22,182,659 downwards.
GGAGCATCTTGGCTATTTTATGCCAGATACTAGCTATAAATAAAGAACAAAACTTGGAGTACAGTTAGCTCATTTTGATGGTACATTACAGATTTTAAATACTTAAAGACAGAAGAACTATTTCATGTCACTGGTGTCAGTCATCTCTCTCCTGAATGCGTGCACTCCAGTGACCATTAATAATACAAACTCATTCACTTTGATTTCAGCGCCGCCATGTTCAAGCTCTAAATGCTGTGGCGACCAGCGCTAGGACGAGCAGGGTAATTCTCCTGATGGGTGGCAGCGCAGTGAATGAAAGGTGTAGAATCTGAGGGCTGATCCCAGTGCAGCCACAGTCAGAATACATGAGAGTCAAGAGGGATAGTGCACAGAGAGGGCTGTTATTCAAATGGCTTTAGTCACAGGCAAAGTTCAGGGCTCAATCTTGACTTTGTGTTCTATATTTTGTGTTTTGAAAGCCAGAGGCAAGATTGTTCAACTCCATCTCAGGACAGAATATATTATCAGTAACACATTAGGGTGTAAAATATCTTTTAATGTCTCATGGGTACAAGTTTAGTCGATTATTTTGAAGTAGTAGTAGTAGAGATATTTCTGTGAAATTAGTATAGATATGTTTCTGCTACCACTGTTTGCAGTACTGATGGCGCTATACAATTAAAGTTTTTTTCTAATGGGAAAGCAACTAGTTTAACACGCATTTAAATTTATGAGATGAACTGAACATCTGAAATTGTCTCTAGTTAATACATTTGAACTTGTGTCTGTATAAATATGAATGTGACATAAGCAAGAAACAATTATTTTTTAAGATTATTGAAAAATTATGCAAAGTTCAAAAGGTCAATTGCTTTGAATCGTGTCATTTTTTGTTCAGTAACTTGTCTTTGTTACTAAGACTCTTTGTGTTTAGAAAGCAATAAATCCCATCTCTCATAAAAGATCTCCAAACAGTCTGTGGGCACAAAGATATATGCAGGGGACATGTACAGTTAGCAGACATGAATGCTAACAAGCTGTAATTCCATTTCACACAAATCCCCCTGTTTGAAAAAAGAACAAAAAACTTCTTACGGGTAGGTTGCTTGCTTGCATGCGACTTTCTGCTTCCCTTGTAGTTTGTTATGGTTTCGCTCAAGTTGGTCAGGAAAATAAGCAGAGAAGTACAACATAAGCTTGGATCTGAAGGCCTGCGGTGCACACTGTTGAACCAAACCAACCAGGAAAAGCTCTGTATGTCATCATCTGGGATAGATTTCAGGGCATTGTCCCGTGGTCTTTTAAACCCCATCTTAATTATTTTGTTTATCCCCCTACGGCGCTCTCATTCACAGTTTGGCCTCATACAGTCATTAAATATCCCAAAACTATCTAAAATAATACCCGCAAGTCTTCTTTGCCATTAAGTGATAAAAGTATTCTGTATCTTTATTGATCGGGCTATTCTCCTTTGTGACCAATATCTTTGCAAGTGAGTCCCACATGAGATGATCGGGGGGTTAAAAAAATATGCAATGTGATGCAATGATCAAAGCAGCCTATGCAATATCATTTCCATAATCGTTAGACTCCTCTGTCATCTGTCATGGATTTGGGGAGAGTGTTTGATGCTTGGGCAGGTCTCTTAATTAGGCGTCCGCACCATCAGCTGTCTGGCCGCCCCTTCTGTCTCACACATTACCAAGTTTGTCAGCGCCGTATGGCCTAAGGACAATAAAAGTGGGCGTTTAAACTTTTTATTTTAATTTTTTGCAGCAAGTGGTCCGTTCTAGCAGCATGTCATCCCACATTTGTGCTTTAATTAGGAAATGTTCGCATTCCGATTGCTTCAACAAGTGGGTGAGTGTGTGTGTGTGTGTGTGTGTGTGTATGAGCAGAGTGCATTTCATTATTTTTATTTTGTTTAAGCTATGATTCATTGCTCACAAATGTGTCTAAAGTAATCTATTTTGTGTGAACTTTTCAAGATGCGCATTTGGAAGAAGTGTTTTGCCCTCAGCTAGACCTCTCCCTTTTATGTATTGCACACTGCATTAAAAGGACGTGGGAATAAGTAAATACACTGCTGCAGGATTTAGGTAGATATACCCTCAAGAAAAACAAAATTTTAACAGAAGATAAACTGATGCAGAGTTCAAGTATCTCAAAGTGAATCCACATGGCATACTAGGGGCTAACAGTCTCCTATGTCCTTACTCCCTCTCGTTATTCCTTACACGTCGTCATCACTTGTGGATCTCAGCACTCCTCATTACGCAAATTAGGAGCCCCAGTAATCACTACGCAGGGCAGACCCTTTACCTCAACATGCCTGGCCGCCTCTTCTCTTTCCTTTCAGCTCGTGCCGATGGTTGGATTCACAAGTAGAATGAATATTACAGAGGTATTGTGATGTCAGAGTGTACTGTGTGTTTTATGTGTGATAGGAGGATGCTGAGCAGGTTTCATTGGTATTACATGATGCAGACTAAAGATTAAATTGTTTGTTGTTTATTTTGTGCAGTTGGCTAGGTATTGTATTTAATATAATGAAATTGATTGCATTATCCTTCACTGCAACTCTAACAAAAAGTTAAAAAATACTGTACATTTAGTTAAACTGATCATTTATATCTCATATTAGCTGAATAAGAATCAGAAACAGAAAACTTGATTAGTCCTGTAAATAAGATTTTTTTCGCCAGTAGATGGCTGTGAAACCTGCCCCCCTCTCCTCACCTGACCTTTGTTCATGCTCACGCTGGTGTTACGTGAGAATACAACAGGGCCGGGTTGGCCAATCTAATTACAGATGGTAGCTTTTAACGACAATACATCTGACAACAAATTAGGGCTGGGCAATATGCCAAAAACATAATTGTTTTTCCTCATATTGAACAATTTTATTTAGTTTTTGTTCTAAAGTGTTAGCTCTGCTCCAAACCACATGCTTTTATTGGCCCAGAGATTGGCTGTAGACCTTGACTGAAAAGATCCAAGCATATAATTGGCGATTAGAAATAACTGAAATTAATGAACTGAACTTGACTAATTGCACTGCCCTACAACAAATTACAGACCATTAAAGGCTTCAGTATTGTAAAATATTTGGTACCAAATTCAGTTTCATCCAATTTTGTGAGTGCCCAAATAAGAAATATTAATGTTTTCTCATCTCCCCTTTGTTTCTGTCTGTCTCTTGTGCAGGTGCTGGAGCGTCTCTTCCAGAAGGGCTTTAGTGTGGCTGCATCGTGCGGTGGTGGAGTGGACTCATCCCAGTTCAGCGAGTACGTTCTGTGTCGTGAGGATCGGCGGAGTCTGTGCATCAATACTCCCATCAGAATAAAACAAGAACCTCTGGACTAAAACCCCAGTGTAGAGGTGGACTTCAAAGTTACCCCATTACCCACCTTCTCAATCCCTTGTTCCCTCCACGCGTCCACGGGATCACCACAACTCCACTGCCCCTTCTCTAATACAAAAACACTTACTGCACTGGACAGATAGGTATAACTCTTATAAATAGCAGAGGCATGCGCACCTTTGCCAGCTCTGCAGAACACTTAAGGGGAATGTAGTACCAAACAAAGAAAAAAACATGCATCAGCATCACGCGTTTTTGAATATTTTAAACAACGCCCAAAGAATCTGGGACTATTTGAACTTTGTTCCGCTTATTTTATTTGTGGTTATTTTGGGGAAGATTTATTCTTTTGGGGACATGTGTAGCCTGGTCTGGGACTATGACTATAAGCTCCCCTACCCCTGTCCATACACCCCACTGTCCCCATTGGCCCCCTTGTTTTGTAGGGGTCTCAAACAACAGCACTGTTCGCCAAAATGATTGTTTAGTACTGTTTTTTTCCTTTGTTGTTTCTGTTGTTCCTATCATGACATGATGTAAACAATTATTATTAATAGGATTATTTTAAATGTCTCTTTTTCTCAAATATGAAGGATGTATGAATGCTGTATTCATTAGGCGTTTGGAGAGCTTGTTGAGAGCATTTCTTGGCAGTAGCTGCACAAACTCAAGATGGCCGCAGGCTATGTGGCTAAAGCGATCTGGCTGGCTGTGCATTCCAAGCCGAAAAAGTCTCATTGTTCAAACGCTGCATGGAACAGAACCTGGGAGTTTCAACAATGTTTATACTCAAATGTATGGCACACATTAAAAAAGTGCTTTGTAATTTGAAAACATATCTCTTAAGAAATCATCCAGGCTGGGTTGATTGCATAAACTGATAAGAATTGCAGCTGAGTTTGAATGTTGAGGTCTGGAAAAGTATGTCTTTGCCAATAAGAGATGTACTTTAAAATTATAAAAAATATATTATTTGCACTTAACATTGGAGTTACCCAGCCCTAATTGACTTGTTTAACCCAACTGATCCATTACATATGATACCCTCTCCAAACACAGCAATACTCATAAAGACAATGGGAGTGAAGTGTCGCGCACAGGATACAACAGGAGAATGTAATCTTGGTGTATTCTGTATCTGCATCACAGCAGTCTCATTATCGATACAACTTAAAACAAAACAAAATACCATTTAGACAAAGGGCATTAGCAGTTGTTTCAGTTATTTCATGGGGTCTGTCACTTGTAAGCCTTGATGATCTCGTGTATATTTGGACGTGAACTGTACTCAGCATCAGTGTTCTCCACATCGAGGCGAGTGGGCGGCGTTTACTCTGTCCTTTTCGTTTGGTCTTATTCTCAACATTTCTGGATCAAAGAGAGCAACACAAAAGGCCAAGTTTTTTCCCTTGCTATTTATTTACAAGTTTTACTGCATTCTAAAAAATGTTTAGATCTTTTGTGGTTGCAAACAGTTTGAGTTGTTATTCCAACAAAGTGCAAATATGTTTATTAAAAACTAACTTCAGTGTTTGGTCAATACAGATGGCCTGCTGATTAAAGAGTGTGTAGAGGGGCTAATGTTGCCCCTAGCCCCATGTCAGTTTCTGCCCACAGCCTACTCTGACACTCACAATCAAGTGCGTTTGTTCTGACCTGCCAGTGGCCTGGGCTTTTGCATCTACTCGCCTCAAAGGGAATGGTCAACCAGGGCCCTTTTCAAGTGCGTCTCTTCACAGCGCTGCTCTGCCCCCTGCGTTCTTCCCCAGGGCTCCCCCTCTTGTGCCACTAGAAAACTTGGGTCTGTGCTACCCCCTGCTGCTCTGTCATGGCCATGCTCTGGATTTCAAACACACATGCAACACAGCGCATTGGAGAGCTCTGCAACAAGACAAACAACATGTTACATTTGAACTGTAACCAACTTTATGACAAAGTGGGCCACCATCACTACAAGACACACCGGTATACCGGTCAGCAGGTTTTGTTTGTACAGTTATTGTGTAAGAAGAAGCATTACTCTGGGCTTTTTTCAAGAGACATGTTTGTCTCACTGAAAATACAGGAAAATACTTCCATTGTGTACATATGAACTTAAAAAGGGTATACTAAGGTTCAAATGTATATTATTTAAAAAAAAATTGTCATCCATTTAGACTGTGGTATTACAGGGCATGTGGTCATTTACAATGTCACCATTGGACTTTTCTTGCTTATTTGAGATAATAAAAAGATGTACTGTACATATGCTGATCCAGTGTCTTGGGAAAGATAGACCTCTTGAGGGATTAAGGAAGAGGCCATTGGTGAGAGAAAACCAATATGCTCCCAAAGCCCAATATTTTTGCACCAAGTTAAATAGTTTAGTCTTTTCAAAAATGTTCCTGTTTAATTAGCAGCAGAAACCTAGAGGGACTTTTCATCATTGAGCAGCGGTGCTCGACCAAGTTTGTACTTAGCGTGTGCAGTGTTAGAAATGGAAATGAAGCAGGCCGCATTAGAAGTTGACTGTGGTAAAATTGTCTAGAAAAGGCAGAACAGCTTATTTTTCCTGGTAATGAAAAGAGCAAGTGGCTGTGTAGATTTCATTAAATCTAGATCTTACTAGAGCTGTGACTTTTGAGACACAAAACAGAGACAGTGATCAGTGTCATTTAGTAAACAGCTTATTTATTCCTTTACAAAATAGGTACAAATACATAAGTACTGTTTTTCACACAAACAGAACGTTTTCAAGATATGTACAACGGTTTACCAAAAATACTGTGGTTCTAATAATCACATAGTTTTGTAAAGAATATTTACAAATCATTCTCAACTGAAAAGATATTTTGTGAGTACATCAGGAATATTGTTCTAGTCTTTTGGCTAAAAAGCTGTAGAAGTGTTCACTTGTGAAAGCGCCTGAAACCACAGAAACTGTTGGACTCTCCACCAGTGAGTTGTGCTTGTCAGTAAACATAGAGCTCATTTTTACCAAAATGTGTCACGCATAAAAGCCAATTCAAAAAGAAAAATTAAATATATTACTGTTAAAAAACCAGACAATTGGCAACAATGTTTACTAATTAAAAGTTTTTTGTTTGTTTTTTTTTTCTAAAATACAGGGACAACTTTTAGTTGTCAGGCAAAAGGTAATAAAAAGTGCGGTCAGAATTTTAAATTCATATTTTTTTTTGTAATTACAAGAATACAAGCTGCATAGAGTTCAATATTTAAATAATATATATTAAAAAAACATAAATGACAATGGTGCATAATACATGATTAAAAAGGCAACAAACAATGAAATGTATTAAAAACCATACAATTAAAAAGATAAAAGGCAAAGAAATGGAATGATTTGACTGCTATGTCAAATGTGAATGCAGTGAGACATAATGGAGGTGAACTAAGTGCTTTTGCAGACACCTTTGAGCTTCAGTCTGTTGCAGAGTTTTGAGGCTCATAGGTATTCCTTTAGTGAAATGGAATTTTATGTATAAGTTTTATTCAGATCAGTCCCTCTGCAAAAAATTCTGGTCATGCTAAAACCAACATTCAAGGACACAACATCAAATCTGTACGACTACTATGTTTACATTAGTGTAGAATCTGTGGTGACCTATTGGAAACTTGGTGTGGTCACGTGACCTTCAGAGCGTCTGCCTTGGAACACACTCCACTGATAAAAAAAAATAATTTTCATCTGTTTTAAAACATATATAACACTGACATATGGATTCTTCTTTTTAGTTGTTAACAAAGCGTAGTAAAATATACATGCTGTAAAATAATCCAAATATTTACACATACAGTACAGGATCGAAGTGGATGCTGTGATGTGGAATCTACAACATATAGTAATCTCGTATAGTGTTCAGCTATTACATTCTTTGAACTAATAGCTCAAACTGAATATTGAGGTTACCACAAAATAATCTATTGAGGTGGTATATCAAAGATACTGCTAACAATGTTTAACAAACAGCTACCATCAAATGTGGAACATATGTAAAGCAAATACACCACGTGCATGAACATGATACAAAAAGATGTGATAAGAACATTTTTTCTTATGTTTCTTTTTTTTTATGACAACAGACATCACTAGAGGAAAGCGAAGATACTGAGCTGAAATGCTGGACCTGATCTGAAGGCACGTGGCAAGAGGAGGAGGTCGTTCGCTACTTGAGCAAAGCTCGGTACAGCAGCACGGAGTGGGCCATGTCTCTCTCCTGCTCCATGTAGAAGATTAAGTCCCTGAGGTTGACCCGAGTTATGCGCTGGCGTGTGTACTGGCGTGAGGAGGAGGAGGGGGCTGAAGAGCCTGCTGGAGAACCGGTCATACTACCAACAACCTGTAACAGAATAAATAACAAACCTTAACTCAACGTATGTATATGACATAAATTTTAAAATCTTGAGTGGTTGACACAAACCTTATGGGTGAATTCTGCCTATTAAACTCATCTTATAAAGATATTCAGGCTTTACCCAGCAGTCATGAAGGAGATCTAAATAAAATAATGAGGCAACTAATAGAAATTTTGATGGACAAAGACACTATCAACAATTTAATGGACTAATTGACTAAATGACTACACCCCTAATTACATTTTTCAAACATTTGTTTCAAGAAAAAATCTGATCTCTCATCTCACCTCTCATTTAGACAATTTGCTTTAGATTAATATAATACACTGTACTTAGAAAATATAACAAAACTAAAACAATAATGGCAAACCTAACCTATGTCCCCATTGTGACAAAGGCAAGTACAGTGAGAGGATGATACAAATCAGTTTACATGAAAAACGCTGAAACAGATCCAGCAAGAGGCAGGTCTGATGTTCAGGTCAGGAACACCCTCTCACAATTACACTGATTGCAGCGCTTTGTAAACACACAGTACAGACAGGCCTTAATTGCAAACATATGACGGGTATGAATTTACAAGAGGCAAACCAAACCCTCAGAGGCTGTTTCTTGTCTATAATATCTGTATGTATACTTGCTAGCTTCCAGTCGATGAGTGAAGGTAGCCAGGCCACATCCATGCCAGCTCGCATCCATGTCTTTGGTTGTTTTATTTGGTGCAGCTTACTCTAAAGTATCCAGGGGAGAGCGTGTATGACAGGTTTGAGAGCAATATTAAACAACTGAGGTCAATCACCACTGACCACATGTGGAACAAGGATCTGGACAATGACCTTTCACACAGAAACCCTGTGACACGGACACAGACTTAACCAAGCATTATCTATCCACCTGAATGGAAGTTATCAAGTGTCTGCTGGCTGGAAACTTGGAGCTTGTCCAGGTACCACCACTCTCAGAATGCTGTGTTCCCTATAGGGGCAGAACAGTCTTCAGTGATCCGCATACAAGCAGAAAGGTCACTTCTTCTGCAGAAGGCTTCTCTTCACTTATACCACAGAAACCTCAGTGTATGCCAGCGACTCAGACACCAGTATGTTGTTACTGGTATCTATGGAGTCGTTTCTCCTGAGCCACTACATGAAGACAATCATGTTGTAAAAGAGGGCACGTGGTGAGGGTGGAATCACCAAAACTTAACAAAGTAGATGGCAGTGTGCCACTTTAAGCACAAGACATCAGGGGCCACGCTTTTACTGTCACCAGCCATTACACAATAATTGGGTCTAAATGCAATTAAGAGGGAAATGGCAGGATTTGGGAGGTCACAAAAAGAAAAAAAGGGAGAAAAGCTAAAGTAGAGAGCAAAGAGCCAAACTCAGAAATCAGCCTAGCCAGGAAAGATCCATGAGACAAAAAACAGCATCTGTCATTTTATGTGTGATGGCTGCTGCAAGGCATTATGTCACATGACATATCCATCGTACAGCGCGCACACGGATACTTTGATACATCTCCTCAGACATTTGACTGGAGCGAGGGACATAAAGCACAGGGGCGCACATTCAAGTCATTTCAAGATTCCTGCATTCCTTGTAAAAGAGTTAATATAGTCACAACACCTGGAAAAGTCTTTTTTTCAAGTCCTATTTTGGGGTGAAGGTTTCTGAATCAACTCAGACTCATATACTTATTGTAACATGAACGATAAAGAGTAAATAATATTGTAAAGACAATCCAAAGAACTGTTTCAGAGTGGGGTTTTCTTGCTGATGCGTGGCTTTGAACTCTGAGTGGCACCTGTGCCTTGATGCTTGGGCCAATATTGGACTTGGCCCAGGTCACAGCCCAAGGCGCCAGGTTAATGGCCCACGTTGCCAGGCTCATGGAGCAGTGCGCCACTCGGCACAAGTTGCTGTCTCAGCACTGTCCTCCCCACAGCTCCAACTGCACACTAACCAGCAGACCTATACTGGTATGGAACAAGTCATGTTAAGAGAAATTAAAAGAGAAGCTGAAGGATAAATAATAGCCCTAATTTGAAAGACATAAGCTGTTGATGATGCAACATTCCCAAACTCATTTTGTTAAATTTGATGCTGAGAAGTCTCTAAACTATAATATCTTGGCTCGAGGCATAGTATACTGCATATAGCACAGTGGAGACAGGCATCTTAATTGATAAAACAATACAATATTAGGTGTTTTAAGGTCAAAAAAGATAAGCTCAAATTGGTAAGTATTGTTAATTAATCATGTCTTTAAGCTTAGGAGTACTGGTGCATGTTCAGCAGATTTTGCTGTATTTAGTATTTTACAGCAGAGCACGACCTCCAGCATAACTTAGGGCAACTTGGTAAATGAAGACCTGGTAGGCCTAAAATCTAGCAGACTGCATCACTAATCTATTGGAAGAAAGACTGGTTGGTTGACTGACTATGTGCCAGGCAGCAAAACTTTCCCACATGTTGTGCTCCACGCCGCATTTGATCTGGGGAACGCTGCCTTGTCCCTGCACAGTGTTTACAGCAGTGCCGGGCTGGGCCGTGGGAGCGCAGGCCGCTTCAGCTCCGCACTCGGCCTCAAATGCCTCTTCTACGGCCGCCATTAATCAGCACCAGAGCCTTTCTCTCTCGCCTCCATGCTTCCTCGCTCCTCTACGCCCACAGACATGCTGGATGAGGCCATTTTGAAAGAGTTAACAGATGTCGGCTGATGTGCCCCGGGCTTTCTGACATTGCCCGAGTGATGTATTTGATGTGGAGTTTATTCAGCTCTAATAAACGTATAAAGAATTAGAATAATAATTCACAGATGTACGTAGCCAGATTATATGCCGAGGCTTCCTTTGAAGCAGACAAGTGAGCCAAGATTAACAAAACCAGGAGAAAGGATGAAAGGGCTTTTGGCTCTGTACAGTGATAATCAACGAGGTCAGGATGGACTAATACCACAGATTAATGTCCAACCAACACAGAGCCTTTGTTCCTGTCACAGGTTCCACACTAAAGCCTGATGGTGATTTGGGCTGTTAGAAGCTCTCGAGCAGAGACCATGTACCTTCTCTCATATGTGCTCCTCGGGTTTCGTTATTGCATTTTTTAAGAAGAAATACAATATGGATAAAGTCAACTCTGACACTCGGATCATAGCGAAAAATGAGAGAATTACTTTCAAAAGAAACAACTTCCATTTGCTTCACAACTAAAGAACAGCAAATCTCAAAAATGGCCAGTTGCGGAGTATCTTAATGCCCACATAAAACATAAAAACAGCTACACAGCTCCATGGCGATGCATAGCAACCGTGCAGAATTTCAGTCAAGGAGAAAGAAGGCAAAAAAACACCTTATTACTTCTAACTCCTGCAAGCCATTTTGGTCTCCAAAGGTTTTAGAGCGCCGCAGGCCATGTGTCTGCAGTGTTTCGGGAAATGACTTGCCTTCGCACGAACACTGCTATGTTCTGCAGCACTGCTGCCCCCAGCATCCCCGCTCAATTTCTGTTTAACCCCTTCCTGGCTTCTCTCTCACTGACTCACTGCAACAGAGAGCTCACACTCGACACAATACTGTCACAATGTACAAGCCAACACATTAAGTGTATGTCTAATTTGGCTTCTTAAGCATGTGATGGCTCTTAACAAGCAGTGTACCAGAGCAGCACAAGGTTATATGGGCTGATAGTGGAGACATTCCACTTGAGGTACTACAATGTGCGACACAGTGTGCACACTTGTGTGTATCAACGGTGGATTAAATCTGCAAACTCGTTGACACAACACATAATTAAAACATCTTGCTTGAGGTCAGGAATTTTCTAATTAGTAGTGTACTGACAAAGCTGCAATTCCATCGCCCTGAGTTTCAAAGTCCACAGGTTACTGCTAAGATGAAAGCTTAGCCTGCAGCATATTCTGCGGGGCTGCTCACACAATTCCTCAGAAGACAGTCACAGGGTCACCAAGCTAAACAGTGTGCTGCACCCGCAACCTTGCTCCAAACAAAGAACTTCCAACTTTAATGCCTGGAAACACAACCATGGCTTTTTTCCTTCCCTCATTCTTTTCAACCTGGGAGAAACAAAAGATTGTGTGAAGGCAACAGCAGAGGAAACCATAACAATGTTTTTAATCACTTTAATTAAAGTGCTCCAAGCATGGCTAGCTGAGTAACTTGTAAAATACAACAAAGGTTCTATTGCCATGTCTTTGTATTTTGCCCATTCCAGGAAGAATCTAAAACTATTTTAGCATCTGTGAATATATTAGTTTATTTTTGACAGCTATTATGAATAATCTTACATCTTTACACACAATAGTATTGATAATTACAGTGCCTTAAATAGAGATAACATACTGATATTAAACTGATCATAGTCAATGTGTCCATCTAGACTATCTGCAGTTCCTTTCTTTGTGGCAGTGAGAACTGCAACAGTACAGACTCTGATAACCTGGACAATTAACACAGGCCAAGTATCTTTGGCTGAATAAGTGTGAAAGTAAAACTTTTTTTTCCTGCATTAAATATTGAAGATGTTTCATATATAAAATGAACCCAATTAGAGTTAAAATAGGAGAAGTGTAATGAGTCTCAAGTCAGAATGCTTGTCTTCTGAACTACTTACTAATGAGCCCTTGTTGGTTTTCCACACTTTACTTTCAGTGGTGTGGCACTGTCATTTCTGCAGCTTTTTAATTTTTAATTCAAGTTGAATGAGAGGGTGGTGACTGAGTTAATAATCGAGGCACTAGAGTGTTTTGCAGACAGTGGATAGCTGGAAGAAGTTGCCAAATGAGGTTCATAGTCTGAGCTTTGATGTTGTTGCGCAAAATAGCAATAACCAGTTAACAAAGTGTATATCGAACATAAATGACCACAGTTAACGAAAGGCATCCTGCAAATGACCTAATTATAAAAAAGTGAAGCAAAATATTATGCAAAAGAGGAAGCCAGTTTGGTGCACGTACTGACTGGGGAATGAGTTACGGGAGCAAGTGGCAGCAGCACGTCAGTCTCTCCATAAATCCTCCTATGATCTATGACATATTTCACTTACAAGAAAAAGAGCAGCGAGAGGCCACTGTGGATATGTAGATGGAGAGATGAAAAAGAGCATTTACAGCAGCTTCTCACTAAGACTGGGTCCTTGATCTCAAATTGACATAAATGAGGCCATTTTTGACATCATTTAGCTATCACCGACTGTGTTTCTGTGGTGCTGCGGCTGGTCCCTGTGCAACTAATGTGATGCCTGCTAAGTGAAACAGACAAGGCAATGCTATCTGAAGAAGAGGAGATCTCTGAACTCTGGGGACAGACCACAATCACATGTTTCATGAGAAAAGACAGAATGAAACTTTACAGAGAGGTCTTTACAGAGCATCTTTGACCCCCAGTGCCATTGTTTTTATCATAAAAGCTGTCAGGGCAAGAGGGTGCTGAAGTTACATATGCTATCAGAATGAAACAGTTTCTTCAACTGCACGAGAGAACACAACTATAAAATCTACACTTCCTATTTCTAATGGAACTTAACCTAAAATGATCTGCTATGTACTATACACTGTAAAAAATGACCGTGAAATTTACATAAAAACTCTGTAAAATACCTACAGAAATGCACGGTAAAATGAAAAACATATGATTTTTGTATGAATCACAGGAAACCTTTGTAAACTACAAAACAGAATGTTAATGTTGTATTTACAAAAATAATATGTGATTATAATCAAATTTATTTGTTAAAATTACCAATTACTGTAACAAAAACATAAAAACACTGTAATACTCATAACTACGCATTTTTGTTACTTAGAAATTCAAATATTGTAAAAACTCTGATTTTTTGGCAGTTTTTATTTGAAAATACAAGAAATATCAGTAACTTACTTTACAACCCTATGCTGTACTTGCAACATGATTAACAAAACAATGCAAATTGAGGTAATACTTTTTTTTTTTTTTTCTCGCAAGTTTTTGTCCTGTAATATGGAATTGTGGATCTGTGAGATTGCCTGTCTTGTATGTAGGTCTATATATAAATATTAATTTATAATAACATTATTTTTATAATTGTACCTCAACTGAAATTTCAAAGTGCGCAGCTGAGGCTCGTCTCTGATTGGATAATGACGAGAGCGCAGATCCGAGGTTCGTCTCTGATTGGATAATAATGAGGGGGCGGAAAGAGCGGGATAAGCTCGAGCTCCACGTTCACGGCTGAAGCTGACGTCACTAACGAGCGAGAGCGCGCTACGGCATCTGAACGCGCACAACAACAGAGCAGAGCGCAGAGATCTAGCTTTTGACTACTTTGTCGTTTTAGGACAGTTCTTCTTCTGGATGTTGAATCGGAACATTTCGTGTTTACACGGTAAGCTTCATTTTTACATTTTACTGACGATGAAAAGGAGTAGCACATGGTATAAGCTAGCGCCAGTCCTTATTTAGAGCAGTAGATCAGGGCGTGATAGTTTAGCACAATTTAAAACAAAAAAGTCAGGTTTGAGATTTTCAAGATGATCACTTGCGTTTTTTGTAAAAAGCAATTGGAAACATTAAGAGGCTGTGTGTTACACTGCAGAGTGCGTAGGAAGGAGCCTCATTGTCTTTTCAAATGTGTTGGCGCCAACTGTAGTCAGACGTTTACCACTTCCTCCGCTTTTAAGGGACATTTTTATCGTGTGCACTCTGCACCTGCTCCGTGTGCTGCTCCTGCCACTGTTGTTTCGGATTTGAAATGTGCAGTTTCGTTGTGTGCGCGCCGTTTTCACAGAGTGAAGGAGTTAGTGGCTCATTTAAATGACCATATTGAAGAGGGCAGGTCTGTGGTGTGTCCTGTAACTGGTTGTAAGCACGTGTTTACCAAAAAGTCATCATTTACTTCCCACATGTGTAGGAAACATAAAGCATGCTCCCCTGCTTCTATTAATGACATGTACAGAGAAACTGGGCCACTGCCCACACACGTTATTGTCTGTGCAGGTGATTGAGAAAACGCACCTGAGGCCATGGCCACAGCTAATGCAACTATGCCAGAAACAGATAGTGAGTCCTATCTCAGAAACATGTGTCTCTTTTACCTTAACCTGCAAGGACAGCTGCTTATTCCTGCCTCTACTATACAGACTATAGTGGAGGAAATGCTAAATGTTCACGAGTTAGGTCAAGCTAACACAATAACCAAAGTAAGTACAGTATTAAAAACTGATGCAAGCCTGTCAGATGAAGCAGTCACTAAAGTCTGTGACTGCATTAAAGAGTCAGATTTGTTTTCTTCCTGTCATCAGGGGCCGTTAAGAACAACATACTCAGACATTCAAAAAACTGTTTAAATACACAGAACCCCAAAAAGTGGCATAAGGAATGGATGAAAACATGACTCAAAAGTGTGCATACTACATACCAGTGGCAGAAACTCTGAAGAGCTTTTTGTAGTCACATTTATGGAGGAATGTGCAATCCCAAATGTTAAGAGATCCTGAAGCAGAGGTTTTTACTGATTTATATGATGGACAAAATTTAAAATGTCACCAGTTCTTTAAAGAAAACCCTGAGAATCTCAAACTGATTTTGTACCAAGATTCATTTGAAATTGTGAACCCCCTGGGTTCTTCTAAAAAGACACATAAGGTTCTTGCTGTCTATCTGTCAGTAGCAAATATACCCAGCCATTTGCGCTCAAGTACTGATAATATGTTTTTGGTTCTGTTTAGTGTTGAAAATGACCTCAAGCGTTTTGGAGTAGCCAAAGTTTTCTCAGAGTTGTTAGCAGATCTGAAATCCTTAGAGACAGTTGGAATAAATGTAGATGGTGAAACAGTAAAAGGAGGTCTCTACTGCATTGCTGGGGATAACCTTGGTTCTCATTGCATAGGCAGGTTTACAGAGAACTTCAGCCACTCTCAATATTTTTGCAGGTACTGTGAAATCACAAGAAGTCAGTTTGTGTCAGCAAGAGTAAGAAGTTCCTTCAGACTTATGCAAGGCTTCAGAGGATGCGAGGACAGCAGAGTGGCTGCTCAGATGATGTGAAAGAGATGGTCCTGCTTCTACTCAGCTACTTCGATGAGAAGGAGGAGTCCATGTTCTTCTATGTAGAAGATACATGTCTGGCAGAAGAGGTCCAACTGGAGCAAGTGCCTCTGACACCAGCTATTATTGTCTGTGGTAAGTCTGTTTCATATCTTTTAATTGCAGTTTATAGAACTTGTCATGGGAGTGCAGTGTTTATTAAAATACCCTGTTTAATATTGGATTCATAGGAACATCCTGCTATTCTTCATCGAGGTACATGCTGAGTCTGGATCGAAACCTTATCAACACAAACATCTCCTCCTTCATTTCTGCATTGTGCCTGATGTTTGGGAGCTACTATTGTTTGAACATCCATTATCCATCTGAGCTTGCTTCAACTCTTGAGTTTCTTTAGAGGTGAGTAAATATGGCTTAAACATTTCTTAATACAGACATTGATACCTGGACTCAAACCTGGACTTTACTCTGGGTCTGATGTCAGTCCTGGGCTGGGACTCAGACCCAGACTAAGCAGACTTGATGCAGCCATTGTCTGTCCATGCTCAAACCTAAACAGATTTGTTATTTTAGGTAAAAATTAATAAAACCTTTTTTATTCTAAAATATATTCTTGTAGTTTATTCATTTATTTTATTCTGATAAATGAAAATGTTTAATATGCAATATTTTATTTTACAGGTGTTTTTTTCTTGATAAACCCGGAAAAGGGAACCAAAGTGGAGAATAAAAACTCAAAGCGCCGTCTCAACGTAAACCCTCGAGTCCTCACCCTGATCCAGGAACTCTCCGATCACGAGTGGCGGGAAGGATAATTATGGACTCTTTCTGTGATGGACTCTCTTTGGAATCTCTTTGGACTCTGTGTTCGTTTAAGAAGAGGTACTGGATGTTTTTGATTTGTTAAATCTACAGTGTGTTTTATGTTAATTAAGGCATAATATGTCATTTGATTTAAATTTTCATTTTAAAGTAGTTTTAAGAGTTATCTTTTAGCATGTAAACAAAATTTTAATTGGGGTGTTGTGTGCCTGGCATTTAAAATTAGTTTTAAGGGAAAGCCAGCCATACTGTAAGATGGCTCATTCAATAGACCTGTAGATCAATGCGTGTTTATTTAGTTCAGCTGAAAATCAGTCACATGTGGTTTCTTTCCATGCCAATTTTGTTCTATATGCTGACAAAATCTAATTGTTTACAAGTTTATACTATATTAAGACTGTTAAATAAATTTTCTTAAGTAATATATTTCTCTCTTGTCATGTATTGCATGGTTTGGTAATAATTACAGTAGTAGCAGTAGAAGTAATTATTTTACAGGTTTAACAAGTAATTTTTACAGTACAACTATTATTTAAACATAAAAAATATTGCATTTATGAGTACATTTTATGTAAAATTTACAGAAAAGCTTAATTTAAAATACAAACTTTTACTGTGTTTTTACCAGTTTAAACTAGTTTTTTGTGAAATAGTTCCCTGTTAATTTGACCAGAAATCGGTGCACAAAAAACATTTATTTCATGTAGAAAATACAGGAAAGGGTGTATAATAAGCATTTTTTTCATGTTAAAAATACAGGAAAGTGTGTCTTTATTTACAACACAGTTATGCAAAATTAATGATTTTTTTTGTGTATATTTTACAGATTTTAAATGTGATTCAACTGTAATTTCAAAAACTGTAAACTGATTTACATTGTTCTCCAGTAAAGTTATTTACTGTATTCCTGTATTTTTTACAGGGAAACTCTGGCAACCACAGCTGCCAGTTTTTTTCCGTAAAAACTACGGATTTTTTTTTACAGTGTAGCAAAACCAATTTGAATATACATAAAGAAAACATTATATTATAAACATTTATATTATAGTAGATATAATCAGAACAATTAAGTTAAATGTCTGCAACAGTTGGTAAGAAAAAAAAAAAAAAAGATAGTGTTTGGTCACGATTTGAGCCTCTTATTCTTGTTTCACACTCACCTAAAACCACTTTCTTCCCATCAGGTTCATCTCTCGGGCCCAGAAGGCTTTCTTTCTACCTGCATTGCATTTTGGCATCCTGCTCCATAATCCTGCATACAAATTCACCATTAGGCAGCTGTGTGCATGTCTGTGTATATAAGGGATATCTACATATTGACTTTGTTTAAACCCACTCTCTTGTCTGCGATCATAATTACACATGTTGTAAAAGGAAGTACTTGATTCTTCCTACACTTGAGGCGCACTGCTGCAGGATTTGCCCACTGGCACCAGGCAAACACACCTCCAGCACAGCCCCAAACTCCAAATTGCTTTCTAATATACCCTCACACAGCCTGGTGCTATGGTGGCTTCCTGTTTCACTGAACACAGAAGTGAATGGTGAATGAATAGTGCTACAAGCCTTCACGTTTGTTGAACTAAAGCAGTTAGGCTATGTTAAGCGAGGCAGCAGGAGCCTGCTTTTATAGCCATCAACAGGTTAGATCACACACAAGCAGAGGTGGACTGTGGTGTGAAGTGACAAAAGCCAACACAGGAGGAAGTTACATTAAAGTTAACAAACTTTAATAATTAATAATAATAATTTTTATAAATAATAATACATTTTATAATAATTAATAAAAAGCTCAAACGGCAATGAAGCCACAACTACAACTAGCATAATATGCGATATGGGAAATCGAGGCCACATCTAGCCATTGTGAAGTCTCCAAAGTTCTATCATTGAAGATTGTTCATTAGTCCAACAAATACATAATTCATACATCTAAAAAATACATGTGGTCATGAATCATGAGACAGAAACAGCTCTGCTTTAGGGATGGTGCAAGAGGTATGGAAGATATACAGCGGCAATAAATTTGCCAAACACAACCAATCATGGCGCAGTCAATGCGGAAGAGGTCAATCACTGCAATGAGTTACATAATGTCAAAGAAAACACATCACCAAACTGCTTACAATGCTAATCGTGTTGTATAGTTTGTATGGATTTGTGTCCATTTCAAGAGAGATATTCGATTACTCTCAAACTAACTAGCATGAAAAAACACTTATGATTAAGTGACAAATTTCATCATTTGCAGAGACAAAACAACGTCTTTTGCTCCGCTTTTAGACTAATACAATTCATAAGCATAGTGATGTTGAATTTCTGCAGAGATTATTTGTCAGAAAATGCCTAAATTTCACAGTTAATTGGCCTCTCTAATTAGCACAGGATGTCTAATTCCCATTGCAGTCACTGTGCTAAATGGTAAAGCTTTAGTAAGTGGATGCCATTCTTTTTCTCTGAGCACGAGCCTCCCAGTGCAAAGCAGGCTATACTGTACATTACACCGCCAATGATCGATTCTAAATCTTAAGTAGGGAAACGACAAACAAGCTACAGGACCTAATGGACTGTGTACCTTGTCAAACAGCTGGATGGTTACATTTATTGAGAAATATGTTCAATTTAATGTGGGGAGCAATTAGCAAGAATGCCTCTTCTAATCACTGAGGGACACGAAGGGGTAGAGACCTGACAAAGAACAGCTGATAAATATTTGGCATCTCCAGTGTACTATACTCTCAGAAGACCTGCGCTAAGAAATAGAGATGTCAGACATGTCTTTCCCTGGTGTCCCCGATAGACATTTGTGTTCCTAGTGCACTAGTAAAAACTGCAAGTTGCACTGCTTTCCCTGTGCAACTTCATCCCATTTAATGATTGGTGAAAATATCATAACGAAAGCTATCTAAAAGTCAGCACTAGCTTACTGTATAATGGTTTGTTTTTTTTTCTTTTGTGGCTATTCATTTCTATTATTTTTTTCTAAATTGGTCAAATGGAAAGCAGTGAGAAGCTAGAAGAAAAAAATTAAGCTGAGCCGAAAAGTGCGACTTGGATTTAATATTTTATAATTGCCAAGGGACATTCTGAGATCAATGAATTTTTGCCCGGGATGCACATCAGAAGGAGATGTACTTCAGTCTTTTTAGGGAACATTGGTCTATTTAATTCTAGCGTGTGATGCATGTGAAATATGGCTTCCATGGCCTCTTTCTTCCTCCCCAGGCACTGCTGCAGGCACACATTATCACTTTTAATGGGCCGCCATAAGAAGAGGCAAGTCAGCCAATAACCCATCCTCGCTAATGGATCGCCTTGTTTGTTCTCTTTCACTGTTTTCTGAAGCTAATTTTAGATGATCTGTTTTGTGCTAAAAGACCAAAATTGAGGACACTGTAGCACAACAATAGTTTAATACAGTGATGTAAAAGGCCCTTGAAGTGAAGGACGGGAAAAGCAGGGAATTGCTCCGAGTGAATTAAATAGCTACTGGTATGTTATTGGGGCTGTTCGAGTGGATCTGGAAGCAAAAAACTGGGCCTTTCCCAATGGGACACTAAGAGAAAAAATACTTTTAGGGCTTGTGGTAAAGGCTTACAAAGTAGAATAATGGGGACTGTTAAGAGCAATGGTAATGAGATCTTTTCTAATTATAATAAATAAAATAATAAGCATAATATTTTCAATAAAAAAAATAAATAAAAAATCACTGTGATTGATGCTACAGTTAGCTGGGCATAAATAGTATGGATAGGTCATATTTTGACAAGATGACTGATGAGTCAAGTGACATTTAAAATCTCTATTTAATTTGTTGCTGACCTTTGCTCTCACGTGTTCATACATTTCCATATAGTGTTACAGTAACATTTCTTTGCATAAAAATAAATGATGCATTAGAAAATGCAAAGTGACAGGTTGAGCGTATTTTAGTTTTAAGCACTGATGGCTGCTGCTAGAAGGATGCATAATGTAACGCATGCACAATGAAAAGCCCTGAATCAGATTCGGGAAACTCAAATTACTCTTGGTTGGCATTTTTGCTTCTTAGTTATAGTATTTTGCCGACTGTAGACATATTAACATCTCTCCCCTGCCCTCACTGGCATTCTTCTGCCCCCCTGCTAGCAACTAATGAAAGATATTTTCCACCTTTCTTTCCCTAGGCTCCAACCTTGACAGCTGACAATGGAGCTGACAAAAACTCACAGTCAAAGAAAACAAACTTAAATTCAAAACAAGAGGAAAAACGCATTGCTCTTAGGTAATGTTGTGGCACACGTAAGCAATCAAGGTTTTTAATCCAACAACGTGATGGGTGGTCCTAAAAAAAGTATTTAGACAAATGCAGAAATTTCGGAGGGCCAGAGAGAGTCATCATGTATCGCAATGACAGCTTTATTAGCACTTTTTGTGAAATCTCCAAACCCACAGGTGCACAGTGGAGAAACAGCGATGGAGGCCAGTGTGATTATCCCTGAGTGGTTAGTGTAGGATGAGGACTGGAGTGGGTTCTCACAGCAGGGGCCCAGGACGTTATAGGCGGTCCCTCTATCCCTGGTTAACAGGCTACAGAGAGGCAGCCATTATCAACCCGCCTCCACAGAAATGAGGGGGAGGGAGAAAAAAGACAGCAATTTTATTCTTCTGAAATTTAATTATATCAAGATTAACAAGGGAGGTAATTAATTTCTTTAAGATGGCATCTTTTAAGTGCCCCAGGCTTAACTTTGTTGTCAAAACTGTATATTTAACCATTATTGCAGGGCAAAGTTTTAAAGGCAATGGGGTGGCTCACTACTTTCTGACCATGAATGTAAAGGAAGGTCTCATTCATGAAAGGATTAACAATGATTTTTAAAAGTGTCCAAATAACCAAAAATATTATTTAATCAAATTAAATATTATATAATAGGCCTTTTAGCCACAAGGTTAAACATAGTTTTAAAAAGTAAGGAGTACTTACTCTTTTAAAGATCTTCTTAGGATGTTTATAGTGACTAGATATACTATATGTTAGTGGGTTAAAGAGAGGGAATTTTGAATTTACAAATCATCACAGATCAATTGTTCAATAGCATTGATTGTTTTCACATTGTTTTATGATAGGTAATGTACAAAGAGTCTAGTTACTGTACATTTTTTATCTGTTTATTTCTATTATGTCTATGAGACAATAAACAGGGTTGGTTTTATGCTAATTACTGTGTGTTTTGCATATACTTGAACCCTAGACCATAGAAAACAACCCTTAGTGAGAATCCCTATGTTGTGGAGAGTAGGGAAGGGAAAGTTGGCCAAGTGCACTCAGTTAAAGCTCTCAGTTAAAGAACACATGGCACTGGGCCAAAGAGCCCCTGTAACCATTGTGAAGACTCCTCTGTCTTGTGTGTCCTCCCTGGATCTACACCATTGCCTTGAGAGCTCAAGTCAAACTAATATTACAATCTTCTTGACATTACGAAACCAAGAGCAGCCTCTGTGTGCCCTTATTAACCATATTTATGTAGTATTGAAAGAAGCAGGACTCACACAGGAATAAATATGCTTCATTATAAATCCATATGAGTTATGCTAACGACCCACTGCAATCCCTCAGCGGTTAAAGCATGGACTAAAGGACTTTGTGTGGTTAAGGATAAAATTGGATCTTCATGTTGAATAAAACAGGAAGGTTAAATGATGCTGTCCTTTCTATAGATTCCTATTCCCATTATGTGCATACTTAAGAAGACTTGTTTGAAGTGAAAGTTTGCATTTGGCTTCTGAGAATTCTGTGCTGTTTCCCAGATAGAAAATTAGCTGCAACAAACAAAAATTTTTGTACCCATCATATTATCTTTTTTGTTACATTGTAATATAGAAGTTATGCAGGTTCACAGTCTTGCTTTTGTTAGAATACTCCAGGGCAGCTGTGGCTACAGTAGCTACAATAGTAGCTTATCATATGTATGAGTATGTAGTGAATGAATAATGCAATGTTAGGCGTCTCTGAACATCCAAAAAAGACCTATATAAATTATAAAGACATAAAGTACAGTCATGAAGATTAAATAGGCATGCCAATAGACTGAGTAGTTTAACACCATTAAAATACTGGTTGGAAGGAGGAGCAAGTCTTGTATATACAAGACTGCCCTTTTGCAGAGCGTTCATCTGGCCTTAACCAAACAGCCTGGTGTGTCCTAGTCGTCTGAGTCCTCAAAACCCTTCCAGCTCTGGAACACTTGTGCTTCACTAACTTCCTGTTTGTCTGGTTGAAGACCTGACCACTTTAGTCCAAGGCTGCACACAAGGAGGGACAGAGGAGGAGGCGAGAGATAGAACTGAGGATAGAGGGGAGGTTGGCGGGGAGAAGGCGAGAAGGGAGAGACACTGAACACTCTCGAGTTGGGATTGATTTACTTCATTAACCAAGATTACAAGTTTAACTTACAAACCAGAGGTCAAAATTTCTCATTAACAAGGGGACCGTGGAGAACCTCGGGGCTTGGAGACCACTCTTATTACTGACTACACATTTCAATCTGTCTTTGATGTTCTATGTCTGCCTTTCTACCCCCTCGTTCCCCCTCCTATTTTTTGGCAGCGAGGTTGATTTTAATTGTAGCTATAGAACAGAGCATAGTTTGCCTGTAAGCCAGCCTCCACATCTGTAGTGAGTGCAGCTTTAGTGATATTGGGTGCAGTCCATAGCTCGGGGCTAATTTTAATGGTCCCCCCTCCTCCTCCTTCATTGGAGACTCAGATTGTTTTCCACGTGATTCCTGTTAATTTCGCTGGAGGAAAGGGCATCAGTTTTCCTTGTGCTTTTCCCCCCTCTCACTCTATTGCCTCACTCCTTCTTTCTGATCTACAGCCTCAAAGAAAGAAGGTGAAATGAATTCAAATGGAAAAATAGACTGTGCGCACTATTAAATCGCTTGCCTACCTTTATCCCTCGAACTGCGCCTGGAAGAGAAAGATAGGAGAAAAACGCCATGGTGGTTCGAACCAGGCAATTCAGCTTCCATTGTCACCCGTATGTCAACAAACAAAGCTCTTGCTTTGATGTGATATATGGCCTAAGTGCCACAGTGATAACTACGAGGTTGTAAATGTGTCAAGGATGTTTCAAAGCTCTGTTTTACACCACAGGACATTAGACATCGCTAGGCAGGTCGTGTGGCAAAGTGTCTCAAACACAATAGACATGGCGCTGGAGCAGGACGCACCATAACGACAGGTGACAGATCATAACATAGACTCTAATGTCTAATACAGTCTGATATTATTTTTACTGTGAAAGGTTTTAAGTTGCATTGTTTTGCTCTACTTCACTGTAGAGCAAAACAAATACATTGCAAACAGTGTGAAAGTATAGACTGCTATAGAGGCAGCGTATGATGGTGATGGTCAGTGATTAGAGGTTGTCTGGGTGTCTGAAGAAGGGCTTGACCTGAAACGTCACATTGTGATGTCATTAAAATAAAAAATAAAAATTTGGGAGCTTCAGAAAACTGCAGTATGGATCTTTTTCTTCTTTTGCACAATTTATGTCTTTGGACCCAGCACACTGTCTTTTATTGGATGTGTATGTCTCTATCTGTGGTTCGAGGTCCTCACAGAGACTGGTTACTGGCTTGTTGGATCTACTGCTCGATGAGGAGCAAGCCCCTTGAGACCTCAGTGTTTCCTTCCCACTGAGTAGAACAGACTGGAGACAGACTGGTATCAGTTTCAAAGCCTGTGGCCTTACAGGTACATACCCAAGCCCGGCCAAGTGCAGGGGCAACTGGGTTTGAGTGAGTGGAGTGAAACTGTCGCCTGAATTCTATTACAGTTCCAACACAGAGGAAAGGTGGGCTGATTAGTAACTAAACCAAATGAAGAAGAAATAAGGAGGAGTTATTTCACTGGGACTCTGCCTATGTAGGATCCCAGCAAGGCCATTATCTGGCTCCTAATTTGAGCTTTGGCAAAGCACTGAAGGGCTGCCTTTGTTTGGGATTAATGCGCAAAGCTCAGGATGCGATGTCAGAGAGAAATAATCAGCGTGGGCCCTCATAAAGTTGGCTGCTTGTGCTTCTGGCCCGGGCCCCCGGCTCATTTCAGTGGAGATGAAATCTATGACAAGCCCCTCAGTGAAGCTAAGAGCAGGCAACAGTCCAGTAACACCCACAGGCCTGCAGGCATCCTGTGACCCCCTTAGAAAAGTCACATTCACTTTGCTCTGGAGAAGGGAAAGAGAACGCCGCCGGCACTTCCAGCCCATGTGAAATGAAGAAATGTGAGGAGGTGAAAACCAAGTGAAAATAAGTTAAGATTCCTCCTCCGCCCTCCACAACCACACTAGAGGGGGGTGGTGTGACTTCAATTCATTATGGCCCTCTAATCAACATGAATAGAACATTAAAAAGGGGACAAAGGGGGAAGAATATACTAGAACAATGTATACATGTTTACATCAGGCGCCTCAATTTGAGAAAGCATTGTTAGAAAATGTGTAAGGTCGCATTATTGCCCATCAGGCTAAACCATTCTGAAAGAGGCAGGCACTGTACTCAAGGACCAGAAGTAATGCTTTTATTTTGTTATTTATGCTTTTTACCATCTCCTTTGCTATGCTTCTCTACAGCATATTGCTGCTAGGCGCAGGATGAAAGGATGCAGCTCAATAAGCAGGTTATTAAAATGACCAATTGGCATTCAAAATTCAGTTTTATTTAACAATCGTCATGTTTACAGATGTATGTGAATGCTATGATACCCAGGGGGAAAAATGACTTAAAGACTTTGGTTATGTGTGCATGAAATATAATGCTTAAGTCACTACAGCAGGAGCAGATCCTCTGCAACAGTTCAGTTTAATTAGGAGCAGATGAGGCAAGTCACAGGAGAGTATGTCACTGTTCTCTGCCTAAATCTCACTCCCAAATGCAAGTGCATACTGCTTTATTGTCAGGGACAGTAAGATAAAAGAGTATATTAACACAAGCCAATCAACTGGTTGGCTGATTCAGCGTATCGGTAACTGGCTTCCAGCATAGCCCAATATTTTGTTTTGGGCTAACTGATGTTGGTTGCTTTGCATACAAAAAAACTGGTATAAGTACCAGCCATGGAAAAAAAAAACATACTGGTCGATCTCTACCAATGATGAAATTATTCAGAGAACCAACAGTGCAGTTAATTCAAATAATATACACTTCATTTTCTGGATGAACCAAAGACTTATGTGATTTCCTCCTTGAGAAGAACATTTAGAAAGTGTGAGATTTCTGAGAGGTTAACATTACCTCTGTCCCTGATGGTGTGCTCCCAGGTGAGTCTAGCTTCCGTTTCTTGCGTGGACCAATAGCTGCTAGGGCTGTAAGGTTTGCATCTCGCTGTCTCATCTGCGCTAGTTCCTGCTGCTGCATCTGTTAAAAGACAGAGACAAGACATTTTTTTTTTACTAACACAACCGACAGTAACACAGTGGATACTATACTATACTATTCCATATAGCCTCAGAGTAAGGAACCATTTACAGGATTTATAACCATGTAATTTTTGTTGTCCCTGAACTAGCTATATGTGCTGAGGTGAGTATTCCTAATATCATTATGAGATACCAGCATTGCTAGTAAGAAATGTATACTGCTAAAATTTAACATACCCCAGGTTAAGTTTTGGCAGTATACATTTATTACTAGCAAGATCCAAGATCTACGGTGGCTGGCAGGGGCCAGGCACATTGCAACGGCCCAATGCGTCTCAGTTATAGGAAAGTACAGAAACGATGCAAATTCACAAACTCAAACACAAGTTTAAACGAGGTGTTATATTTATGTACAATAAATGGCACGTGATGTACCAAGTTGTACAGCGATATTTATATTTCTTATAAACACAGTATATGAATATAATCAAATAAAAGCCACATTACCGCAACAATAATTTGTTCCCGCTGTAGTTTATAGTCAATTAGCCATATTCTGTCTCTCTCATAGGCAGAACCTTTCTCTCTCTCCATCCAGTGTGTCTCTCCATTGAGCTGTTACAGAGAGCGCCCCTTGCAGGTTTGGAGCACTTCCGTTGTAGTCTAATTTTATGCAGCATTTTTCCTTTGCAGGTGTTTTCTTGGTTTTCATAGTTTTGTGCTTTGCATCGCTTCTCTATTTGCAGCACATTTGATGATGATACATTTGGCTTTGTTTCTTGCAGTGCATTTTTTTTCATTTGCACCACGTTCTTTGTTTGTACCTTGTTTAAACGAGTTTGTGAATTTGCATCGTTTCTGTACTTGAAGCTGTTTTCTTTAACTGAGACGCATTGGGCCATTGCAGTGTGTTTGGCCCCCGTCGGTCACCGTAAAGATCAATTTGAAACAGAGAAACACAAGGAGATGAAGAGATCTACATTGTCATTTGTAAACATTTCCATAAAAAAAAAATAACACTAATACTAACACTAATAACACTATTACTCATATTGTTAATGTTAATGAATATTATCATAATACATGTTCACTATCAAAATGTATTTGAGAGTGAGGACTAATGGAGTGAAGAAAATGTTAAGAAATCTGTTAGAAATTGGTAACCTGCTTTAAGTCATTAACACAAATCAGGAAGGGTGCCCATGTGAGAGAAGGGATCAAGTCATATGGCTTCATTGCCAATTACTTTTTGCAATTGATGCTGTATAAAAGGGGGAGGTTGGGGGAGGCA
Source organism: Taenioides sp. WSHXM2023 (assembly GCA_029959045.1). Classification (NCBI taxonomy): domain Eukaryota; kingdom Metazoa; phylum Chordata; class Actinopteri; order Gobiiformes; family Gobiidae; genus Taenioides; species Taenioides sp. WSHXM2023. The sequence goes on along the minus strand of CM057091.1, from coordinate 22,155,400 downwards.
CTGCCCAAAGTAATGTCATGTCTAGCTGCAGGGCTGGGGGGGGGGCCTGCGACGCTAAGAGCTGTCCTTTCTATTGGCTGGATATGTGACACCCTGGGGCCATGGCACAGAGGGTGTCAGCACTCTCTCCAACATGCACACACAGTGCACACTATCAATCTTGGCCACAGCACAGGGAATGTCTACCCACCAGCCAGCCTGCGTGACTGCCTGCTGGGGGAGAGAGGCCTGGATTGAAGCAAACAGGGACAATCGATGGGTGCTTTCATGTCTTTCATGTTCTTTTATGTTAGCGCACAGCATGTGCTCTGTGGGTGCTGCTGTTTGTGTGAGGCATGCATGTTGTCTGATCAGGAGAAAATTTCATGTTACTTTCAGATGGAACTCAGTAAAAGGTTGCTTTGGTGTTCAAAGTCTAATCTAAAATGTGCATGCAGTTGCCTGTGATTTTTTCTGAAAAGCCCACTGGCGAGGCATGCCCTTTAGGGTGTTGCCACTTCACATTTAGTATGGCGGAACTGTTGAAAGATTCAAACATGCTGACAACACAAAGAAGAGGAAATAATACTGTAGAAGAGCAAACCAGAAGAATACACTACATTTCAATTAATAGTTTATAATACTAGGCACAGTACAATATTAATATTAACAACATGATCACATTAATCAAGATAATAATAATAATGATTTTGAGTCTGGAGGTTCTTCATAGTACAAGTAATTAATAAAATTAGATTTTATGTACAGTGGCCAAAGGAGACTAACTTGATTATTAGTCCAGTCAAATGGCAACATGTATAGGTAACATGTATAGGTTCACAGATTAAAAAAAGACTTCTCTAGGCCTTCCCTTTAAGAAATAAACAGACAGAAAGTGCAGTGGGGCAAATAGGACCACTGTCTCTCTGATGGCACCAGGATGCCGGCATCTTTGCCTGGCAGTTGGCACCAGGCATGGGCTTCCAACGCCCAAAGCTACTGCCTGCATTCTCAGATTTATGACTGTAAGATAAATTAAGTCCTCATTGTACCATCTGCAGACCTTCCACATTTCCCGACCGTAAGGAAGCCACCATGACACGGAGGACTGATTTTTTTTGTGCCATTCTGATACCATTATTTTTCAATCCACCTTTGTTTTATTGCTCACAAGAGACAAATGTTGCAGTAGCCAAAAGAGCTGCTTGTGCTTCTAGGACAGTAGCAGTAAGCAGACTTTAACTAGTGTGACAACAACCAAAATGAGACATTTTGAACAATTACCATTACAACTATTAAAAATGCTAAGAAAACAGCAACCGATGTGGCACAGGCAAACAATTCGTTCACATATTTTGCTGCACTTATCAAAATATGAAACAAGGTAATATTGTGTAGTAAAGGTCAGTAATCATGAGGCAGCTGGAAAAAATAAGTTGTAAAGCGCATATATTTGCCAGGTTGGATCAATCAAAGATGTGTGCAACTCAACTCACTTAAATCACATTGTTTACAGCCTGAATGGCCTTTAAGAAATGGACATGGTAACTCCAATTATCAGCAAAGGTCAGGTAATGTATGAAAGAACTATAAAAGTGAAATTAATACCAAATACCAAGAGTTTCTTTGTTATTTAAAAGCAAGAATGGAACTTTGCAATTAGAATTATTACTACTGAAACTTCTTCAGCTGTACATGTCATGGATTTCTGCAGGAACTTAAATCTAGATTCTGCCTCTTCAGCACAGTTGCTTTATCATAGTCCTATTAGAAGTTATGTGTTTTTGTCTCATCACAAAGAAATAAACATTTGTGCCCAGTAGATTAGGGTATTCTAAAACTTGGGCCTCACCAAACCCAAGTGGTCAGATAAAGATTTATCTGACACTGTTAATCTTTGGAGTGTTACAGAGAAAACACAGAGTCGCAGTAAATGTATTGTCAATAAATCAGGCTGTTAAGCTCCAGTTCATGTCCAACTCTTAACAACTTTCAGATGGGTAATTCCTTGTATATTTTCATTAACTCATATACTCTCCACTGGATTCCAGTGATTGTGTCCATAAAATCCTTTGAGATTCCATGGACAATTTCCAACATTGAAAATTCCCAACATTTTGCAAACCTATTTGGCATCTTGACATCGTAACTGCAACAGTGTCTGTCAGGATCTAAACAGATAACAGGGCTTTGTTGCAATAAGATGAGCAGCACAGTAAATACCCTACTATGATGAAAAGATGTCCAAAGTGTGGAAACCACTTCAGTGCAGTCTCACAGCATAACCCCCTCGTGGCTGGAGGGGCTGCTTGTGGACGTCCAGACGCTTACAGACAGATGTCCTTGGTAGAGCAGAACATGCGCTGCTTGACGTCAGAACGGCTCAAGGGCTGTTAAGGAAGCTAAAGGCTTTGGTCCCTACAAAGACCAAAGTACAAAAGCCAGACCGTGGGTTTGGAGTGGGTCTTACACCCCTCCTCCATCCAGCTCTGGTCCAACAGGGCACAGCAGGGAGCATTTCGCTATACACACATAACATATGCCACTTCTGGTCAATGCTGTTTCATTCACCAAATAGCCCTAATGCATACATATTATGATGCTTGCACCAGCAGGTGTCTAATCTCTGATAATAGCCCTGCACTAACTTCACTCCACACTCGGCATTCATCTGAAATACAACCAAAACTGTATATTGTACAGCACTGATCACATCAGGACCAAATGCAATAAATGCAGTCTATCCTCTTGTCTTGACTATTGAAGAAAATCTTGAATTTTATATTTTTGTAATTTTTGTATTTTTACATAGTTGTTCTCTAATCCAGTTTTAAATCTGCATAAATCAAGATGGCCTGGGAATGCCTTGGGGTCCTCCCGGAGGAGCTGGAGGAAGTGTCCGGGGTGAAGGAAGTTTGGGAGTCCCTGTTGAGACTGCTGCCCCCGCGACCCGGCCTGGATTTGTTCAAAAACCTGTCAGTCAATCAGCTCAATTTATTTTTTTTAATTTATTGATAAGGGAAGCCCCTTGAGATGTAACATCTCATTTGCGAGGGGGTCCTAAATACATTAACAAAAACAGCATTTACAGAAAAGAAAGAAAGAACATCCATCCATTTTCTCCCGCTTAATCCGGCTGGGTCACGGGGGCAGCACGCTGCCCATTACTCTGTGCACCAGACCCAGACCCCTATGAACCCCTCTGCAGGTGGTGAGCCCACAGGAGGGAGGAATTCCTTGACGGTCCTTGATTGTATGCTGTTCATAGGGGTGTTGCATGTTTTTGGTTGATGGGGGGAAACCGGAGTACCCGGAGGAAACCCATCCAGACACAGGGAGGAAACATGCAAACTCCACACAGAAAGGCCCGGGCGACCCGGGGATCGAACCCATAACCTTCTTGCTGTGAGGCATGAGTGTTACCACTCAGCCACCGTGCCGCCAAAGAAAGAACAATCAAAACAAAAGACAAACACAACACACAGACAACATTCACACAGCACATAAACAACATTAACACAATACAATACAGGATCCTAAGAACATCTAGATAAATCTCTTTGAATTTATCATCCCCACACCTATATTTGTAAGTTATTGAAGGAAAAAGCAACTTTATGTACATCAGAAAGTATATAAAACAAAAACAGGAGCAGGATGTTTGTAAGTATCTGAAGAATGACGCCTTAAACAGGTGGATCGATGTAACTGATCAGACTGAGGAGGGCAAGTTGTTCCATTCATTTGGGGCTTTGAAGTTAAATGCTCTACAGCCAATTTATTTTTTACAGTAGGAATATTAAAAAATAGTTGTTCAGTGTGACATAAATTATGTGCTGATCTAAATGGAATCAAAAAGTAAGGAGGCAACTTTGAGTAATTACATTTAAACACAAATTGTAAAAAGTGTAGCTGTCTACTGGATGTAAGAGAGAGCCAGTTGAGTGATGAATACATCTGACAGTGGTGTGTTCTATAGGGACATCTTAATACAAACCTACTTATACTCTTATAAATTACATCTAACAATCGAAGATTAGATGCTGAGGTGTTCTGATAAATTATGTCTGCGTAGTTGAGTGTTGGTAGAAGTAATTGTGAGCTCAATCATCTATCAACTAAAAAAAGTAATGTTTCTATCATGAATTGTTTTTGGATCACCCCCAATATGTTTAGAAACATAGTTTGATGGGTTGGTATACTTAAAACATAACAGTGTGATTTAAATGCAGTGTGTTAGGAAGCTATAGAGCTTAAAGATGCAGCTTGTGAAACTCACCTATTAAAGTCCAACTGTCAACCTCAAACAAGTCTGTAAAACTAAATGCATCATAAGCAAAACTCTAAGAACACTCTTGAGTGCAAGTGAACATCCCAGGTTAGACAGTAACTTCACCTTCTTTTGAACAGTATCTACACAATGGTGTGTTTTACAAATTAGGGACATTTTACTTACTCTATGTGGTATTATTTGCATTTTGTTATTGCATGGATCTCATTCACCTGACACCCACATGGCCAACATTACATGAACATCTGCTAGCTACATCTTGGGGCTTTCTTTATGTGAATTGCCTGGCAGTTAGTTTGCTGCAGGGAGAAGACCATTTGCAACTACCAATCAGCTTTCCAATCTCCCATCTGCACTTGAACGGTTAAGAGTCCAGCACAGCCTCTTTGTACTTAGACTGACAAAGCCTCAGTATGACCCCACTTTCAAAATAAACAATGTGTTATATTTACATACAATTTGACTGAATATGATTATCTTAGACTGCTTTGCATGTAAATTTACTGTGTGGATAAAATGATTTATTGTTCAATTATACATATGTATCCACAAATTTAAAGTAATTTTTATTGTTCTCTAAAAGTTATACAAAAGAATGTGGTTAACCCGTTTCTTGATTATATTTTGTACCTAAGCACATGCATTGTATTGTGTGGGTCTGGGCTTGCACTGCCTGTTTTCCTCTGAAGCTCTGTGTGTCAGCAGAGTTTGCAGGGACAAGGACCAATTATTTAGAGCTGTGAGCTGTGCCCACAGCTAAGGCCATTATGTGAGAGTCACTACCACAATCTTACACTTCCTTTTCATCTACAAGATATCTGCAAACCACACAATGTAGACTCCATATATAACATAAAATAAAAAGGTTTGAAAATGTATGTTTTGTACATATACACTATTTGCATTCTCTGATATTGCAGACAGAATCACCAAAAAGCACATACTGTCAGTGTTCCATCAGAGTGACGAGTGTTAGAGGTGATCATTAAAAATACTGCTTATCTAAGGAGAATCTCCTACTTTAAATGTTCTCCCACTTTGTCTCATTCTCTGCTGCCGTGCTTCGTCTAGCACTCCTCTCTCTCCCGTCTCTTTTCTTTTTGAGATTTAGATTCGCTGCTCGTCACCTTCTATTGATCACGTCTAATTTGCATCCAAGAAAAGATGAGAACTCAGATATTCACACTTGGAGAGAGGACGGTCTCAATGATTTATTCATTTGCAAATCAAAAAAGCAAGTGAAAAGAAGGTAGATGAGAAGAAGAATCTTCATAGGCAGCAGGCGACTGGCGAGCTCTAAGGCTGGGCTCTTCTTGCCTTCACCGCCCTCAGGCACATGGTGTGCAAGTCTTCCTAATTAACAAGGTGAATCATGCTGCCGCTCTCTAATTAGCCAACATGACAATCTAATGGAACATGCAGGCCATGCTGGCACACTTAGCATCACCTCTCACAGACCTTCCCTACTGTCCTTCCCTTTTGCATTCCACTGAAATGACACTTTTAAATGAAAAGGTTGGAACAGCGGTATGTGGGAGGAGTGATCAGGCAGAGGTCAGAGAGAGCTGCCACACAGCTATAGAGGTGTTTTTCTCCACTATGCCAGGGTGTACAGTATTTTTGCCTAATTGAAATGTGTCCTGCCTCCTGCTCACTGATATCCCAAGCAAAGGAGGCTGGCACCTCGCCACCAGCATAGCTCAGCACGCCCAATTCCCCTGTCGCTCCGGTCCCAAGGAGTGCTACACAAAGAGAAAAGAGAACCTACAGGCTTATGAGTGAGAAGACGAGCTTCTATCTTCCTCTGAGGCAAAATCTCCTTTTTGTTGTTTTCCTCTCATTACAGCACTTTGTACTACTTGAAAACACACAGGAACTCCAAAGGTACTTTTAAAGCCCACTTCTTTTTTCTTGTAATATGTCTGGAGGTGGTAAAGAAGCGGAAGTTCAGTGCACTGACAACAAAGCTGCAAATAAAAATAGACTTTCCATACACTAGCCCCTTGTACATCTTCAAAAGACCAACATCCAGTGATCATTCAATTATCACAAATAGTTAGAGAACAAGTGCAGAAAAACTACATAATAATATAATAACAAAAAACACATGCCACCACAAGCATGATCTTTAAGGTAGTGTTAAGGTGAGCAGCAAGAAAGGGAATATAATGTGTACGGACTGGGACACGCAAAACAGCAGGAATTCTTTTTGAAGCTCTGTGCAGAAAAGAGAGAAAATGGCTGCTGCCCTGGGGTTTGCCTGACAGGGAAAGATTGCCTCTTTGAGCTGAGCAGTTTGTAGAGGGCCAGAGGATGGGAGCCTATGAACTTGCAGATATAACTGGCTTAATAAAAACTAAGTGGCTGCCCCATTGTCCTCTGACCCAAAAGCATACCCGCTCTGGAGAAGTCTGAGGCTCTGGCTGACGGGGCACTCAGTGTGGGTGGATTCCAGTCTCTCCATGACCTGGTCATTTGTGGAGGAAGCCAGGCTAATCCAAAAAAAGGGATATGTGCATTAATGCCTTGTGTAAACATACATTTAAATAAAATGTACTATATTCAGAAAGATAATCTGTCTCCTGGTTTAAAATAAAGCTAAACACCACTGGTATGCTTATGTCAAATGTATAGAAAGATAATTTATGTGCATTGGTATTATTTATTAACAGAGCATGAATTTCTGGCTTTTAATTGAAGGCAGTAAGAGTTCAAAATTTAACTGGGTCAGAATTTATGTAGTTCAAGTTGATGACATTTCAGACAAAGGTGCAGTGTCAAAATGGGCAATAAAATATGCGTTTAAAAAAAAAATAATATCCAATTTGAACCATTCTGGTTTTGCTGGAACATCATGCTTCCATAATAACAGTGAGCTGATGGGACCATGTTAATCATCATCCCTGAATGATTTGGGAAAAATATCTGTGATTTTTCTGACAAGCATTGCAATTGTGATACTGAATAAATTAGCAATTTTATGTTTTAATGAAAGGATTCTGTTCAAAGGTCACATTATAAACGTGTTCCATTATCCAAAATTAGCCTTTGGCTACAATCCGGTGTGTTTACATTCATGTTGTGTCATGTTTGTCCATTAACATGCTCTGTCCCAATCAAATAAATAAATAAGTGTCCAGAAGAACTGACAAAAGGCTGAAAACTAAAATATGAACTGATAAACTAATACAAGAATCACATTTCAGAACACGTAGTACAGATCTTAACTACAGGGTAAGCTGTTTTATGCAGAATAAGACAGGATATTTAGTTGTTTCTGGATGAAAATTATGGTACTTCTTCAAAAATTGCAGACTTTGCAATTTTCTAATTATGTCCATTCAAATTGTGCTTTTGATTTGATTTTGTGTTTATTTTGCATGTTCACTGTTTTACTGCCAGTGGGATCTTGGATGGACACTTGATTTAATGTAGACTATGAAATACTTATATTTTTGTAAGAATTATTGTCTAGAATTACATTTTATATAATTACAACAATAATTCAGATCAAACAGTATTAAGTTGTCCTTCAGAGAAATACATTCCAAATGCAAGTTGTAAAAGTTCATGTTTACACAGTAAGTGTGTCAGACTAGTCCATTTTATAGTGTGTGGCCCATATCTGTAGTTTTAGCAGTTCAATCCAGCCCACATTTCAGTAGAAATATTGGTATTCTTGCGTTGACCTGGTTTGCTAGTGCAGTTGACCTGGCCCAAGTAAAAGCTGTTGGCCAAATTTGTCCAGCTGTTGTGGCCAATTTGTCTTTTTCCCTCTCCCCTCCTCGTTCCTCTCCTGTCCACACTCTCCTCCTCTTCCTCAGTTCACTTGTTTCCTGTGTCCAGTTGTGCCCGCAGACGCTGTTGTGATGATGAATCTCTGGCTGCAGTGTTTCTGTGTGTCTGACATAGTGATGTATCTCCACTGGCCATAACTCCCTCTCGATCTCTACCTTCCCTCTTCCCTTCGCCCTGCAGTCCTCGTCTCTGTCTCCGTTCCTCCCTCTCGCCCATTCTCTGGCTCTCAATGATTAGGCATTGCCTGGCCTCCTGCCTCGGTGATGGAGCGGACAAAACACACAGACCCACAACCACTACCACCGACAACAAACGGGAACTGAGCTTCACGATTTGCCCATTGATTTTCACTGGGGGCATTTCTGAAATAGCCCATCTGACCTTTCGGCCAAATGGTAGTGAATAGAGGAAACAAGAGGCGCTAGACTGTTGTGTTTCTCCCTAACACAAAACCTCTGCACAGCCAGGACTACGAGTGATACAGTTGTAGGTTAAACACTGGTGAAGCTGTGAAGGAATGACATATCAAGACTTGACACCTTTTGACACAAAAAAAAACCTTAAGTCCCTAGTCTAGAAGACATACAAGGAATATAAAAATATATGAATAAAAATATATTTTAATACAAATTATGTAACTGGTGTATGAGAAGCAACAGCCACTTAAACCAGATATGGATATATCCATGAAGTGTACTTGTCCTGCTATAATAATTGCAGACTATGACCACTTGTTGAGCATGCCTGTCTGTGTGTGTGTGTGTGTGTGTGTAAAGCTGTAAGTTTTGTATTCTGTATTGTATTTGTATTGTATTGTACTGTATTGTGTATTACTAATATTTTATGTTTTTGGACCCACTCGAAAACGAGATGGCACATCTCAAGGGGCATTCCAATAAAATAAATAAATAAATCTACTTGTTGCACTGTCTATTAATGTAAAAAAAAAAAAAAAAGGCATTCTAATTCTAATTTAATATTTTATTATTTCTTTTAGTCCAGTATCTTTGTATTTTCTTCGTATTGCACACACAACATACTACATTAATATTAAATACTTAGCCCTAATGCATAGATAGATAGATTTGCCATTTTAGTTATGAGTTTTTTATTTGTTAGGCTCAAAAATAAAAGGGAAACAATCCAGGTATCACGCACAGAGAATGGTGTTAGAAATAATGACATCTTTCATATATATATATATATATATTATATATAAAAGCAGCTGTGTAGACACTACAGTGAACAATAACTTCCACAATGCACTACACCTGTGGTTCCACAAACAAACCAAATCATTTATGCTCCAACACTTTAGTTCAAGTATATAACACACTGTAATTCCATCTTGCCCAAATGATCATTGTTTGCAGGCTCCGTTTTATGTGTGCGAACGGTGCAGAGGGGCTGTAGGAGAGGCTGGCTCTTCTGCCCGTCGCCTGGAAGAGTAGCTTGGGCTCATTATCCTGATGAAATTTGCACAGATGTGTGAGCTGCCGACAGACTCCGCAGTGACACAAACAGCCAGCTCTGTCCCCTTGAGCCAGTCAGGTGATGAAAACCAGAGAGGCACGGGGGCTGAGAAACGACGGCCATTAAGCAAAAAAGAAATAGGTGTGGGAGTGTGGCTGTACATGGTTGTGTATGTGCGCTTGTGTGCTGCGGGGCTACATGGAGTTTCACTTTCTTGTGGGGAAAGCATTACATAAAGTAACAATTTCTAAACCGCCTTCTTAAAATTCCTGATGAAAATGAAAATGTGCATATGTGTGTGATGCGTCTCTACACGAGGAGCTAATCTGACCATATCCAGATGATGAGCGGGCTGCCACTTAACAGGGAGGAGATCCACTTTGATCACATGGCCCCTGGGGCAAACCTATCGCACTGCCTATTACGCGCCCTCATTTGCATATGTGGGGCTTATGGGTAGGCTGAGATCTACTCTGAATGTTCTTAACTGCTGCAGAGCTCAATGTTGCTCAAAAGATGTCCACAGAGGAGGGAGAGCAAAGACACAGTACTGCCAACACCTGGGGACAGGAAAGTCCACTTGTCACTTGAAGGTCGGTCAGAAGTTCAGCAAAATACAATGGTGTTAAAAAATTTTACATTTAAATGGTCTAAACAATAGGTTGCCCTTGAGTTAAGCATACTTCATATTTCTCAATGTAAATGGTTATAGAGCTGTCAGGTCAAATTACTATGTTGAACAGTTTGGGGATAAACTTTATACATTCTCAACACAAACTTTACATGAATGGACGAAAGTTCTTTATAAAAGCCTATGCACAGTGGTAACCATTTAAGCTTCCACAAGTTGCACATCAACAACAACAGGTGAATGGTGCTGGCTGTTTCTTCTTCATATCTACACCGACTCGGAAAGCTACACACAGGCCTCTTGATCTTTGTTAGCAAGCCAAGCACTAAAATCAACCACTGAAGTTCTTCTGGAGTAAACAAGGAAAAAAGAAATGCAAAGTTCTATTGTGACATCACTGTGCTGTTTGCGTAAACAACTTAAACCAACCACAAAAAGAAGATGGTCTACTTTTGAGTTCCACTGGGATTTTATATTGAAGTCCTCAACTTAGTATGAAATCATATATGGCATTGTACTGTCAACAAAGGGACATAAAAATATAATGTGTTTTCATTTTCATAACAGCAAGGGTCTATTAAACCATAAAAAACATTCTTTGTTGAGAAAAAAAAAGTGAATGTGGTTTGTTATTGCTGCAGTGTAGAATATGTGTTCTTTTAACAAACGCATTTTCAAAAAGAAAAGCATTCAACTATGAATTATTATCTACGCCTTTTTAACTTTGGAGGTCAGGCATAGCAGCAAACAATCCCAAATATTTGGAATAAAGGTGTGGTGCTCTTTGGACACTAACCATTAGTGTACACTGCAGACAATTCTTGCTGTCACTTGCTGTCTCTTACTCCACGTGCATCCCTGTACTTAGTTGAGATTATTAAAAATGAAGACTCCAAGTAATACATGTGGATTCTAAAATGTAACATAGCAACTTGTCAAAACTGCCACTACACTACCAGTTCTGCAGTTCTGAACAGAGCCTGCTCCTGTTATTATGACATTTTAAAACCATATTGCATTTTACAATGAAGAAACAAAGGTTTCTTTGAAAACCAAGCAGTGATACACTGATACAAATTACAAAACCCATTTAGGCGTTTTAGAATTGTTCTGTGCCCAGAGAATGAGGACTCAACAAAAACAAGCGACATGGTCCAAACACCAAAACACACCTGTTCAGACGGGTCTATTTACTCCACCATACCACCAGACCATAGCTGTCCCACTTTATCTGTATGATTTAACTGTAAGTTTTAATTGTATTTAACTTTGTTTATGTTTTGTATTTGTTTATTGTTGTAAGGCGACCTTGAGTGTCCAGAAAGGTGCCTAATAAATAAATGTATTATTATTATATGAGCATCAATTGAGGTGAAAAATACCTCAAACTTTTTTTAAAGTCCGATTTAAATGGCATTACATATGTAGAGAGAGGCATGAAAAATTAATACACATGAGCCGAGGAAATGTCAAGGGTAATGATCTCGGCACAGCTTACCTCCTTAGCTTTCTGTTTCAGTCGTGCTTGCTCTGGGTCTTCCTGCCTGGAGCGGCTCTGTGGAGCAAAGGGAGGTGGGAGACACAGGTTAACAGCTGGTTTAAGGAGACCCCTCCCTCACTATTCATCTGTTGCTGCTGCAAAAATAGTGCAAAATGGGAACAGGATACTCGGGTGTCAAGGACATTGTATTTGAATTCAGAGAGGTGCAATGGAGCACCCCTCAGGGGCTGCGGCCTTTACACCCGCTCCAAATCAGGGCCTAAATAAGCCGCTAGAGGGGGATTCTAATCAAAAGAGGTTATTAAAGATTCTGCACAAGCCAGCACACACACATGCACACGCGCATGCACACACACATACACACACACACACACACGCGCGCGCGCACACACAGTATGTATGTCAATATGACATACACAGCTCTGTGTCATATTGAGTCATTGTGAAATGTGTTGTATGTATCCCAGGTGTAAGAGCACCTCCCCACTATTTTAATGATCATCTAGGGCTGGGCGAGGTGGCGATAAAATTATTATATTGTTCTCTGACCATCTGACATTGTGCTATTTTGATTAAATCATCATATTGTAATTTAATTTTTCTTGAATGCTACTTGTTGCTAAAACCCAGTGTTTATCTGGGAGGTGGACTGTTTACAGGGCAGAGTGTAGGCAGTGATTTTCCTGTTTTATTCCTTGAGTATTTATTTATATCAGTAAAAATAAACATGTTGGTGGTTTTTTTATATATATATATATATATATATATACATATAACCAAAGTGCAATACAGTGAGCTGTTTGGTGAAGTGTCTGTTCAGTATGTCGCTTAAGCTAAAATCATAAATCTAATCATAATGGCTTTAATAAAGAGGGTATTTGAGTACTGACTTTTTAAACTTCCGAGAATCCATTTGTACAGCTCCCGCATCTGTGTTTGTGTGGGCTCAAAGGTTTGAAACGGCCAAACAAATCAAAACAAACATGGCGACATGACAGATGCAAATGGGCACAAGGTTTGGTGGTCTCTGTTCATCAACCAGAAGATAGTCTAATATCCTGCATAGGAAGACTTGAGTGTAATGGTGCAGTTAAGATAGTAAGGTGTGCTGCAATGAGGCTTTTTACTGGGACATTGGCTCCATTCAAAATTAATTAAGTTAACCCACCTTTGTCCTAATGTTGCACTACAGGGCCTTTTCATTTTCAGAAGATTTGCAGTCTCTCTTTTTGAATATTCTTTCAAGAAATTTTGTGACAAAAGGGGCTTTAAAGGGTTTTAGGTTGTGATTTGACTGTTAATCAGATAACTTTTTTGTGCTACAATGTATTTACATTTTCATACACGTGCGCTCATCTTTGTACAACTGATGCTCTATTTCACCTGAGCTGTCAATACTTTTAACATGGGGATACAAGGGGCTTGGGTGTTCTACAGGACACTTGCCCTCTCCTCGCCGTGTCCGAGGAGAAAGGCAGGACAGATGAGCCCTTAGGCCAGCAGCCTGAGAGGACACGCAGAGGTCACTTCAACCACTGGTGTCACACTCTAATTCATCTGTCAGGGCCAGAGCATGCAGTATAACCTCATACACACAACCGTGCACACAACCGTACACACAGCCGTACACACAGCCGTACAAACACACATGTATACAAGGCCGTACAACACACACACACAGACATACATACACACACAAGTACACACCACCATATACACACATGTACAAAAGCCATGCAGACGTACACAGACTCACAAACAGATGTACACCTAGCTGTACACACACAAACACACAGACGTGCACACAGACGTGCACACAGACGTACCCACAGATGTAGACAGACACAGGCGTACACACAGCTGTGTACACACACAAACACACACACAGCCATACACAAACACACACTATTGCATAGGGATACTGCGTTATAAACAAAAGCATACTTTTGCAGCTTTCAGTAGAATTTCTCGCTCCTGTTCGTCCTTCCTCTGCTTCTCGATTCTCTCCAGCTGCTCAAAAAACCGGAGCTGGGAACGTACATCTGCAGTCTGCTCGTAGCTCTCGTCCTCCTGTGCAGAACACACAGAGAAGAACTGCAATAAACACAGGGGTAATTCGGTGGCCATCTTTGGCTATTGATTCATTTATTTCATCCAGAATTGGTCTTTCTGTTAAAGATCATTATCAACATTTTTTTTACAGTGGCTATAAATTGGCTGAGTGGACCATCACCATTTTTCTTCACAGGTGCTACTGACATTCATTTTTCACCAAAGCAATTGTCGTTTTTTCGTTAAAGACCTGGTTCACCAGCCAAAGTGATCAATTCGAGAAGAAAAACCTTAGTAATGGTCCAATGGTGATATTGACTGAGCTCCTCACTGTCCATGTTAAGATGTAATGGCAGAAGGGCAAACATCCCTGCAGCATTTGCATAATAGTATAATATGTCAAGATGACCTGTTAAATGAACTTCTAATGAACTATTATTATATGTGCAGATTATCTGACCCCAAAAGTTGTATAATAGAGTTGGAAGTTTCCTATTCATTAAATACAGTGCCCTCCTAAAGTATTGGAACAGCAAGGCAAATTCTCTTATTTTTGTTGTTCACTGAACATTTGGGTTTAAGATCAAAAAATGAGTATGAGACGAGAGGTCAGAATGTCAGCTTTTATTCCCTGGTATTTACATCTAGATGTGTTAAACAACTCAGGACATACCAACCTTTGTTTAAACCCACCTTTAAGGTTGGTTGTTCAAGCATTAAATAGCTCTGCATGACTAATCTACTTCTTGGCTGCAAGACTGCATTTCTTGTTAAAGAGCATAAACCAAAATGAAGACCAGAGAGCTGTCTATGGGAGAAAAGCAAGCCATTTTGAAACTGAGAAAAGAAGGAAAATCAATCAGCCATTGGACAAACATTGGACATAGCAAGCACAACAATTTGGAATATCCTGCAAAAGAAAGAAACTACTGGTGTTCTGAGTAACAGACGTCAAACAGGTCGGCTAAGGAAAACAATAGTAGTTGATGACAGAAATATTGTGCAAGCTGTGAAGAAAAACCCCAAAACAACAGTAAGTGAAATCACCAACGACCTCCACAGTGCAGGGGTGGAGGTATCACAATCCACAGTTCGAAGAAGACTCTGAGAGCAGAAGTATAGAGCCATACCACAAGATGCAAACCACTCATCAGCAGCAAGAATCGGAAGGCCAGATTGGAATTTGCAAAGAAATACAAAGATGAGCCGCACAAGTTCTGGAACACAATCCTGTGGACTGATGAGACCAAGATTAATCTCTACAAAAGTGATGGAAAGGCCAAAGTGTGGAGGAAGAAAGAAACTGCTCATGATCTGAAGCACACAAGCTCATCTGTGAAGCATGGTGGAGGTAATGTCATGGCTTGCGCGTGCATGGCTGCTTCTGGAACGGGCTCATTCATTTTTATTGATGATGATATTTCTGTACAAATCTGAATTCATTCTGCTGCTTCCATCATCAAGCAGCAGAATGAATTCAGAAGAATATCGGGTCAAGGTCAGGTGACCTTAACCCGATAAAACATGCATTTCACCTCCTGAAGAGGAGACTGAAGGGAGAAATCCCCCAAACAAACAAGAACTGAAGGAAGCTGCGGTAAAAGCCTCGAATAGCATCACAAATGAAGATTGCAACAGTTTGGTGATGTCGATGGGTCGCAGGCTTGAGGCAGTTATTGCAAGCAAGGGTTTTGCCACAAAAATATTACATTTTATTTACTTTAAGATTTTTTGTTCCTTTACTTTTGCTCACCTGAAAGTGCTGTGGTGTAATACAAACGGTGATATATCCTAAGTTGTTTAACACATCTAAATGTAAATACCAGGAAATTAAAGCTGACATTCTGAACTTTTGTCTCATACTCTGCTACAACAAAAATAAGGGAATTTGCCTTGTTGTTCCAATACTTTTGGAGGGGACTGTATTTGGTTCAACCAACAACCCCAAGCAGAATACTACAAGAATACTAAACACAGCTGCACCCACAACTTGTATTTATATGGTATTTCTTTTGAAATGCTTTATATCTCCCTTATGGGAAAGTGAAAGACACTAGTCATCTATAACTTTTTGGCTCATCAAACGTAGGATAATTGCTTGTTCCCACAGTTTTAACTTTACATTGCCTCTCAAACTTGATTTCGATATCACTGTCAGTGGTGTCTGTGCTTCCATGAGTGAGAGAAGCTGGGTGGCACAGAGCACCAAGGCACATCACACGAGGAACATCCCTTACCCCCCTCTGCCCCCCACCTGCCCCCCTCCTCTCTCATCCACTCACTAGTCTTTGTTGCCGCGCTGAGCCTGCACTCCTGCCGTATCTCCTGCCACCGCCGCTGCTGCCGAAGCCCGGTTGCTCTTTAAGGCCGCTTTGTCTTTTGGTCTTTTTCTTTCTCTTCTTTTTTTTCGCTGATGTCAACAGTGTGGCTTTACAAAGCTCCATGTCTCTCAAAAACCTCAATTACAAAACCACAAAAAGCCAGCAAACGAATGAAAAGCAAAAGCGCAAAACAAGATGGGGACCGCTCCAGCGCTCCCGCCTATCGTAGTGTCTGGAAAAACACACTTTCAAAGTTTTCTTCAGTTCTGTTCTTTATGCCCGCATTTGTGAGCTGAAGTGGAGATGAAAGTGAACTTGTTTACCAATTATATGGTTATATGGTTTTGAGTTAAAGACTCTTATATTAAAACCTTGCATAAAAAGTATATGCTCCCAAGTTATCGCAAGTCACAGAAAGCTCCCATCGATTGTAAACTTGAGGGCATATGCCACCTTTTTGCCAAACAAACTTTCTTTTGTGAGATTGATTATTTTTGAATGTGTTTATGTGCATGTTGAATGAAGTTCAATGTCAGCAGTAAGCAGAAACCAGAAGGAAAAACTTATATTACTTACTATTACTTATCTTTTAGTCAAAGTTGTTAACTGCAGATTTGTCAAAGCTTGTGCTTGTCTTACCTTACAGGAGTCAAGTCGGTGCTGTGCAATAGTGGAGACCTTTTCCACCATTGTCCGAAGTCGAGACTGCGTGGCATGTGAAATGAATGTCACTGCCTCCATTGGTACCTCTGTGACTCCATATTTCTTGGCTGTGAATGCAATCAAAGTGTTACCTGCACATTCCAACAACAGTCATAACAATTGGGACAAGAAAATATTATGCACAGAAAATTCCACCCCATATAACCTGCCAGCACTGCAATACCGCACACTGAAATGTGTATGGTATATTTGTCTTTGAGAATCTATGGACTAATGTAATAGTAGAATGCAGAAATGGTAGGTTAACATGTATTTAAAAAGATCAAGCTAACACATGATTTTGTGTAAATGTAAAAAGCTCATTGCTGTCTGAGATGTGTAGTTGTATTACACATGTGTTATATTGTGTGAGTGTGTATGAGTCACAAACTGGACAGTGTAAACTGATCTTGTTGTTGATTAGTGTATTGTACAATTTATTTCTGTAAATCAGGGAAAGCAGACAAAACTAGCCATTTAGCTATAACTTGGTATGGAACATCTCTATTTTTTATTAACTTAAAGTCTCTGTACATTGTCCATTCAAATAAAGATTAAGCTAAACTAATACACAAGCAATGTATAATGGAATCATAATGATACTGGCCATGCTTGTCATATATTGCATTTTTTGTCTTCATGCAGCCCTCATTTGTCTTGGTGGTAATTATCGATGCAACAATATTCAATATAATATTGAATCATTCGATACGGGTGTCACGATTCGCTGTTCGGTCCATATGCACGTGTCCCTCCATGCAGACTGTATTGACATTTATTTTGGTCCAAAACAGAAACAGTTATTGTGACGTCCTCCTCAGATGCAGCAAGAAAACAGCTCCATAGGGACTTACAGCTGAAATATTCTAACAGAGGTGGATTTTATCTTTTAATTTTACGTTGATAGACCCAGGAATGACAAAGATATTAATTTTTAAATACTTTAGAATTGCTTTTGGCTCTACATCAGTTTTAAGCAAATGTGCTCATATACGCACCCACAACGCCATTCGCGATATACACGATCTATTTCTCAGACTCGTTTTCTCAGAAAACAGTCTGTTGAGACATTTCTATGTAATATAACATAGTTTTATTGTTCAGAAAGATGTTAGTGCGCAGTGTGTGCAAAAAGAGCAGGGCAGTGTGGGAGGAGCTACTGTCTGTCTCTGCTGCTGCTGGAGACGAGGCAGAACAGCGACGACACAGGGAGCCCATGTAAATGCATTGAGACTCAGGAGGAAAAGAAAAGAAATAATCAAATCATCATCAAAAAAGTAAAAGTCTAATAGTGTAACTCCCCTAGCAGTCTATATTAAGAGTAGACTGGCTATATTATAAAATACAGCCTGAGAAAGCACTATTATTATTTTCAATGAATAAAAATGCTGTAAATCATTGAACCAAATGATCTAAAACACAGTGTAATGTAATGTAATGTATTGTATGTAATGTTTCATTAATATCATAGTGTTATTATATTATACTCATTAGCAGAAAAAATTACATGAGATATTTTTTTCACATTTTAAAACGTATTGAAATTGAATAGATATAGTGACCTGTGTATCAAGATATGTATCGAATTGTGGGAAAACTGTATCGTTACATCCCTAATGGTAATAACCTGTGAGGAGTTTGAGAATCACTGAGCTATTTATTTATTTTAAATTTATTTCATTACTGCTCTGTGAATGCTATAGTGAGCTCATGCTGTGCCTGTGTTGTGGTTTCTGGGCCTAGTGGGGCTTGAAGTGTGTGCAGCTTTACAAATGAACACTCCTACACTGGTTTAAGGACAAGCCTGAGGTCATGAAAGAAAACAAGAGGAGGAGGGCACCGGTGTTTGTCCCAAGGGTACGAGGCAATAAAAGAGACAGAGAAAAATAAAAGAGAATACACAAATCAGCATACAACCCGTACTAAAATCAGATTGGAAATATGCAGGTGGATATCATTCGAACCACTAGATACACATTTCCAACTAATCTAACAACATTGTCTGTCTGACAATGAGTCAGAACACAGAAACACATATCACAAGTTTTATTATGGGTGTTGATTTAAAAAATAGAGCTTGAACAGACCTGGCAGGCCTTGGGAGCCTCCCTTGGACTGCTGTCAGTTGGGAGTGTGGCTAGACCAATCACTGACACAACAAAGCTGCATAAGTGCCACTTGCCCAGCAGGGAGCGCCCTAGCCTCCTGTCCTGTATCATGCTGGGTTCCTCCCCAAGGTCAGATTTATATTTTTAAACAAGGATCTACCTCGAGGTCACAGGGTAACAACCATGCTAGGAGTCCATGAAACAAAACGTGACCTCCAGGCCTCTGTGCTACACTAAAAGATTCTTTAATTGAGATGAAGCGCGATGAGGGCGCTAGACTCCCGTCACGTGGAATTACACTGTGTGTTGATCTGATGCAGAGGAGCAAGATACTAGGCACAGTTTTATTTTGAGTAATAACGTTCATTACACATTTTCACACACATTTTTAGGCAAGAGCCTAAAGTGTATTCCAAGCAATAAAAGTTATTGCCTATGGCAAAGGCAGTAATGAAGACACCATCATTTTCATGTGATACTGCAAGCAAACCTAGAACTATCTGCCGGTATTGATTAGCTCCTGCAATAGTGTGTATGATCAGAGTGACTTACTGCAAAGTCTCATTCCTCTACATTCTGCTCCTTTAGACTAAAGGACAATCTGACAGCCAGCCTTCAAAAGATAAACCCATAAAGTATTTATGTATGTGCCCGGGGTTCAGTCAGTTCAGACAGTCACTGAAGAATTCATTAGAGGAGGTGAAAGAATTGTTAAGAGCATCAAATTTAAACCAAGGCCAAACAAAAGGCAACAAAAAGACTAAATCCGAACTGTCTTTTCTGATGGCATCATCAGTGTACAGATATGTTATCAGCAGGAGAGATTCCCTACAGATTTTCTACAGCAAACATTTGTTATTGTACATGAGTTTTTCCAGTATTATCACCTGTTTCCAGAATGCGTCTGTGGAGCAGGCCTGGATGTAAGAAGGCTTCATCTTTGCATGAGCGGATCTGGGTTCCCACCAGCTCTGAGTTAGTAGCCAAAATTCGTGCACTCTCTTCATTGAGGTTTACCCCAGCCATAGATGCCACATCATTGATGTCATCGTCATCTCTGAAAAAAATACATTAAAGATTAAATCTGAATGCAGAACTTCATTTCTAGGTGAGCATTTAAAAGGTTATAACTGAGTTTAAATTGAGTTGGTTGCAGTCTTTTGAAGGGTGACCAAATGGCACAAGGGAAATAACCACTTGGGAAGTGGAATGTGGGGACATACTGTCCTGATGTGCTTTAGTAAACCTTTTCCACCAGCCTTCCCCTGGTATGTGTGGCCATACCAGCTTGTCAAAGCCTGATCGTCAGATCTCAGAAGCTAAGCAAGGCCGGCCCTGGGTAGTACTTGGATGGGAGACCTCTGGGAATTCCAGGTGCCACAGTGGGGCGCCAATGGCAAAAACTGTCGATGTGTCCTTAGGAAAGACACTTCACCTACATTGCTTAGTAAGAAAGTGGAGTATGTGTGCGTGTTGGTGGTGGCCAGATTGGCAGCCTCGCTTCCGTCAGTCTGCCCCAGAGCAGCTGTGGCTAAAATAGTAGCTTACCACCACTGAGTGTGAAGTGAATGAACAATGAACTGTAAAGCGCTTTGGGTGTCTTGAAAGACGCTATATAAATGCAATGATTAATTCATTCATTCATTAATGTTATATTTACTACAGAAGACCAATACTGTCACACAATGGCCCATAGAATAGAGTTTATAAAAGTCAAACTAATAATCACAATGAAATTGCAGTGAAGTATTTTGATCCAACTTCATGGCACATTTTTCATAATGGTTTGAAGCTAAAGCAATACACATTTTGTTTTAACTGATTGGTATGCTGTTCAGATTAGAATATGAAAAGTGTCTTAGAAAATTACATTATTTATTACATACATAATTACTTAAGATCACTTAAAAGCAATTATATTTTAAACAGAAATGTCAGGCTTCTGAAAAGTATGTTCATTTCTATGCACTCAATACTTGGTTGGGTCTCCTTTCTCATGAATTACTGCACCAATGCGCTGTGGTATGGAGGCGATCACCCTGTGGCACTGCTCAGGTGTAATGGAAGCCCAGGTTGCTTTGCTAGTGGCCTTTAGGTCATCTGCATTGTTGGCTCTGGTGTCTCTCATTTTCCTCTTGACAAAATCTAAGAAACTCTCTATGGGGTTCAGGTCAGGCAGGTTTGTAGGCCAATCAAGCACAGTAACACCATGGCCAGTGAGCCATCTTTTGGTACCTTTGGCTGTGTGGGTAGGTGCCAAGTCCTGCTGAAAAATTAAATCAGCATCTCCATAAATGTTGTCAGCAGAAGGAACCATGAAGTGCTCTAAAATGTCCTGGTAGATGGCTGCATTGATTGTGGACTTCAGAAAACACAGTGGATCAACACCAGCAGATGACATGGCTGCCCAAATCATCACTGACTGTGGAAACTTCACACTGGACTTCAAGCAACGTGGCTTCATTGCCTCTCCACTCTTCCTCCAGACTTTGGGACCTTCATTTCTAAAGATATGCAAAATGTGCTTTCATCTGAAAAGAGGACTTTGGACCACCTAGTAACAGCCCAGTTTTTTTTTCTCCACAGCCCAGGTAAGACGCTTCAGACATTGTCTCATGTCGCATACAGGCTTTGTGTGTGTTTAGTGGCTTTTGATGTTCTGACTCCAGCCTCAGTCCACATTTTGTGAAGGTCCCCCAAATTCTTGAATGGATTTTGTTTGACATTCCTCTCAAGGCTGTGATCATCCCTTTTGCTGGAGCACCTTTTCCTACCACATTTTTCCCTCCACTCAAGTTTCTATGAATATGCTTGGATACAGCACTCTGAACAACCAGCTTCTATTACCTATTGTGGCTTACCCTCCTGGTGGAGGGTACCAGTGACTGTTTTCTAGACATCTGTTCAGTCAGCAGCCTTCCCCATGATTGTGTAGCCCACTGATCCAGACTGAGAGACCATTTAAAGGGTCAGGAAACCTTTGCAGTTAATTAGCTAATTAAGGTGTGACACCATGACTAACCAATATTCAGCTTTTATACACAATTCTCATTTTATGAGACACTTAATTTTGGACCCAGGGCTCAAATCAGGTTTTAGCTCAGAGAATTTAATGTATATTTTGCTGATATAATTGAACACAGAACACACAATTAGGGTGACCCCTCACTCACTGGTTCACAGTCAAACGAACAAGAACATGACATCATCACTGGCACAGTCACTGTGTGGCTTATGTGATGCCCCTGGGCTCGTAGGGCAGCACACACATGAGCTAACTCCATCCCACTGAGGCCCTCCTTGTTTCTTGACTGCATAAAGCTGATATGAAACTTGACACCACAGTGGGAGGTTGACAAAGACAATTAGAGGGACCCTTTCATACATCTATTTTTTTCCATTTTTTATTTTGCCTCCATTGTTGAAAAAACACAACACAAACAACACAGCATTGCATTATGTCCTCTGCTGCGCCCCAGGCCGTGCAGCTTTCTTCCCCATGGATATCACATCCTCCTGAATAACATGACCTGTCCTAAAAAGAGAAGTGCCCAAGGCCATGTTAGCTCAGGTAAAAAAGGCACTCTTTCCCATTTCCAAACTGTATATGATTACCACCTAACAAATACCTTATCATATTATCAACATTCTACTAGTGACACTAGTTACAACAGTTAGATCATGTTTGGTTTTACATGATGCCATGTATTGTGCTGCTTGTTGTTCTTTAAAGTCTTTGAGGTTTAAAGAAACACTTCATATTAACAGAGTGAATATAGATTCTTTCATATTTACTTTCAAACCATGAAGCATGCTAATCCGGTGCTTCATGAATCGCAGGGGCAGCAGTTTGTCTCACTTCAGACGCTCAAAGTGCTACACTGTAGTCATTATTCACTCAATCCACACTCAAGGTGGTAAGATACTTCGGTAGCCACAGCACGGAAGCATGGCTGCCAATCTGTGCCATCAGTCCCACTAATGATTCACGCACACCAGTCATATTCAAACACCAACAATTTGGTCTGAGTAGAAATTGATCCTCCAACCTTTGGGCTGGTGAATGTGTGCTCTAACCATTGAGGAAGTGACAGTCAAGAGCTTTGACATACAAAAAGTGGTTTAAACTGTTTTGCCAATAAAGGAAGTACTTAAACTGAGACTTATTTTACTCAAATCAATACACTGAGTCCCATACATTCTGACAAATATAAGTATGATGTAGAGTCAGTATTATGTGACAAAAATTGAATTCAAATTAAAGCTCAAATGAAATGTGAATGCCATGAACAGGTCTGACATTAAAAGGAGGGAATGAGATATGAAATGCAAAAAAAGTCCAGACTATACCTCAGCATTAATGGAGCAGATGTAATTAGCTTCCACAGAAGCTAAAGAGCAGCCTCTCAGTTATTGGTTCAGCTTTGCTCGGGGACATAGAGCCGGCAGTCACATGAATACATATGCATGTCGTTTCCATATCAAGCTTGTGCTTCAGCGGGGCACGCCGTGGGTGGTGGGTGGGCTGCATCCCATTTAGAGCTTGTATGCGTGTTGATGTGTGCAGAGAAGTCCAGATCTCCACCCTCAGTACCCAAGCATCATTTGATCTTAGTGACTAAGTAGACATTTGAGAGCTCAGAGTCTGAGGGGTTTAGACAGAGAATCCAATAAACTAAAAAGTGCAAATATTGCCCCGATATGTCGATAAGTATTTACATATCCCTATTGACTGAACTTTTCAACTCTGCAATCTCTTCTTTGGACTTCCACATCCTTTATGGCAACTGGAAATTTTAAAAAGTTATGAATAAGTTATGGTACCACACTTCTCTGAACATAATCTAATCTTATGGCTGCTGAGTTTCCAAATCTTTAAGTGAACACTTTTGGGAGGTCGCTTTTAACTTTTAATTAAGTTAAGTGTTATTTGCAGAGCCTGTTAGCAAACTAGGCACACAACCTGTCAGTTTACAGAACAACAGGGCAGGTTTCCACAGAGACTGTTTATAGCTGTATTGCTAACTGACGATGGAAAAGGCCTGTTTCATTCCAGTGTTAACTGGAATTTGAGATTAAACACTTTTGTTCCATTTCTTAAAATAAGCATCCGTCTGCCTCATCAATGTAGTTATGAAACTGTTTATGTGCTTACGGGAAGAGGTCTGCTTCCAGCGTGTTGGGGACATTGTAGGATTCGAGGAACTGAGCCTGAGCTTGGAGGTTGGCAGAAGGCTGAGGGCCTGGGCTGGCTCGCCTGTGATTACAGCGGATGTTGAGTGTTTACCGAGGGTTGGCGAAGGGAGGAGGTGTGGCAGGACTGAGGCAGCTGCTTTCACTCTGTACTGTAAACTACACAGCACACACAACACAAGTGCTTACAGGGGGTTTGTGACGCACTGGAAACCCTACAGGCCCTGCAAAGGCCCTGCAGTGTGTGTGAGCTACAGCTGGCCCGCTGGGACCAGTGGCTCATAGTGACAGTCTAACACACGCCATTCACTCCATTTGAACAAGGAGAAGGAAGGTTGCGCAAAACCTGGTCAGCCAAAAGTACATGTTTTTCCTATACATTACAAAGACCTATAGTCTTGGAGGGGTCTTATCTCTCTGAGTTCCTATGGGAGTGATCGACAGTCAGATTAGTAATTATAAAAAAAAAAAATTACTGTGTTCCATCTTTGTGCTGCCATCTTTGTTTTGACATGAGCAATCACATAATGGATGAGGATGGTGCACGGCGCATAGGTTATTGCAGAAACAAACATAAAACCACTGGAGCTATGGGGGCAATTGAAAAGAGAATGCAGGGAATCAGCATCATTTTATTAATCCTTTATTTATATAAATGGGCCTCTAAAGACTTAATGTCTCATTTTCAAGAGAGACCCCTCATCAATCCTTTCTACAGTCAGTCAGATAAACCCATCAGGACTGCAGACCAAGCTGTAGTTGATAAAACTGAAAGGTCACCAAGACTGGTGATGGTTGGGGAAGACAGGCAGCTAGCAGCTGAAACAGCGCTAGAAACTAAATGCTCATTAGAGGTGAGAAAAGTTATTGATTTTTTTGTCTGTATAATAAGAGGACTAATTTTCACAAGTACTTTCGTGTTAATCCACAAGGGAAAAAATGCAATCAAAATGTATTCTATGCTGAATAAAAAAAGAATCATAATGTGGACTATGACTGAAATTAGCAGCTCATTGGATACTGTTCAAGAATAGAATGGAATAGAACACAAGAATATATAACAGGACTATATCTCAGTTTGTAGGGAAATAATTACATTTTAACTACAAATGGCCAGTATAAAAAAAATAACAGCCATATAGTTGTGGTAATTCATGTACCATACACTGAAGACAAATAGTTGAAAATGAAATGAGATATTTAAAAAAGAAGAAAAAAAAGTACATGGCATTTTTTTCTGTCAAAGAAAGTTTTACTATACCTAATATACTACAAATGGAATTTTCATACATTTGTCTGGTGCAGGGCTAGATAAAATTTTTATTTAATTATATTATTTTTGCAGCTCAGATTAAATAAGTTACATTCATCTATGAAAATGGTGCTGTGCATTATCTGACTTGTTGTGATACCAGTGTGTTTGTTTGTGATGGGCCATTGTGATAACCGCAGGGAGAAAAAGGTCGTCAGTAACAAGCGAGCTTGACAGCTTAATTACCAATGAAGCTAAAGATTTATTGGCTTATCAATGAAGAGCCTTGGGCACTGCCTTTGCCCCCAGGAGATGGGAACCATTATCATGAACCCACTGGCCCATGTGACCCAAACTCATGTTTTGCTGCGGTCACATCGGGCCAGGCCAAAACTCAGTTACACTGTATGCAGTTGAACAAAAAGCAATAACTAACCACAAAATAAAATCGCCAAAAGGACTTTGCATTACTAGACTGTCATGCATCTTATTGGCACACAAGTGACTATAAACGTATGCTCAGATATATGTATAGACATGCACACAGATATTACATTTACACAAACATGGCCCACAAAGGCCAGTATGTGGGCGATAAACCTTTTATGTTTGGAGACAAAAGCCCAGCAGAAGTGAATACAAGACCAGAGCAAAGGAAAGAAAGGGAGAGAGCAAAGCCTCCGGCTAAATACCATATGTTTGACTTCACCAAAGGTATTTTGAGAGCCGCATCCAGAAATTCTAACCATCTGGATTCAATTAACTTATTTCTAAATCAAGATTTTGTTCATTTGTATTCTGGTGATGGGTTGTGACACTGATTCAAGAAGGGCAGTCAAGGTGGTGATCAATATGATCTTAGGATGAGAGGCAGAGACTCGGGGACTCTCCATCACCCAGCCAGGTGGCCAGGAAGGCAACTGGAAAACCTCAACGCCGCCTTGAGAAGCTATAGCTGAGAGAGTAGCCCATAGTGATGTAGAGTTAAGTGAAATGCTGCCCCCATGTGACAGCTCCTAGGAACAATGATGTGCGCCTGTGGTGAGGAGAATGTTACCTGAAAGAGCCTCCTCCGGGGTCATTGAGCTTGTTTTTCTGATTCCCAGAGATCTGAACAGCAAGGCCCATGGGACTTTTGCCAGCCTGGATGGTGGTTCCTTTTCCCATTGTGCCTGTTGAGCAATGAAAAACAAAACAACATAAAAAGTGTAAAGGAGTCCCGTTATCAAGGAAGTGTCCCATCACATCTGCATCAAATATCCTTCAATTGAACGACTACCTTGAACTGCTTTGTCACCCTCACAGGGGAGGACAGAGGGGCTGTCACACTCCCCAGGTTAGTGCAGAGAGCATCATTCAGTCAATATCACTGCACTTCAGCGGCACTCCTTACACTTCTAAACTGCATCCTGCTCCTAGACATGATTTCCAGAGAGGCACAAGGACTGCCAGAGTGAATTTAAACTTGATTTTAACAGGCATGTTCCTAGCCAAGAGGCATAAAACATATTTTTAGAACCATCCCTGCATTCCAATTTGTGGGCATAAAACAACCTACAGATCTTTCACTACAGGCAGTCTTGAGGATGGGGGCAGATCAAATTTGTATGCACCTCTGATTGTGCGCGCATAAACATATAAGCAAAAACAGGTAAAGACTCACACAACACCTGAGAGCACTTCGCTCTCTTTGGGGAGCATAACGTTTGTGTTGTATCGGGGCAATATTTACAGGCTTCAGTGGGATGAGTGTTTGTGAATCAGTGTGAGTAAGCAGCGGCACAAATGTTTGAGAAGGCTTTATAAGCAGTGAGAAAAACACCTGTTCTAGTCTCTCTGTGGCTCCTATCTGTTTACAGATCTTATAGCCTACTGCCAGTTCAGTTCAGCTTATTTCACCGGGAGCTCAAGCTGAATTTGGCAAGGCTGTTTGAAAAAGTGTTGCCATATGTATGAAATTGTGTTTGGACTTTTGAATTTCACCACAGAACAACCAATATAATGTAATAAAATAAATTGTAGATTTGTCTTATAATGACACCTACCTTGTGCTCTGATGGACTGCGTGATCACCACTGGCATACGCACTTGACCACCAACAGCACCAGTTGCCTTGACACCCTAAAAAATAAAGGAAGTGATTAAATCAACAACTGTAACAAAGATCTGAACTTCATCTAAGGAGAGAAAAATCAAATTTGTGTCCTGTTCAGCGGTCATTTTTGCAATGTGTGTGTATTTGATTAGTAAATTGTCACAAGACAAAGACAGAATAGTAGAAGAAACAGTACAGGAATGAGGGCCTATGGTAAACTATTAGAGTCACTTGTGTCTTTGAAAGCAGCCAATGGCTCAACCTCAGGCCTAGTCATCCATTGATTCCAGTTTGTTTCTTGCTGCATATTTTTTAACCTTGTTTTCTTTTCCCTGACACATGCTGTATTACTGTTCAAGCGACAAAATAAGACACCGGCCATTTGTCCCAGAGATGCACTGCAGGGCCTTGTGGGATAGAAGAAAAGGAAATACATTCAGCACACAGATAGCTAGTCCCTCTGGCTAAAAGAGCGAAGGTATAGTTTGGGAATAAGCAAAGACAAAGTTCAAATATCACATTCTGAGTTGTTATTTTTTAAGGTTTACCAATGTTGACAGTAAAAACAATAATGCTGATACCATCAATCACACTTCTTAACAGGAATCCGGCAGTTGGATAAACAAACTTTATATTTTGCCTACTGCCACATCTGTCTGGCATTATGCTGTTGTTGTGCCCATAACAATCATTTAATGTAATATTATGTGTTGTAGCTTGTGTTGGTGTTGCTATGTGAGCAAAAGCAATGGTGAGAGAGTGGGAGAGCCTAGGAGCATGTTGGACATAGACTTTCAAATTGACCCAGGGCTGACCTAGTTACCTCGCTTCACCCTTTTTAATGTTAGTGTGTGAAGTGTGTGTGTGAGGGGTGGAGGGAGACTGAGGAGAAGTCATGTGGGTGGAGATACAGTGAGAAGAATTGCAAAGAGATAGTAGATGGAATAGGAGAGCATCGAAAGAAGGCAATGCCATGAAGTTGTCTCTGTCCCAGATAGGGTATACATCATTTTAATTTCAAATTTCATAAATGACCCACGTCTGTCCCCAGATATAGGGCTAGGCGAAATGACAAAAAAATATATTTTTCAGATCAATTTTACAGCTCAATTTTGATTTTTTTATTTCCTTACTAAAAACAAAGTATAAACAAGAAATGTTTATTTCCTGAACAAGGCAGATTTAATTATTCCAAAGCCTGAACTCAAATCATATGCTTTTACTGACAGACAATTGGCTGTAAACCTCTCAATTAAGAAGACCCAAGCATATCATTGAATGAAACTCAGTTGAAATTTAAAACCTTATACAGATATGGTAAATGGTCACATTTTTATATAGAGCTTTTCCACCTTCAAGGTGTATGCAGACACTAAGTGTCTTGTCTTGCCCAAGAACACAACGACAGCATTCATTGTGGGTCATTGGATGTGATCGCTCAACCAACAATGTTGATGTTGAGAGCAGGATTCGAACTGCCAACCTTCAGATCAGTGGACAAACGCGTGCCACCCAGATATGAGGTTCCAATAAAATATTGCTTTTACTGAAAACAAATATATTATTAATTACAAAAAACATTGTACATGATGACCAACTGGTTTATATTTTCATTTGATGTGTTCAAGACGATTATTTAATCAGAAAGTAGAATGAGCGTCATTATGAATCTATCATTTAGGGTGCCATTTCTCACATCTAAAACCAGTTGGAAATAAACTCAAGGACCCTCTATGATCTGAATACTCACTACCTAAACTCCTGCCCCTGCAACCAATTATTCATTAGTGCTAGTGCAGCGTATGAGTGAATTCTGGAGCTTCTGGAGCCTTCACAAGGTCTGTCTGTATACTGAGAAGAAAAGCACAGGTAACATACCCTCTCTATAACCTTAACCATAAACCACCTAAACCTAAATTTATACCATATTGTTGAATTTATAGTGATTATTTATAGTGGTGGTGGCCATGAAATACTACTGCATACTACATCCATACAGTATGTGTTTTATTGAATTGTTTTAGTGACTATTTAGCCAGCACTTTGATCAACTGCAGTAAATGTGCTGTAGAAATAAAGTTTGAATTCACCATGCAGATTTCAGTCCTCACAATGATGAATGAATACCCACATAGAGCACTCAGTCAGTACATACTGAATCACCATTCACAAATTTGGTAGTAACAATCACAGTGGTCTTGGAGGTGAAGTTGTATCATGTGACACAGAATATAGAATATGTAGTGGAGAATTTTTATCTCTGTAATGAACTACCCACAAAATGCAAAAATTAAAAGATGATGATGCTAAACTCTAAATATCTTCTGCAACATTTCAGTGCCTTAACATTTTTTGTATCATTTCATTTGTTTTCCATATGTATTCTTGAGGCTGATTTACTATGTAACATGAGTTACCCCAACAAACAATCTATCATATGTTAGCAGTGCGGGAAATCTACCTGAATAATATACAGAAATATTACATGTAAACTATATGTATAGTAATGATAACTTGCAATATACCATTTCAATTTACAACCCAAGATAATGTATTCAATATAATATTGCATTGTCATTTTAACAGTAGGGTATACATACCATTGCAGGAAGAGTACTGGCACCAATAGTGGTGGTCACACTATTAGGGTGTCGTGTGCGGACAGCTGGTCCAGTCACGATGGCAGGGGCCACAGTGCCGGGCACAGGTTTGACTCCCTGCTGAGGAGGCTGGGTCAGTGACTGCTGACTGTTCAGCAAGGACAGCCTTAGGGCCGGTAGGCTTTTCTGTTGATGAGAGTGTAACATATATGTTTATTTTCAATTAATGCAGTGTTTTCTGACTAAACATGAATAAACATTTAGATAAAGTGTAAGTTCTGAATCTGACAAGTTCAACTTCAAAAGAGACCTGAAAAGTTGGTCCATATAACAGATGTTTGGAGACAGCCTGGTCACTGTTTTGATGTGACTCGACTGAAAAAACCTATTGGCTACAAGACAGGCTGACTTCAGGGGAACTCTCACGCATAATCATCGGGCCAAGGGACATATGCGTATATGAGTATTTATGTTTTTACAATTTGGTGTGGCCATAGCGCAAAAAAGCAGACTATGGGGCAATGGAATCGGATTACATTATATTAGAAAAAAGATCAAGATAAAATACTAGACTTGTTGTTACTTTGGTACTTGGTGCACAATGTAATTTTTCTGGTGGAGGGTCTAAGACCTCCATGGATCTGCTATTGTCAGGAAAATCCCAAAGTATTGCACTAAACATATACTGTGTTTATTTCATTACAAGTGCTTGTATTGATACCTTGAAAAACATGGCTTCTTACAGTGAGAGATCTTATTTCTCCAGAGATCCAGACAAAGCAATAACATCTCCATGGACGCAAGAAGGTAATAGACCCTCCACTAGAAAAGAATACATACTGCACTGCGCACATTTATCTTTTGTAAATTGTTCAAATGCAAAAAAAAAAAAAAGTATTTATTATTATTTGTTTGAGACAGTTAAAAAGATGTTTAACCTTAAGAAAGGGGACCAGGTACGGTTGTGGAGATGATTTCAGCTCTGTCTGGAGGCGGCTGGTAAACTCCTCAGGCTCAATCTTAGCATCCTGTCCGTGAAAATGAAACAGAGACATCATGTTACAGTTTGATAATGGGATAAGATGGACAGAAATTCTGAAATATAAGAATACAAATACAGAAGAGTCAATCTGAGACTCCCTCTCAGTCACTAGAGATTACCCAAGAAGTTTTATGCTGCCATCTTAAGGACTGAAATAGGCAATACAAGTGCTCTGTCATTATTATCATGCTTTGACTCACCAGTAGGTCCTGAACCAGAGCTTTGACATTCTTGGATGTCTCAGGGGATGGAGAGTTGTGAGATGCAAGTTTGATCAGAGTAGCCAGAAAATTCTTACATTTCTTCACATTCTCTTGCATCTCCTAGGAAAAGGTAAAAGATAGATAAAATATAACTTAAATACATCAAACTGCTTTACATACAGTCAGACAGTATACAGTCATTAATAATAATAATTATCATCATATTCATCATAATCATCATCATTTTTATCATTATTATTTTTTTTTTTTTCTCTCAATGTTCTTGTCCATTATAACAGCAGTGGAGACTGACCATGCAGAAAGCTAGACAGGTTCATCTACTGTCAATGAATGTAGGCCTTGGGATGCTATATGTGTATGTGTGAATTTATGAGTGTGAGCAAGTGTGAGACTCTTTGTCCATTGCCAGCTGTGATGGGTTGTGAGTCCAGGGCTAAGGTTGTGACACAGCCAGCTTGCTGGCAGCTGTGACAGCACCGGCCCCTAGAGGCTGTAGAGTGTGGAGAGGCAGAGCGGGCAGTGAACAGACCTGGGACACGACAGGTGCTCCAGGTGTGGTGGCGATGGCCGTCTGAGCCGCTGGCACTGACTGAGAAGCAGCCTGGGACGAAGCCTGGGGGGCCATCACCACAGGGGTCTGCTGCGACGTCGTCACAGCCACCGCCACAGGGCCCTTCTGAAAGAGTGTAGAGAGACAGACAGATAAACATGACGTGACACGCTGCTCGGAGCAAGGCCACAGAGAACAGGAGGCAGGCGCCACAGCGGTCCTGTCACATCTGGTGACCTGACTTCAGCATCACTCAACAGGCAAGGAGGAGGAACAAGCTGGAGGCTGAAAAAGACTGAAGGCCTTGACAAACATCTCCAGGATGTGTTTTACTCACTTTTATCTATAGATCTATTACATGTTCTTAAAGTTCAAAACTTCAATCTCCCTTTGTTAACTGTAACAACACAACAAAACAACCTTTCAGTAGCTTCCTATGCCACAGTATCTTTTGCAAAATCTCAGAGGGTTCGTTCATACTTGACAATTTTCACATCAGATAGAATCATCTGAGGACAGTTCTGTATATTGGCGGCACGGTGGCTGAGTGGCTAACACGCTTCACAGCCAGAAGGTTCTGGGTTCGATCCTCGGGTTGCCCGGGCCTTCTGTGTGGAGTTTGCATGTTCTTCCCATATCTGGGTGGGTTTCCTCCAGGCACTCTGGTTTCCCCCATCAACCCAAAAAACATGCACCATAGGTAAAAATCCTCCAGCTAAGCTAGTCCTAACCAAACCTAGCAACAAGATCATGGAGATGTGTCCCCGGGTGCCCCATGTACTGCCTACTGCTCCTGAAAGGATGGGTGAAATGCAGAGGACAATTTCCCTACAGGGATAATAAAGTACTACAAAACAAATATCACAGATATTGTATATTATTTAATTGTTTTATCTAATTAGATTAGATAGATACCTTATTATCAGATCATAGAAAAATACAATGTACTATGGCAACAAAGTGGCTAGCACTCACACTTCACAGCACCCCCAGATGGAGCCATTCTGTGGGGTAATTGGATATTGTCCACGTGTCTAGCCAGGTTTTGTCCAGGCACTTTGGTTATCTCTCATCAACTAAAAGAATAAGCAATCATCTAGCAGTGGTCTAGCGCAAGGTCTGGAGATGGGTCCTCTAGTTAATTTCCACAATTATGTTCAGTTTATCTCAAATTGTTTTTTAAGTTATTCTTGCAAAAACAGAATATTACACATTGTAAAATGGTCCAGTAAAGTCCATTCACACCAGCAAAATACTGCTAAAATAGAGAGGGGCAGAACTGAAACAAAGCAAACTGAAAATATCTCACAGGGCGCAGTGCAGGACAGGAGGAAGAGGAAGAAGACGATGGGGTCTGGTGGACAGGACTGGATGGAGGAGGACAGGGAGAAGGGGCCATCTTGGATGGGGTCAAAGCACACTGTCTGTTGGTCTGAGGGATCACAGGAGACTGGAGGAGAGGAACACATAGGACAAAAAGTGCACATAAAGTAAAGTTATCACAAAACAAACAGACAGTAGATATTAGGGCTGAATGATTTGGCAAAATGTCTAATTGTCATTTTTACTATTACTACTACAACAGTTATTTATTTTTTTATTCAATGTTTGAAAGAGCACTGAAGTGGTATATGCATCGAAGTCACAAATTATATTTGCAAATTGAAACATTGCAAAAATGTAGTTAAAAATAAATGTTATTTAATATCAAATTTCATTATTACCCAAGTATAATGTCTATATTGTCAGCACACTGTACTGAAAAATAAATAAATAAAACTTTTACTATGAATATTTTACAATATGGAATTTTGGAATTTTGATTATTGAAGAAATATCATGATTATTCACACAGCATTACTGAACAACAGTGAAATCCTAAATTCACTTTCATTCACATTGTCTAAGATCACCTTTGCTCTAGTAGTGACCAGCTTTATGAAACCAATGATGAATCAATTTATGAATGATGAAGTAAAAATAATGCGACATAAACAGATGAAAAGCTAATTACAGGCATAGATTGACTTGATATATAGTTGTTTGTTCTCACAGTTATCAATTAACAAAAAAATCTTCACATCCCAAACTGTGAATTAGAATGTGGTATATTTCACTGCTTTTGAGATCTGAGCAGATCAAATTGTGATTTTGATTACATAATCTTTCAGCCCCATTAGGAAGAGAATATTAGAAAGAAAAAAGAAGCAAATAGGGCTGAGGATGAACAGAGAAAGAACATGAGTGATCTATGAGCTACATGTAAATTTAACAAAATATTTTGAAACTGTCAAAGTAAAACATGCTGAGAGACCCACAAAGTTTCATAACAAAAATCATGATGGCTGCAAAAAATATGGTGAAGAAGACATATGACTGACTGCTTTCGTCTTGTACAAGACCCAAAACTCTGACAAGGACAGGAGACCATCAAAGAGAAAAGAAGAATAACAAACGGGAGGAGGGACCTCGTATTAAAAGTTTTGTATCATTTAAAATATGTTCACTAAGGAAGTGAGAGAAGGATGAGAAAAGGAATGGTGGAGGTGGTGCAAACGAGGTTGGGAGATATTTAGAGCCACCGGCGGGTGCATCCCACCATCAGCATGTAGCTCCTGCACTGTGTGTCTCACATACACAAACTAGAGAACCAAAGCCTTGTTAGGTTTTTAAAATAATCAGGCAGTTGGATGATGAATGATTTAACAGGTATGGAAGGAAGGAAGCTCAGGATGCCTTCCGTTTCTCCCCTCAGGGTCATGGGAAGAGTGACAGGCCGACAGAGGCACTGAGCCCTGGGAATAAACACTATTCCCTTTCATTTCTCTGCTCCAGCTTTTCCTGTTGAGATGGCAATGCCCCAGCTTGCTAATTTGTCTTCAATGTGACTGTGAAAGCCAATGACAATCTGCGACTCTCTTTTCAGAGAGGCTTTCCTTTAGGACTCATTCTGTATGGCAGGATAACCTTCATTCTTTCAACTTAGAAGTTGTCTCATTTACAGTAAATGCAGCAAACTGTTAGCTTTTAAGCAAAACAATGCAATAGAATCATACAAAATAGCCAAACTAATGCTAATAATAGTGTAGTTAAATTCTCCCTGGTGATTTTTTCTTACATTATTATTCTAAACTGCTCTGAGAAAATGGCAAAAAAAAAAAACCTCATTGGTGTTAATATAGGTTAAATCTTATGCAGGTGTAGTCAATAGAAAATACTACTTGAAACGCTAAAGGCTACTGCCCCCTAGTGTCATTTTTAGGTCTTTGCTATTGATTAAAATAACCAAAACCTGCCAGGTAATCCCATTGTCTCTAGAACGATTTAACATAGAAAAAGTCTAATTATTCTAATACATTTTTTTTTCAGTGACCACTTTTACATTAATGATTCATCCACAGGTGATAATAAGCAAAATCCTATTAATAATTTAGTGCCTTTTTAAAGTTTGATGATAGTGCTCCCAAAGTGATTAAGGAACAATAATATGTTAATTCACTTATTAATATTACTTATCCTATGATGACTTATATGATAATATTCACGGCAGCTTAACCAATTTATATTTTAGGTTAGTTTCTGTTGGTAGTGTAATCTCTGTTTACAAATAAAGGCACTGATTTGAAAAAATATCATGCATATTCTGCAAATAATACAAAAAAGTCAAGAAAGGGGATTTTAAATGGTTTTAATATTCTGTTTTTTATTTATTTATTTATTTATTTTTTAATAATATAATAATGAACATACTTTTGAAATAGTCTACTTCAATTTTAGGTACTTAAAATTTTGAGATTACTACTATTGCTACCTAATACTTTCCATAACTAAATCACAATTATGTTGCATTCATGTTGATAATAATAATCTTTACAATAAGACGACAGCTACGTAGGTTTCTCCAAGTCTAACCTGTGGAGTAGTGACTCTGAAGGGGGTCCCAGTGGTGGGCGTGGCTGGACGTGGGCTGGTGTTGTTTTGGGCCTGTGCCTGTGCCTGTGCTTGGGCCAGGGCCTGCTGAGGAACCATCACGAGCTGCCCGAGTTCTGTGCGCACCAACACCATTCCTGCAAATTACCAAAGAACGGACGTTGGAAAATGTGGATTATTTCAACTGACATTATTTGTATAAAATAGGGCAGGGT
Source organism: Taenioides sp. WSHXM2023 (assembly GCA_029959045.1). Taxonomy (NCBI): domain Eukaryota; kingdom Metazoa; phylum Chordata; class Actinopteri; order Gobiiformes; family Gobiidae; genus Taenioides; species Taenioides sp. WSHXM2023. The sequence goes on along the minus strand of CM057091.1, from coordinate 22,119,443 downwards.
AACATTTTATCACATATCTGTAGTTTACACTTCATATCTTTTTATTTTCATTTTGCACTGGTGGTAGGATAAGCTTATTTATGTTCTCTGATTACAAACACTGTTTTCAAATGTGAATGAGCAGGGGCTACATGATTGGAAAGAAAAAACATGAGGGATTACAAAGAGATAGGGAACAACTGTTGCTTTATACAATTACTGTGTTGCAGTGTTTTGAGCTGTGTATTAACAAAGATACAAAACTGACAAGGTGGACTTGGATCAAACCCGATCCAAACCAAAACAAACCAAATGCATTTTAGACATTGAAACATGTTATACTGAATACTCACCTAGGAAAAAATAAAACCCAACAAGCACTTTCTTTTATGTTTTATTATGTGTGAACTGAAGTTTTGTTTTTGTCTGGGAGTTCAATCATTTAAACCTTACCAGGTGGAATGGTGAACCCAGGAGGGAGCTGTATTGTTGTTTGTTGTTGAGGTGGTCTGACAATCAACTGAGGAGTTACAATCCTCTGAGGTGCTGTGACTCCTGGGCGAGGCTGTGGAGAAGTGACCACGGCAGGTGTTGGAGAGGCAGCTGCTGGTCTGGCCACAGTAGTAATTGTAGTTACTGTAGATTGTCCAGTACCACATATAGATGATGCTCCCACCACTGAAACATTACTGGGAGATGCAGAGTTCAGAGGTTGACTGATGGTTGTAGTGGTTACTGTTGTTGTAGCTGCTAATGTTGTGGGGGTAGAGGCAGTATCAGATGAATTGTTATCTGAATTCATACTAGCAGTCTGACTTGACAGTTCAGATTTAGAGAGAGATACTTCAGTACAGGGAGTCACTGTGTCTCCAGCCTCTTTAGTACTGTGAGGAGTTCCTGTGGTGTTGACAGGTTCTATGTGAGCACCCCGCTCTACCAAAGCGGATACACTGGTCCCGTTTTGGGCTATGCTGGCCACGATATGGTTAGGTAGTCTGTGGAGAGCAATAGTAGGAGTGCCCCGGTCTAGAGCAATCGCAGCCTGTCCTGACGAAAGGGTAAAAGTTGAAGTGTTCACAGAGGGAGGTGCAGACCTGGGTGAGTTGGGTGATGCGCTGCTCTCTCCGGGAGATTCTCCTGTTGCGGTGTTGCTGTTCCTCCTCGTCGTTAGAGCGGCTCCGTTCAAACTCTTAACGCGGGCAGCAACAGTCCTCCGCGGGGTAGTTAAGCGTTTTCTCGGTGATATAACCCCCGCTGAGGTTTCGGTCGGACTGGAGGAGACCTTATGGCTCCGGTTTGCCGCGGTGCTGATGCTGACCGTAGATGTCAGAGTTGACACGCCAGCTGTAGATAGTGTTGTGATGGATGCTCCATGTGATTGTAGACTGCTGTTAGAGGCGTTCACAGCGGCAGGTGGAGAAGTGGATGTCTCACCGAAAGACTGTGAGCAGTCCGAAGGAGAGGTGATGCTTTTATCTGGACTGGCGCTTTTGGAATTGTTACCCTGGCGCATCCCAGGTTTATTACAGCGTCCTTGTTGTTGTTGTTCCTGTGTTATGATACCTCCAGGAGCTGGGAGCGTTTTTCCCAAGTGATGGTTAGCATGTGCCACTGAGCCAGCACCTCCGTTTTCGTCTGCTTTACCCGCTGCGTTGCTTTGGCCTGTAAGCTGAGACTCCAACGATCCCACTAGGTCACTCACAGCCTTTTCATCCACCTCTGAAAAGAGCATATCTTCCAGGGGGTCGGAGGCGCCCGCCATCTCTGCTCACAGATAGCTGTTGTATTTTGCATGGCGCATGCGTGTTACTAGGCATTGTGGGAATGAGTTTTACGTCATTATATAAAGGGAGCAGACAAGGGTGCAGATCGTGCAGACTGGACCTTTGGGGCTCTAAAGGAGTCACCCACTACTACATATTCACGTCCTGTATCTGTTTAATTACACAACACCATGCTCACAAATGGCACTTAGTTATGGCCTTGCGTTTAAGTCTAGAAGAAAAAACACAAATTCTTGAATAATTACAGTTAAGATAACAGCAAATGCCGCTATTTCTTTGTACAGATTGCAGTATTTTGCTGTTGCATAGGATTTGTAAAACATACACAAAGCGCACAGCATGTGCAATGCATACGTGATAAAGTCATGACTGAAATGTATCGGGTTTAAAAAGAGGAGGAAACTTGATCAAATGCTTTGTCCTGTTTTGGCCCCCCATCCCTTTTCTCCCAGCATGCTTAGCGGTGGGTGAAGAGAAATGAAAACGGCCATGTCGTGGTAGTAGATCAGTTCAACTCAAACCTGAGTTTAACTCATTTCCTCGTGTAATGTAGTTAGCTTTGTGTCGCAGTTTCAATTACAGCTGCTTTTTTTACTGGGCGTACGCAATTCGTTTTATTTATCGTGTAAATTGAGAGAGCACCAACATGAGTGGAGGAGGGACGCCTTACATTGGCAGCAAAATTAGCCTCATTTCTAAGGCCGGGATCCGCTATGAAGGCATTTTGTACACCATAGATACTTTAAACTCGACTGTGGCTCTTGCTAAAGGTAAGATCAGTAATTTAGTGTAAGTTAACAAATTTAGAAAAATATTAGAACTGTAGAAGGCAAATAAAATGAGTTGCATTGGCAAGTTAGCTAACTGGTTACAGCTAATGCTATGCTATAATTGTTGAAGTTGTCCTCCGTTCTTTGTTTACGTTTTGGTCAATTAGAACAGGATCAGAAACATGGTCACATTTTACCAAACTGACACAAAATTGGACAGTGGGCAATTTAAAACATGACCAATGAAATTAAACAACGTTGAACACCACCACGAGGAAAGCGCCCATGATATATAATAATTATGTATTCCATTGCAGAAACTTCCAAAAGAACAACTAGGATCAGTTTATGTTTTATTGTCTTCACAGTTCGGTCTTTTGGGACTGAAGACAGGCCGACTGATAGACCCATCCCTCCTCGAGATGAAATATTTGAGTACATCATCTTTAGAGGCAGTGACATAAAGGATTTGACTGTATGTGAGGCACCCAAGAGTACTACCTCCCCTCCACATGATCCTGCCATTGTTCAAGTATGTTCCAGTTTTTACATTGTTATTGTGCTTTTGTGCCCGAAAGTCAGTTGCAACTATGTGTGCTATGGTTTTAGTCTTCACTTGGATCTTCTGCCAGTGGAGCTGCACCATCCTCATCATTTCAGTCTGCTGCTTCCTTCAGCAGTGTACCTGTGGCACCCTATGGTCAGTTTGGAGTTGCCCATCAATTTGGATCAACTGTAGCAGGTAAATGTAGTCTTCCAATTCTAATATAATTTCACCAATGTTTTACAATTGTCATAATGATGTGGACCTCTAAGTAATAAAAGCTGACAACCATTAAAATGTTGGCAGATCGCACAAGTCCCTCACTGGATGCCTTAACCAAAAGCCCTACTGTAGAGGAAGCTAAGCCACCTCAGCCTGCAGCTCCTGCTCCATCTGCACCTGTAGGGCTAAGGGCTCAAGCAGTAGCATCAGTATCCAAGGCCCCCACCTCCTCCTCAACTAGTGTCAACCAGAAGCCACCAGACCTTCTTGAACAGAGAAAATGTAAGGACAAGCCTCACATCATCAACTGCTTTAGAGCTTTTCTCAGAAAAGAGGTGAACTAAATTTATTTTATTGCATACTTCATTTTCCCAGCTTTGGAAGTTCAAAAATTGCCTGAAGCAGAAAATGACATCACTGCTGAAAGCCAAGATGCTAATAGGCACCAAGCTGGTAAGACAATTTTAAAATATACAGTCCCTGACAAAAGTCTTGTCGCTTATCCATTTTGTAGAAACAAAAGCTTATAACCTGACTTTAAATTAATCGATTGGTTTTAGAAATGTCTCATATGAAAGCTAAAACCCTCCCAAATTATGCTCAATATACTAAAATAAATTTGCTTCACTGAAGAAAGATTGATCATTTAATGAACACAGAAAGGTCAGATTTTGGCAAGACAAAAGTCTTGTCGCCTTGTCATATGATGCACCCAGTCCTAGATTACAGCCTCACCTGTGATCAGTTACTGATCAGTCAATTAGTGGGTGTGTATAAAAAGAACCCCAGCACACCAGACCTTCACATCAACTGCAACTTGACCTCTGACAACATGCCTAAGATCCACCCTGAGACCAAAGCGTTAATTATCAAGAGGCTGAAGACCAGCTCCACTGCTGAGGTGGCTGACACCTTCAGTGTGTCTCAGCGTCAAGTACAAAGAATAAGAAAAAGATCTGAAAAGACTGGAGATGTTTTTGACAAGCCCAGGTCCGGCAGACCCCGCAAGACAACTGCTCGGGAGGACCGTTTGTTGATTCGAAAATCCAAGGCCAGCCCCTTTTCCACTGCAGCAGAGCTCCACCAGGCCTGGTCACCTCAAGTCCCTGTGTCAACCAGAACAGTTTGTAGACTTCTGTCTCGAAATGGCCTCCATGGTCGAATCAGTGCACAGAAACCAGCACTAAACAAAAGGCAATTAAAAAACCGTGTGGCATTTGCCAAGGCCCACAGCCTGCTAAAAGGATGGACACTGGAAAAGTGGCAGAAGGTGGATTTCTCAGATGAATCCTCGGTTGAATTACATCACAGCCGCCGCAAATATTGCAGGAGACCTACTGGAGCCCGCATGGATCCAAGATTCATCCAGAAAACAGTTAAGTTTGGTGGCGGAAAAATCATGGTCTGGGGTTACATCCAGTATGGGGGTGTGCGAGACATTTGCAGGGTGGAAGGCAATATCAATAGCCTAAAATATCAAGAAGTATTAGCTACCTCTTACATTCCCAACCATAAAAGGGGTCAAATTTTGCAGCAGGATGGTGCTCCATCGCATACTTCTATCTCTACATCAAAGTTCCTCAAGGCGAAGAAGATCAAAGTGCTCCAGGACTGGCCAGCCCAGTCACCAGACATGAACATCATTGAGCATGTCTGGGGTAGAATGAAAGAGGAAGCATGGAAGGCAAAACCAAAGAATCTTGATGAACTCTGGGAGGCATGTAAGACTGCTTTCTTTGCTATTCCTGATGACTTCATCAACAAATTGTATGAATCATTGTCGAACCGCATGGATGCAGTCCTTCAAGCTCATGGAAGTCATACAAGATATTAAATATGGATGTCACAGCACCACTACTTAATTCACTGACGTTATGCAACATATTTTTGTATTTGAAGTAAATTATTTGTTAAATTTTCTGTAGGCGACAAGACTTTTGTCTTGCCAAAATCTGACCTTTCTGTGTTCATTAAATGGTCAATCTTTCTTCAGTGAAGCAAATTTATTTTAGTATATTGAGCATAATTTGGGAGGGTTTTAACTTTCATATGAGACATTTCTAAAACCAATCGATTTAATTTAAAGTCAAGTTATAAGCTTTTGTTTCTACAAAATGGATAAGCGACAAGACTTTTGTCAGGGACTGTATTGTATTGCCTCAATTTTATCCACTGCAATTTCCGTAAAAAATGTACAGAAAAATAATATCATAAACAACATATGAGAATACTGTGTGAATAAACTCCCAGTTTCACACAATAACACAATCTTCAGATGATTAATTTTAAAGTACAACTGTGAGTCTTTATCGCACAAAGTGCAAACATAGTTCATTTCATTTAAATTACAAAATATTTTCTTAGAAAAGACTACAAAATTGGTAAAGTAGACCCGTTGTTATGTGTGTTGTTGCACAGAAATGGCAAGCATTGCTGCTCAATATTCAAACTTAAATCTGCATTGGTTGTCACATAGGTAGGTTGCTTATGGCATACAGAGAAAGTGCACTAGACGCATGATGCAACATGGTTCATGTAATGCTTCCTTGAAAAAATAAAAATCTTAAAGGTAGCAATTTTTAAGTATTAATGATGTGCAACATGAAGAGAAATTCAACAATTCTTTATAACGTGTCATCTGTTTTGTTGAGACTGGTGGAGCAGGCGATACTTTAATTCTTTATCAGCATTTTTAACATTTTTGTTTATACAGCTCAGGCTGTACGGCGTGGTCGTGGAAGAGGAAACCGCAGCAGAGGCAGATTAAACATGCGTAGGGATGGAACTATGAAGTTTGAAGAGGATTTTGACTTTGAAACTGCCAATGCTCAGTTTCATAAAGATGATATTGATAAGGAACTGCAAAACAAGCTTAAACTCAAAGGTATACAATGGCTGAATAACCAAGTACTGCGTTTACATGTAGGAATAATGACTGATATTTGCCTTTGGTACTACTTATAGATGACAAAGCTGAAAAGGCACTAAACGGAGAGGAAAGTGCTGATTCTGAACATACACCTAATGAGGGGGCAGCTGTGGAAGAGACTGTCATTAACGCATATTACGACAAATCCAAGTCCTTCTTTGATAACCTGTCCTGTGATGACTCAAGGTATACCCATTTAATTGTTACTTATTCCTTTTCATGCCTGTCCTATACCAAAAATATAAAGTTAAGATGTGATTCAACAAAGCAGTAAAATTATGACATGAAAAGAGTATCACCCTGGGTAGTGGTCAGTGTAGTTTTTTATATCCCGTATACAACTGATGTGTACTTAAAGTGCAGACTCGGCTTTGATCTGAGAGTACTAATGTCCAAATTATGGAAGGCTTTAGGAGTTGTAGCTCTCCAAGATTAAGCCACCTGTTTTTCATGTGTCAAAAGTAATTGGACATGAGCAAGAACTGGATAGGCCTTCCTTAGTATCACGATTGAGGCGAACCAACTTTTGGTGATATCCATGGGTTCCAGACTCACAAAGGAATTTTCTATATATTGAAAATGAACATTATACATGTAGTGTGTTACTTTTCTGGATTATCCAAAAATGCACACAACTTGATGATTCTGTATGCCACTGCAGTGCATTTGGAATGATAAATCTAATTCAGTTCAAGACTGTAAGATTTAATTATGGAGACTGAACTGGAAAATCCTGAGGAGCATAAAGAAAGTGCAACCATTTTTAAATGAAGTTACCTTATTCCAGGGCTCAAAAGTGAACAAATGACTGACTCGCTAGGCTCTGGGTGTCATCCCCAGTTTGTCTTTACTGCAGATCTCCACATCTTTTCCCCTTTTTTTTTTTTTTTTTTTTATATGTCTTATTGCTTTAGACCCCCTAATAAGACCCGGCTTCATATTAAAGACCTGAACTGTTGCTCACATTTGGACTTTGTTGGGGATAAAACTTATCTGATTTTCCCCATCAGATGTGGTGTTGTCTACGTTCTAAGGCCATAACCATATAACTGTATCTTGAATAAGTTTTGGTCACTGTCTTAATACTTTTGGACCTAACTACATGTTCTTTTTCTTAAGGAAATCGGGTGAAAAAGGATTTTCAAAGTAAGTAATTTGTTTTAAGTCATGCTGAAGGAAGGAGCATTGAAGCTTTCCCAAAAATAAAATAAAATAAAATAAAAAGTAAACACACAAAACAGTAATAACGGTATATATAGCATATATATAGCATATAAGCAATTCCTCCAGTGCCTCCAGAGTTCAGAAGTAAACCTGACACTGCTCTGCTCAGGCATTATTAAAACATTTACAGTTTAATTTTGTGAATCCTCAAGGCGCTTCATAAATCTGTATGCAACGTTTCTGATCACGGCATTCAATGTAGGGACATTATTCTGCACAAACGGGAAACTGGCACTTGTCCATTGAGGGACTTTGATCAGGATACGAAGTGCATCATTATATGCAACCTGCAACTTCTTAAATTTAGTTTTACTGTAACTGCATCACAAGTGGGCAGTATAGAGTGGTGTGCAGTGAGCTTTGAACAGAGCTATTTTCACATTGCTTGTACACATATGAAATTTCTGTGCCAAAATATTTGCTCTAACGTGCATTTATTCAATTACAGGTGGTTTTATAGCTCAAAAATACCTAGAAAAACATACATTCTGATTGTGAGCGGGGTTGCCTCTCCATAGACCTGACCTGTAACTTGGTCTGGTTTGGTCTCCATGAAGATAGAAAGGTTTAATGCCATACTGTGAAACATTCCAGACAACGTAATGGCATTTCCATGGAGAAAAGCATTTGACGGACCCACCAGAAAAGTTACAAAATGTATCTTTTAAATGGCATTAAAAATACCAAATTGTGGCATTAAAAAGGCTTGTTGAACCCTGCATAAACCCAGATAAAGGAGAACAGTAGTTTCATTAATATTTTAGTTGATGCTAAGGAATTGGTATGTTGTGTTTTCAGTCACAATGTCCTTAGAGTGACAGACTTGGACCTAGTACTGAACTTTTACATGAAATATTTTGTTTATTTTTGCTTTCTACACAAAGTAGTATATTGAGTGTTGTGTCCTGGTGCCAGGGACAGAAGGCCGACCTGGGCAGAGGAAAGGCGCATGAATGCAGAGACCTTTGGTATTCCTCTGAGGCACAGAGGCCGCGGCGGCTTTCGTGGCAGGGGAGGATTTGGGCCTCGAGGAGGACGTGGGCGACCCTCCAGCCGGGGTTCATTTGGGCCGCCTCGTGATGCTCCACCTGGGTTCAGAGGAGGATACAGAGGAGGAAGAGGACGGGACTTTTCTGACTTTGAATACAGGGTAAATAACCCATTTTATAAACTGTGCAAGCTCTGTATTTTAAATGTGTAACTTTTTTACCCATCTTTCAGAAGGATAACAAAGTTGCAGCATAATTCAACAAAGGAACAACAAAGAAGTGAAGCTCTTCTTCATGAACTTTGTCAACAGCAGCTGTGCCCCTGTCATTTAATACTCATAAGAGTTTGAAGACTGTACCTTAAGAAATATTTTTGCATCAGTTACAGTCTTTTCTTAAAGAAGTTGATAATGCAAGTGAATTGCTAAAATCACTTTTGTTACTGTGAGTAGATCACTTCTTGTGATCAGTAGCTAGATTATGTTCCTTTTTTTTTTCCTCCAGTAAGTCAATGTAACAAAGCCAAATTAAGGAAACGCCTTCTAACTAAAATAGTGATTTATGAATGTATGTGTTGCTCATATTTTGCAAAGTATCTATCAGAATTCATCTCTAGTTTTCATCTGTTTACATTTTGTTAGTCAGTTGTTTGTCAATCATGTTTTTACATCTGCACACCTGTGGAAGTGATGTATGGCAACCTAAAGCATAGACATTTTTCCACGCATACAGCGTTGGCGCTTTATTTTGTCTATTGCATTTTTAACACTGATATTTGTGAATATACCAAGCCAGTAGGATATTGTATCAGACCACAATTGGTAATTATTAATTGCTATTTTCTTGTATGGGGCAGCCAAATTGAATCTTTCAGTAAAAATAAAGCTGAGATATTTTTTCCCAAAATTCAGTTTTACATTTTGTTTTTGTTTGTAGTTTCCTCAAAAGAACAAAACAAATGAAATGCATAGTTTTTTCACAAGGGGAGGTATCTGAGTCTTTAAATTTGTTTAACTGTTGTTTAATTTTTATGTTTTCACTGCTCTCCCTTTAAGTTGCAGTGATTGCTGCAAAAATAACCTAATCATTGCAGTTTTCATATAAGAGTAATGGGGGATGAGGTTATTGGTTTTAAGGTTCAACTCTTGTAGCATGCTGGTTACTTTATTATGGGTTTAGAAAAAAAAAAACGTATGAGATCACTGCAGTTGTACTAAGGTCCACAAGATGGTGCGGATGTATGGCACATATTGTCTTTACTTGCTCTGTCCAGTAGCTGGCGCTAGATATCAGACCGTGACATTTATTGGGCAGTCGACGAAGAACGAAAACCGTAACGCTAATGCGTAAGATGTAGGATAGCCATACGGTCTGAGGTTAGCATGTTAGCTTAAGCGCCGAAACGTCAATATGTCCATTGTTTTCGTGCCAAAAAGACTACGAGGGAAAGCGAAAATTAGCCAAGAAACAATACAGCACGTAAGTCATGTTTTAATCCGCCAGGCCGTCTACTAAAATAATCTAAAATTATTACTATTGCAAGAATCCAATATCTATGGGTGTAATACTAGGATGTAGCGTTTTTATTTCTTTCTTCATTTATTTTTTCAAATGGTTTGGGTTTAGAAATAAGTGTTATGGTTCGCTGAGGAAAAAGTCTTCTGTTTAATACCCAAATAAAGGAGTGTTTGTTGTTTCTTCGTCAAGCTGCTGGACGAGAACGACCAGTTAGTGAGATGTATCACAGAATATATGCAGAAGGGAAGAGCTGCGGAGTGTGTCCAGTAAGTCACAGCCTTTTAAATCCATTATAGATTTAGACATGCTCATATTCTGGTGTCGTTTTTTTCCAGGTACCAACAGATATTGCACAGAAACATAGTGTATTTGGGAACCATAGCTGATGCAAGTCCTGACACGGAACCATCGGATTCGTCTTCAAAGGTATAAAGAAGTGTTGTACCACACATTTGTGTATTATGTACTGGTTTAGGACATCATCTATCTTTAATTTTCCAGGCTGCATCTGGTGAAAATTCATCCGCAAATGGTCACCTAGATGGATCGTAAATTAGTAGTTTCATAGTAATGCAATTACAGGATTGATCCAACACATCTTCAGTGCTTTTTACAATGGAAACCACATGACACTTTGTACTGCTAATAAATTTTATTTATTTTTTTGCATTGCTGGTACACTTGTAAAGAATCAGTTGCCAGCTCAAGAACAACAAGCAACGTAAGCCAAGCAGTTCCCCTTTATATCTTTTATCAGGGCAACGTGTATTTTTTACTATAATGAAGCTGCTAGTAAACCATTTGACACAGCTGAGAAGCCAACGGTTACAGTCCAGGGTCTGTAAAGATGTATGTGAGAAGACTGCAACAGTTGGGGATAACAGACAAAAAGCAACAAACCCTATCTTGATTGTGCAAAGCACATAACTATAAAAAAGATATATTTATGTATATACAGCAAACAATTCTCTGTAAACATGATAACATAGTTTTCTGAAAACATGGTGTCTTCTCATAAATACAGGCAACATTGGCATCCGCAAACATCACAATAGATAACATTCTGGGTGCTTAAATTCAACCCATTGCCATATGGAAACCAAAGAAACAAGGGCTCCAAAACACCCTCATCACACCAAATTGTAGTGTTTAAAATGGCATATTTGGTAACTTTTTAAGATGACAGAATAACTATATGAAAATGTGCTTTTCACATGTTGGGAGGTGGAAAAAATGCATTATGAAATATGCCTACAAGAATACTAACATACAGTAATGGTATAACATGTAAGAAAATACAAAAATAAGATTAATACTGTCAACTATGCACAAAAATATGGTATTATTCAAAACATTTATGGGAGTTAGTGTTAATCTCAAACAAACTATCAATTGTAGAAACAAATGAGTTATGTGAAGTCTCCCAAAGCTTTCCTCCACTGGGGTCTGTAACTTCACTGCTTATTTCTATCGTTCATTTCTCCAGCACCAGTCATCTTTGCACGCTTTGGTTGGAAAAAAAATATTCTGTAAGTGCTTTCAATACCAACATGGCACACAGTTACTGCTAGAATTCTGGACAATTGTTGAAAAAGTAGTGTATTTCTTTCAAATGACACCACTGCAGTGACAAACTATATTAATGCTGAGCCTGCTCAAAGCCTTATAAAAAAAAAAAAAAAACTAAATATTTATATTTTATCTTCAGTATTTTACAAGCTATGAAACAGTAGATGCTAGCTGTAGTCTGGGTCATCTTTGTGAGATTTGGCAGTTACAGCTATGTTGACACAGTATATTATGGGCCCAAAACAAGTATTCCTGCCCCTCTGCAACCCACTCCAAATTTACTGTAATTTTAGCTGCAGAAGCTGCAAGTCTCCAGCTCTTGTCTGAGGAGATAGACTGGTTTGACAGTCAGTTCAACAGACAGAAACGACCATTAGCATTTCTACTACTAAATATACTTAAAATATGGCAGTTGGTGTTGAAATGGGTTTGTTTGGTATGAGACCAGCCAGTATGTTTACAATTTTATACTAGGCAGGTCACCATGCAATCTTCAATTGAAGGTATGGGCTATCAAGTGCATTCCTACACATGTGGCTCACAGATGATCAGAACTCCAGGCGCTCTTCAGTACTATGAACTAAGGACTACTGTTATTAGTACTGGTGAAGGTAAGAAGGCCTGTGCTCATGTTTGAGGGGAAAGGATTTAAAGCCCTTGGTCATGTGTTTGTGTTGTTGCTGTTGCTGTTGCTGCTGCTGCTGCTGCTGCTGCTGGGTGAAGGGAAAACCAGAGGAGATGCCCGTGGCAGAGGAGCAATCACTGGCAGTGGACCACACTGGCGACTGAAGCATCTGCATTGAATCACTCCACTGTGATGATGGTGGGATGTTCATCTGGTACAAGGAAGAGCTGGGATTGGGCATGGTATTAGTATGAGTGTTGGAGTGTTGCCAGGGTGCTTTTGGAGGCCAGGTTTTAGTTTTGCTGTCCTGTAAACAAAATGAAAATGATTTAAATAGAGTGTACACTTTTTCACATTGGAAAATTAATTTACCTGATTATCATCCCCAATGTGGTGAAGTGGTGGCGAGGGCAGCGTACATACCTCCGGCTCTCCACAGCTGTGTTTTCTATGGACAAATCATTCAAGTTTAAGTTTAGGGTGAGAAGAAGCTTAACTTTCAGTTCTAGTATTTGCAACATACCTTCTCTGCTTAACTGCAGCCACAAGATCAGGGCCAGAAAACATTGAGAACAGACTGTCCCCGTTGGCTGAGGAGGTCTCATCACTGGAGCTCGCAGAATCCCCTTGATTGGTTGACCAACTACTATTTACAGTGTCGCTAAAGTAAAAATATGAAGAGTGAATCAGAGGTGAGAGAAGCTATAGTAATGTTTTTGAGAAGAGTCATCTTCCATGGCCAAAGTGATGTGGTTGTGAAATGTTTAATCAGTCAAGTCATAAATGGCACATTTTACATACATACCCCTCATTGTAGTACTCCGGGTGAGACCAGGTTCTGTGCTGCTGCTCTTCAGGCATTGGCCAATTACCGCGACTGTTGCTGGGGCGACGAATGTGCTGCACTTGCCTTTTCTGCTGCATAGCCTGACTGACACCAGCCACATAGCGCGCAAACTCGGGGTCAGAGCCAACTGTGCAAACAAAGAGGATAAAGGCAACTATAAGTTTTGGCACAATCAGCTGTTCTGTTTTTATGTGCCTAGGGCACACATTGTTGAGCAACAATGCAACAAAGTGTTAACAGTGACTAGTAACACAATAGTAAGCAAATTCTCTTATGTGAATAATTATATTTGGGAAATAATCATTAAGCACTGAGAGTTAGTTCCAATAACCTATGGGAGTTATAATAAGATTTATACAATTTTGTGTTTATTACTTACCTGCCGGATCAAAGGGCAGAGTGTCACCCAAGACACCAAAAGAGCCATCACCTTGGTCCCTGTTGGGCCAAGTATTGTTACGGGGCCCTTGAGGTTTTTGACCCAGCATCTCATTCATCACACTGTCCATATATGTGCTGACCAGTCCTAAGCTATACAGGTCTGAGCTGAGGTCTGGCAGTCCATGGGAGCCCCACTGCCCAATGGGTCCCAGAGGTGAGAGTCCTCCTGGGGGCCCCTGTGCAGTAGGCTGCTGCCCAGACGGGCCCAGCCACTTGCTTGCCACTCTCTGTTGGGGCAGGACCTGAGGTGGAGTGGGTTGTGGAGGATGTGGAGAAGTGGGCTGCTGCTGGCTGATAGGCTGCAGGAGGTGCTGGTAGTATGGTAGTGCCTGGGGAGAGGGCTGCTGAGGGCTGGGGCCCTGCTGCTGCTGCGGTGGCTGCTGCTGCTGCTGCGGCACCTGCTGCTGCTGTGTTTGACAAGGGCCTGACTGTGCTTGGGCCTGGGGCTGCTGCTTCTGGATGGGGGCTGGAGGCCCGCCCTGTGACTGGGAGAGGCTCTGGGTGGGTTGGAGACTGCTATGGGAGATGGAGTGAGATGTTGGAGGGACTCCGCTGGGGGGCTTGAGCTCAGCTGGATTGGCAGAGGCCACAGAATTTCTCCTTTTCACTAAGGGTGAGGCCTGCTGGGATTTGCCCATATTAAATCCTGAGAGAAAGTCAATGACATCCTGCATCTCTTGGTCAGTGGGCAGATTCATTCCCTGGTCGTCAGCCGCAGATCCATTGGCCAGCTGGTTTTGTATGGAGGCGGGGCCACAGGGCAGGCTCCCCAATGGTAGGATACTCTGTAGCCTGCCATCACTGTTGGTCAGATTCTTCTTTTCTTCAGAAGCATTATTTGTTAGCATGCTGCGAGATGGGGTGCTAGGAATAGAATAACTCCCTCCGCTATTAGAGCTAGAAGAGACCTTTTTGGTAAATTTAGAAGTCAGCTTGGATATAGTTTTTGGCAGTCCACTGGAGGTCTTTGAGCTGGTACCCGGGGGCAGTTCTGTCTGGCTGCTGTAATCTGGACTCTCCCGCTGTAACTGAATCTGGATAGTAGGCAGGGCCTGCTCCCTTCAAAGAGGAATAACACATGTCATTTATTAGCTACCACACTGTATCATGCTTTTTAAATTTTAACAAGCCTAAAACATACTTTCTTTCCTTCCACCTGTTGATATCAAACACGGCAGTGTACAGAACATCTACAAGCCCAAGGGTTTTCTCCGGATCCAGACTCCTCTGAAGCAAGGACATTGTAGCTGGGTCCTCCTTTAGGCACCTGAATATATTTTATATATAAGAAAATGTAACATTTTAAAGAAACTTCCTTTTCCTCTTTAACCTCACCATGCCCCAATCGTGTACCCTAGTTGAATACACCCATATACATATTTCTTATTAACACCTAAAGGTTAGCCTCAAGGTATTCGTACTCCAGACTCATTTTGAAATAAAGTCCAATTCTGCTCTAGTGCTACAAAGTGACTTCACTTACCATGTAGAGGGAACTTGCACAAACACCTTAGATCCCTCCAATGTAATCTGGGGGGCATAGGCTTCTTTATTCTCTATCTGGGCTGTGTCAACAACCACCTGTGAGATTATACAAATTTACAAATACACATGAGCCCACATGGCAAAAAAAAATAATAATAGTAATAGCAGTAGTATGAATTTTAAAATCATATGCAGTAACAACAAAAAACAAGAAACTGAACTTATAACTGCAGCTAGTTTGCTGTCAAGAGTGAGCATGGGAAAATTTATAACCTGAAATGCAGGAAGTTACACCATTGTGTAACAGGTGTATAATAGGAAAATGTGCTGGCAGCGGGGATTGTGGCAACAATCTGACACAAGTGTATGTTTTTACTATGATTTAAGCAGCAGTTGTCTTCACAGTACACCATAGACTTCACTAACCATGGGTTAAGCAGCCAAATAAGAATTACATTAAAAACGGTAGAATCAGGAGTAAAAACATGGATGTTGCTGAATGCTTCATATAAATTCAGTTCTATATTTCTCCCCAAAAGACTAACAAAAAAGAATGAAAGAACTCACCAGACCAGCCTGGGCAAAGAGCAGCTGGACAGCGGTCTTACATGCTCCTCTCCAGCTTGATGGGCAGACCTGGTTAAGAACTTCTGTGACAGGAGACTCATTCGGGCTAACTCCATTTTGACCCAACACATCCTTTATGAGCTGCATCATTGTGTGCTAAAGAAATAAGGAAATCCAAAAATCCCAAATTAATTTGCATTTATTCCTCAGTCAATACTCTGTGACAGAAGTAATGCGTTCCTGTAGGAAGGTAACAATATGTCTTCCCAACATTGGGGCTGAACCTGTGGGTCTAACACTACATAGCACATACCATTTTAATTTTAAGATTTTCTGCTGCTGACTCATTAAAAGAAATTCCTTTGAGAAAATGCGAGCCGATCTGCACCGGGATTGTTGGGAGCTCACACTGGATTGGCTGAGAGGTGGTCTGCATCCTGCCAGCCTGCTGGGCTTCTGCGTCACTACAACAGCCCTGTTCACAAAGGTCAAAATAAAACTAGGTAAGAATGAGGACAAGTGTTGTTTTTTTTAAATTAATAAATCGTACTACCTAAGCTTATGACAAATGTTAAAAGGTGCACTGTGTAACTTTTCTGGTGGAGGGTCCATCAAAAGATTTTCTCCGTGGAGATGTTATTGCTTTGTCTGGGATGTTTCACAGTATGTTATTAAACCTTTCTATTTTCATGGAGACTATACCAGGCCAAGTTACAGGTTAGATCTGTGGAGAGGCATCCCCGCTCACAGTCTGTTTTTCAAGGTATTTTTGAGCTATAAAACCATCTCTAGTTGAATAAACGTAAGGTTGAACTGTTTAATTTCATACTGTGGAACATTCCAGGCAGAGCATTGACATATCCATAGAAACAAGCTGGTGACAGACCCCCAACCAAAAAGTTACACAGTGCACCTTTAAGCTCCTCAACACCAACTAAAGCTTTTTGCAACAAAACACATTTGTTAACATTATAACCAGTATTATAACCAGTATGCTTAAGTTTTTTTCATTAGCTTATAAGCTGCAGCCTATAAAAGAAAGGAGAAATCGAATTTTTGAAATGGGAATTTTATGGAAATTCCTAATTCTGAGGCTAGTTGGGCCTAAACCATAGACTGTACAGTCTATGTCCAAAACAAAATATGCAGTTACGTAACTAGGAATTACAATTTTGTTTTAAAATTTGGGTTTGGCAAAAAAAACTCAACACAAGGCCACAAAGGACCAAAAGGCAATAAAATGTAACCCAATGGCCCACATTCACAAAACATGCATTTAAAAAATTCCATGATCATAAGTAATAATTTAAATTAGACCTGTGTTAATGTGGTTTCAGTGCTTTTGGCCCTGTTTTTTTAATGGTACAGTGGTTTAAACTTGATTTGGACCTGGTCATCAAATAGTACTATTAAATAAATTTCAACTTATCCTTGTATTGGGGTTCAAGCTTTATTATTAAAAAAAAAAACAAAAAAAAAAACCTGACACAATCCTTATACAAAATGATCATACCTGTAAGGCAGTCTCTATGGACTTGGGACTGAGGTGAAAGCCGGCCTTCAAAGCATACTCACTATGCCCCAGGCTTTCTAGTGCTGCTTTATATGCCTGGAATAAAAGACAAACCAATCTTTACAGCAAACAGTGATAAGAAAAGTTGCTCTTATTGGATTTTTGAGTACCTGTAAAGCATTATCAATCTTCATGTTGAGCTCCTTCAGTTGATGCTCAGGAATAGTGGTGGTGTTTGAGCAGAAGAGTTGCTGAACCTGGATGCCTGCCAGACAGCCATCTCGGCCTCTTTCTCTAAGCCTTGCTGTCGCCTAAGAACAGCCCAATATGTTCATAAAATACCATTTTAATGCATCAATAATTTAACAGGAAAAGAACATGCCAATAAAACACACCCCAACACAATCGAAGTCTCAGCAAACTTACTTAAAAATATTATTACAGGTTATTAGTATCTCAAATTCATGCCAGCACAAAACTGAAAACAGCTGTTATAATACATTTCACAAGAGCTTCTGGCCAATGTGATTGATAACCACTGACCAATGCTTTAGTTGAACTGTCGCAGGTATCACCATAGCCACAGAAAGAAGAGGACATAAACATTATCTCCAAGTTGAGGAGGAAATGAGATTTCCTCCAGTGTACACAGCAGAGCATTTGCTGAACAGCTTTCCAGTTTAGGCATAGTGTAATGAGAAAAGATCCTGTGGCACCCATTGTCACCACAACATACCTCAGTTGCCCCTCTCCATGAGCGAGAGGCTTCATCCAGCTCTGTAAGGGGTGCATGCTCAGAGCTTTGGGAGCGGATATTGGCACAACGCTCTTGGGCCTGAGCCAGAGCTTCTGCCAAACATGACTGGGCCACAGGCTGCACCTTCTGCAACGCCTGGGACAGGAACTGGAAATGGACCTGCATCACCGTGAGGAAGCACCTCCCCAACACCTACAAAACAAATACAAAAACAGTTGTGCTTACAAACAAATAGAAGCCACAAAGTATAACAACTTTGTAAGGTTAATTAAATCCTTTAACTCAGCTGAAATGTTTGGCAGTATCAACATTTATCTATCCATAACAGACATACGATATGTAATTTAAGTTTTGTGTTCTTTTTATAAATCTTTCTTTTCAGAAGAACAGACTTCTGAGTACAGAAACTGGACACCACAGAGTCCACTATTGGCAATGGGTGCTTTTTCAGGTACCAGCTGAAAATATCTTCAGAGGGCAGCTATGTTGTAACAGCACAAGTATTTGCTATTTGGGTGAGATGACAACAGGGAGTACAAACTAAAGCACATGGCACTGAGTGGGCTAATACACTCCTGATCAAAATTTTAAGACCAGTTGAAAAATTGCAAGAATTCACATTTTGCACTGTTGGATCTTAAGAAGGTTCTAAGTAGTGCTTCAAAATGCAAAAAGAAGAAATGGGAGTGAGACAAGAAAAAAATTTGAGTAAGCAATTTATTGCAAATAACCATTAAACTGAAATAGGCTGTTTATCAGCTGATCAAAAGTTTAAGACCACAGCCTTTAAAAGCCCAAATCTTCGCAAAAATGTGGATTCAGTCTCATCCACATTCTGTCATTTCCACACTGTCATGACTTCCTGATGGCAAATGCAAATAAGTTTTCTCTCTTAGAACGTTGTCGGATTGTTGAGCTGCATCAGCAAGGCCTCTCGCAGTGTGCCATTGCGGCTGAGGTTGGACGTAGTAAGACAGTTATTTTACACTTCTTAAAAGATCCTGAGGGTTATGGGGAAAAAAGTCAAGTAGCAGACCCAAAAAATACTTCACCAGCCCTGAGCCAGAGGATCCAATTGGCTGTCCGTCAAGACACGGGACGATCCTCGGCCCAAATTAAGCTTGTCACTGGTGCCAACTGCAATCCCACAACCATTAGACGGCATCTGCGAGAGAAGGGTTTTAAGAACAAAAAACGTCTTCAAAGACCTTGTCTCCTTCAACGGCACAAAACTGCCCATTTGGAGTTTGCACGAGAGCACCAAACATGGGACACTGAAAGGTGGAAGAAAGTTTTATTCTCTGATGAGAAAAAAATTTAACCTTGACGGTCCTGATGGCTTCCAGCGTTACTGGCATGACAAGGAGATCCCACCTGAAATGTTTTCTACTCGGCACAGTGGAGGGGGCGCCATCATGATCTGGGGGGCTTTTTCCTTCAGTGGAACAATGGAGCTTCAGGTTGTGCAGAGGCGTCAAATGGCAGCTGGCTATGTGGAGATGTTGCAGGAGGCATCATCCCACATGACTGAAGGCCATGGTCTGTGTGGTAATGACTGGGTTTTTCAACAGGACAACATTTCTTTCAGAGAAATAACATCACTCTTTTGAACCATCCTGCGTGTTCCCCTGATCTAAATCCAACTGAGAACATTTGGGGTTGGATGGCAAGGGAAGTTTACAAAAATGGACACCAGTTCCAGACAGTGGATGCCCTCCGTGACGCCATCTTCACCACTTGGAGCAACATTCCCACTAGCCTCCTGGAAACACTAGCATCAAGCAGGCTGAAACAAATTTTTGAGGTGATTAACAAGAATGGCGCAGCTACTCATTACTGAGTCCTTTTTTGAAAATCTTGTTTCTTTTTAGGGGGTTTGGGGGTTTTTTTGAGATGCGGTCTTAAACTTTTGATCAGCTGAGAAACAGCCTATTTCATTCAGTTTAATGGTTGTTTGCAATAAATTGCTTACTCAAAATGTTTTCTTGTCTCACTCCCATTTCTTCTTTTTGCATTTTGCAGCACTACTTAGAACCTTCTTAAGATCCAACAGTGCAAAATGTGAATTCTTGCAATTTTTCAACTGGTCTTAAAATTTTGATCAGGAGTATAGTATGTAGAGATAGACTGATCAGTTGGCCGATATATGGACTTTTTAGCGCATTGGCTATCGTCATTAAATGTATCAGCACAAGCTGATATTTTGTTTTGGTCGATTTGCTGGCTAGAACATACACAAGTTATTGTAACACTTTAATATGACGAGATAACTGCACTAAGCATGACTATATTGCCTTCTTAAAGATTTGTGGTAAAACGGCTGTGGGTGAATTTATAGTAAATTTTAAATTACAGAATTTGATTAAAGTATATAACCAACTATATAATCAACCCAAGAATAAACACCTTACATAACACATAATGTGATATATAAAATATAATCTTTGTAAACATATGAATAAACAATATGCAAATATAAGAAACTGATACATTGACAATGCCACAGGTACTTTGATACACAGGACAATAGCTGTGGCCAGTGCCTTTTCTAAGCCTGTGTTCAGGTTGATAAGTGCAGGACTGGTGATTTGGACCGGCTGGATTTTGAAAATGTGGAAGGGGACTTGAACGGTACAATTTTTTTTGTTTGTACTCATGTGCAATTGTTTAAATGTTTTAATGTGCAAAGTTATGTTAATTCTGTAATATAATATCATATCATATCATATACACATACACATACCTCATTGGTTTTGTTTTCTTCTATTTATTAAAAAAAAAAGAAGTAGAGCCAAACTAAAATTGGGGTTCTCTCAAAAACAACAAACTTATTACATAGTCAGTCAGTAGATTAGTATGTGTTTTGTTTTTTTTTGTTTTTTGTCCTGGATTAGACCACAAGTCCAGTCACTTCTGGGTGTGCAACTACCATAATTACCATAAAATATTCTAAAAGAATATTGAACTGTATAACTAAGACCCCAGCCCAGAGAATCCAACCAACACTGGTTCAAAAGTGCTTCCTGTTATGGTTTAAGCCACATTCATTGCATTCCTACTCATGACTGGTCACAGCTATTGTCCACTCTCACAGTTACACTGTGAGGATTTAAGAGACAGTGGCATAAATGTACCCATTTCATTAATAACTACATTGTATTATGGAAAAATTATTCAGTTTATAGTCTACCCTGTCTAATATCAGTATTAACTATTATGCATTATATCAGATTGAGAGCAGTGAAAAGATTGCATGGTATGCAGAGTGACTTTCCATCTCACATCCTGAGTGTTTTCACACTTGGCACTCAGATCCTGACACAGGCTTAACACTGGGCATGAGAATGCCACTGGAGCAGGGAAACTCTGAATAATGAAACCAGGCGGCTGACAGCACACCTCTTAGCATCTTAGCATTGGAAAAAGTATGAGAAATATGTCATGAGCCAGTGGATACCATAAACACATGTGAGACAACAACTATTTGGGATGTGCCCTGATTCAGCAGATTAAAAGTAAGCCTTAAAAGTAAAATATTTACACAGCACAAAGTCAAGTATTACCAAGTACTAGTAACAGGTCAAACCAGCCACAGTCAACAGTGAGTGACAGTGAACCAACTTTGTACTGAGAATATGAGTCTGTGTTGGACTGAGCACAAACTCACCTCAACATCCTGCAAACTGAAGTCATTCTGGTCTTTGAAATTGGCAGCCCCAGCGCTCAGCTCCATAAGCATTTTGGCGATCTCTGGTTTTATTGCAGCAGTCAGCCTGCTGGCCGCCTCCATGACGTGTTCCTGCACGTCCTTCAGTTGCATAGCTGCTTTGGAATAATGAGAGTTCCTGAACACACTGCTAAACAGGTCTGTGAGAAAGGCGCTGGCCCGGCAGAACACATTAAGAGCATCCAAGTATTTGGAGATGCCTTGTTGAATATCAGCAACAGCAGTGGTACCAGAGGCAGGTGGGTGTCCGCTGCCACTCACCACCCCTGTTCCCATTGAAGAAGCCGAGCATGTGGAGGCAAGGGAGGCGCTCAAGGTTCGGCTCAGTTCAGGCATCTGGTACTGCTGGTGCTGCTGCACTTTCTGCTTGGACCCGCCGAGCAAAAAGCGACGCTTGTAGTCCATTTTATTTTCCTGCGCACTACAACAATACATAAGTGGTGCACCAGCACCGGAAGCTCCTGTTTTTAGTCTTCAATGCAAATAATTCTATCCTTCACAAAAACTCAATCAAATTGTCCTGAACCTGTTCAAGTTTTGTAAAAACAAATCTAGGGGACTCCACCTGCCAGAGGCACATCTCAGAAGTGTATGAGAGGAGTCAATCAAAATGCTGACCTGCAGCACTGCTGCAGATGCTTCGGGCCCAGCTTAAAAACCAGCAAAGTGTCAAACAGAAGAATCATAGTAATGGAGCCAAGGATGACCCCTCCTTATTGAATGGTAAAAGGTGATAGTACAGCCACAACTTTTAAAGTGCATTACTAGTTCTTCAGAAGAGGGGTGAGGGCTCCTTCATAGAGTAGAATATTTACAGCTTAAGTATATGAAATATAATCACTTGCACTAAGAGCAGTAGTTCATTTTAAACGCTGGAAGAAATCATGAACTTCTGGAAAGTATATGCTGGAACTAGAGAGACAGGAGGTCTTCTCATGCGCTCGATGGTAGTGTTACTGTGGAGGCAAAGACAGATCCAGTCTGTCTTTAGGCCTCTTCAGAGCAGGGCGTGGGACGATGGCTCGGTCCGTTCTAAATTTCTGGAGCTCTTGGTCTCTCCTGTCAGCTGGCTGAGGTAGATATCAGTCACTGTGGAAACAAGTGTGCTTCCAGATCTCGCTGTGGGCAGCGGAAGCAGACTGAATGACGAAAGCACAAATGTATCTGTAAGGCCTCTTGGTCATTTCCTATGGAAAAAAGGGCAGAAACAGAAAAGAACACATTCATTATTTTTGAACAAAGAGTAGCTTCCCAACTTTTCACAGAGAGCTGTGTCCCTTCTGACTTTTTTACATGTATGTGTGTGCCATTCCAAGAGCTAATTTTTATTTATTTTGTTAAAAGTAAGTTCTGGCAATCCAGAACAATATCTCTGTATTTTTTATACAGCTGGATATGAGTCTGGTCCCTGCACTCTCCACTGCATCTCTAGATAGAACCACAACATGTTTGTGCAATCAGATTTGTTTACTGCAGTGACACAGGTTAAACAAAGGAGCTCATTGGGCTATCATTTACCAACAAAATGATGTTTCTCTCATGTTTTTCAGTCCCCTGTGATATTTCTTTTTACTATTGTATTTGTTTTAGATGGTACCCTACATTGGTAATTTGAGGAAGCTGTCATAAATTATATTTTCAGTATAATGAGTATAAAACTGCAATGCAAGGTTATAAAGATGCAGTTTGAATAAAATCAAGGTGGTCAATCTGGAGGCCTATGGATTTATTTTATTATGATTTTATTTTCAGATAATTACTAACAGCATACCTCATTGGCTCTCTGAAAAGAATCTGGCAGTGTCTGCTTGAGCTGAACATACATTTCAGTAAGAGGCTATTGTTGGAGAACAGTGAATGATCTGTTGCTCTTCACGCTGTGGGAGTCACAATATCTTCATTCTATCTCAGAGCAATATAAGAAATGCATGTCTCCTGTTGGCTTTTGATAATGAATTTAAATATAATAATCTATTAAATTCAATTTAGAAACATCCCATCAACAGAGGCTAACTTGTGCACTCTATGGATTACAGACATTCAAAGACTTGTGTACAAATTAAGAGCTGGGGTGGGTCATAAAAGGCCAACCACCACCACCATAAATCTATGGTTATATTTTGAGAGGGCAAAATAGGACATCATTGTGGATTGGCTATGGTAATCCACAATGATGAGTCTGGATGAGTCTGGAGTGCCCTGGAACAGTTATCCAATTGCTTGTTTCCTGTGAATGTTGGTCTGCTTGTCTGTTATTGACAGAGACCGTTTGATTGTTTGATTTTCTAACTTGACTGCTGTTATTTTGGGCTGTACAAAAATAAATTTAATTGAATGTCTAATTTCAGTATTAGACGTTTCAAGAGATTTGCCCAAGTGAGGTCAACAAGGCATTAATATTAACAAGGGAACTCCATTGGCTGTCAGCCTCCAGTATTAGAGATTGCACCCAAACAAATGCATGTGATGCAGAGTCCTCCCCGCGGAAGGACTGGCCTTTTGCCAGCTTCTACTGTTCCTCCTCCAACACGGAGCTTAGTGCTAATGTTAGCTCTGCTTCCTCACTCACCGCACATGTCAGCTGCTCTGATTCAACAAGATGGGGCTTAGGTTTCCTGGAGCAAGCTTCCTGTCGCCAGTAACAAAAACTGAGCAACTATGCCCTTGTGTAGTAAATCACACAGCCATGTGTGATGTACCCGTCTGTGCACATGCACAACTCTGGCAAGTGGCAACATGACCAGAAAAGTGTTTATGACAATATTCACACTGAAACAGAATTATGGCAAATATCAGAAATGTGCTTAACATGCCTGTAAATGTCAAAGTTAAGTTGAGGCAAGTATGGCACAATACATAAATGACTAAAATTAAACACAAATAGGGAAAAATATCACCTAATGCTAGGACACAGTATATCATAATCAAATCAACTGGAGTACTGTGCAAGACGTATAGAGCGATGTGGACCACGTGGAGCTGGACTCAAGATATGGATAAGATTCTGACTTTATGAATTCACGGGTCATGGATATATACTCACTTTTGATTTACTGTTTGGGTGGAGGAGGAGTCACTTGGACAGGACAAAGAGGTGAGTGAAGCCACTTCATAAACTGTCCAAATACACAGAAAAGTATGTTTTCCTTCCCTCAAACGCATTGTAAATCCAGCGTCAATAGCGGGCAATTGATAAAACATTACCTAAATTTCTCACTTCCAATGCAATCATGTAGTCAGAGCCTAGCCACAGGCCCACGCTATATTTGATCTATCTATAGGTGTATTTGCTCCTCCGCTTTTCCCCTTCAAGTCCAAATACAAAATTTATTCAAATCTGCGTGTTCGCTTTTTGGATTAGCTTTTAAACATATGAATTTGCATTATATATTAGTTGCACAGATGAAAATCATTGAAATTCTTACAACAGATCATGGATCTATAGATGCATAATTTATTTTGCTTAAAAAGACACTGTCCTGCGCATCTGGCACAAAATGAAGCAAGGCTTTCATATTTTCAAATAGTGAATTAGTCATGTTTTAAATTAAAGTACAGTGTTAGCTTGGCCGTCTGTGTGTGTGCGTCCACGAAAGAGGAAAGAAACAGTCGCTTTGTCAATACGCCTTTGTGCATAGCATTTCACAATCAAACTTCCAACGTTATTTACTGTAACAATTTTACACATTTACTTGTGTTTTTCGAGTTCCATTCATCCATTTTCTTCTGCTTATCTGGGGCCAAGTCGCGGGGGCAACAGTCTAAGCAGGGACTCCCAGACTTTCTTCACCCCGGACACTTCGTCCAGCTCCTCTGGGGGGACGCCAAGGCGTTCCCAGGCCAGCCGAGAGACATAGTCCCTCGTGTCCTGGGTCTTCCCCGGGGCCTCCTCCTGGTGGGACATGCCCGGAACACCTCCCGAGGGAGGCGTCCAGGAGGCAGCCGGAACACATGCCCGAGCCACCTCAGCTGGCTCCTCTCGACGTGGAGGAGCAGAGGCTCTACGCCGAGCTCCTCCCATGTGACTGAGCTCCTAACCCTATCTCTAAGGAAGCGCCCAGCCACTCTGCGGAGGAAACTAATTTCGGCCCCTTGTATCCGTGATCTTGTCCTTTCGGTCATTACCCAAAGCTCATGACCATAGGAGAGGGTAAGAATGTAGATTGACGGTAAATCGAGAGTTTTGCCTTTCAGCTCAGCTCCCTCTTCACCACAACGGTCCAATACAGCGACCACATCACTGCAGCGCTGCACCGATCCGCCTGTCAATCTCACGCTCCATCCTCCCTCACTCGTGAACAAGACCCCGAGATACTTGAACTCCTCCACTTGAGGCAGGGACTCTCCACCCACCTGGAGAGGGTAAGCCACCTTTTTCCTGTCAAGAACCATGGCCTCGGATTTGGAGGAGCTGATCCTCATCCTCAGTTTAAAATGGCAAAACAATGCGGAGCCAAAGGGTGTCAGTGGGCAGGAAAAGACAATTGTCTGAGAGCGGAGGGGACAGAGACACGAGGCTTGTTGGTCAATTAATTATGTATTTTGCATTTAAATCAGCTAAATTCACATTTTCTCTTAATAAATGAGCATGATATGATCTATTTTACACACCATGTGTGTCTTCTGCTGGTATATGGATATTGGATATTGCCCAACTCAACTAACCACAGCTACATATGAATTAAATACATATACTCGACATATGAATGTATATTATACCCTTATTTTTAAGATTACATTGCACATTTGTAGCATTTTTATCTGCTCTTTTGCAAGCCTTTATAAAATCTTTGTTTCAGACAACTCTAAACTCTCACATCTTAATACATAAACGTCTGTATTGTAGTAAATTCATTGTCAAAGTCTTTCCCTTCTACTGAAATGGGATCTCTGATGCCGACATGCATGAAAAAGTCTAAAAAAGTGATATTTGCCAGCCCCACATACAGACAGGACAGCTGCCGGTCAGTCGTGCTGATGGCCTCTTATCTGTGCACCACTGTGCGAGCCACAGGCCTTTTGCTGCTGAAGCCACAATCCTGGACCAGTATTAGCCTCTCGTGAAGTCTATTTCGGCCTCCATGGCCTAAGCAGCTGCCGTTCAGTCTATAGCCACTGTTTTTAGACACTCCAAGGAGTTCAGCTTAAAAGGGGAATAATCGTGCTCCTACATCTGTTGCCAATGAAGCACAGGAATGCCTTCCCTGGAAGTTTCTTGAGCCCTTTACAAACAGCGCACCCAGGAGATCTCTGGGTGCTGTCCCAGCCGCTTTTCCTACCCTGTGCAATACATACACGTCAATAAAGTCTGTATTTTGCATTTGCACACAGGAGGAGCAGGGGTTGATGATGACATACTGGTGTGGTGGAGACAAACTCACAGCTAATGGGCTGAACTATATCATAGCCCAGGCTAGTGAGAGATTACATTTGGAATTACTGACTGAGTGACTACAGAGGCCAAAAACTAAATAATAATAAAGAAATAAGACATGAGGAGTGAAAGCAACTACAGCCCAACTACAAATATTGATCCACCAAAAATATATCACCAATTATACTTATATATGGCGAAGTGCATGGAACTTTAGGACCAGAGGCGGCTGCATACAGAGCCACTCCTTCCTTGGACAAATAGCCGACAAAAATATATTAGTGGTATATGAATGACGCTTGTATTATATCTTCTTTGTGTTGTGTTTTGATGTATGATTGATGTGTGTCCGGTGTAATGGAATTCCTTTTTAAAAAAGTGCCCATATTATGCCATTTTCTGATCCATGTTATAATGTTGTTTCCTGATATTAAAAAAAAAAAAAACAAAAAAAAAAAAACATACCTGGAGTTGTGTTTTGTTTCATTCACACATGTTTAACACTCTAATCCTACATACTTAGACTGAGTTCTTCTCTCAAACAGAAAGCACCTTGTGATGTCATGCTGTAATACAGGAAGTGCTCTACTTTTCAACTTCATACCTTCAATATAATCATTTGGATAATTTCAGCACTGGAATTGCCAATCTCTACTGAACAAAAAGGTAAAAGGTAGCCATTAACAAAAAGTGGTTTTCAAACCACTTTCACATGACATCACAAGGTAGAACAGAGCATTTTCAACTTTGGAGATGTAGAAAGACTAATAATAAAATAATAAAGGGTCAAACATGCAAATGACACAACAATGTGGTTACCTCATCAAAATGTTGCTTTTTTGTTTATGTAACAACATTGTAACATAGCTTAAAGCTCACAAGAGTCAATTTTGAGTAGAATAGGACCTTTAACTATGGAAACACATTTCTCTGTGGGGACAATGAGGTAACTAACAAAGCATACATGATAAAAAGACTACTAAATGTTATAGTTAATATGATCAGAACAAAACTGAAGAGGTACTGACTGCCTTGTGCTTGAGTATGGCGACAGATTCACAAACAGGTCAAGAGGGTCAGCCCAAATGATGGGACAAGTGCTGTGAGCAACTGTGTGACAGGAGCTGAGCCAGGCAACGCTCATGCTCACACAAGGGGTGTATTGTGGAGGGCCTGGTCATATCATACCAGCCCGGAGAAAAAAAACACTCAGTTCACACATGCAGCTGTGCAATATGTTGGGAAAGCAGACTAAAATACAAATTTGGCTATATATCACAAGATATCAATTATCACCTCAACAGAATATGGCAAGATTTACTTTATACTTTAAAATTCAGTATTGTATGTGTAAGTGTGATCTAGGGAGAGAACAATACAACATTGTTTACCGCAATAAAAAGGGTAGAGAATAATTGTTAACATTGTGATAAGCATTGCTAACAAAGATAATCACCATTTTACCTTCAGATTTTACAAATGATTTTGCTGTTTCCACTTACAATACTATAACAGTTGTTTAAATATGGAACTTTAAATTAAAACTATAATAACATTAAAATCCCTAGTAAGCTGATATTAGCAATTCAAATTCGACACTAGTGCAGAGAAAATGTCCTATAATTATTGAATGAAAAGTAGATAAAAGTTAGTAATCTGAAATCTCTACAACTTTTAACAGTTAGACAAGCAGATATAAAGCAGTGTCCACCAGCATTTGACCAGAACTGAAGAAGCAGCTTGGATGAGCTGCGAAACATATTCGACCAAATAAACTCTGTCCAGTTGACAAATTAAATTTCTCCTTTTGCAATATCATAAGGTTAACCTCTAATTACCAACTTTGAAAGACGCTCAAGAGACTACAAAACTACTTTCCATATTCAAATATCCTTTCTCTGAAAGATAAAACATCATCAATGTACACTTGTCTTAAACAAAAGGCATTTTGAAATGAGCAGAAAAAAAAACATGTATATAAGAGTCAGCAGCAGAATCCCAGTGAC
This sequence comes from Taenioides sp. WSHXM2023, assembly GCA_029959045.1. Taxonomy (NCBI): domain Eukaryota; kingdom Metazoa; phylum Chordata; class Actinopteri; order Gobiiformes; family Gobiidae; genus Taenioides; species Taenioides sp. WSHXM2023. Next base: position 22,090,573 of record CM057091.1, on the reverse strand, counting down.
AGCTGAGCTCAGGTGTAAATGTCGCTGGAGTACATGACTCAGTTTTGGACAATCAGACTTGGTGAGCTCAGTGCTGTAGAGAACAAAAGAACATGTTAAGAGCCCAACCATTGGGTATCAACAAGTGAAAGCTGTGAAGAAAGGCTTTGCATCAGCTTCATTCATGACGCTCTTATGGACCTGCCTGTGTGCATTCTGCATTTTGCATTTGCACACAAAAGTGTGTGCCGCACGAGGAGCGGGTGAACAATGAAGAAAATAAACTACTTCTTCACACTTGCAGCAATATAAACTCAGATACTTTTCACCATGCACAAATTAACTTTTCATTTCAAAAAGGGTTATCTTGGAAATAATTGCAGTATCTCTTGCTCATTGAATGTTTACACAATCACAACTATAGTTTTAGCCTAATTGCTCTTCCATTTCCACTCATTTTTTGTATCTGCATTAAAAAAAAAAAACTGATACAAAAGTCAAATATGAGCCCAGTTATACCAGGATATTTCTCCAGTATCATTGATAACTATATAGGCGGAGATCTTTATTGAAACTCAATTGTCAATGATCATGACAACCACTGTGCCCCAATATAATTGACACATTACTCTGTGGCGGCAGTGAGAAAAAGACAGGACAGTGTGCTACTGAACTCTGAATGTAACAAAAGAAGAAAACATAAATACAGTGCTTTTAAATAAAGTTAACTCATTATTCTCAGTTTAACTTGATCATAAAAGGATAAGGCTCCTGCAACACAGTGGGAACATGTAACTGAAGGGCAAATAGCTGACCACAAACTCTAGCTCAACTGGTTTCCCAGGAGACAGGGCCAGAGTTCCCATGATTCTGTGCTCTAAGGTCCTCGTCCACAAGATCTTATTGCCTTTTATTGGGTTTTTTAAATCACATTGCTCCTTCAAAACCTTGAGTAGTATTTTGCTTCATTCATGTGTGATTCATAAATCCTGTTTAGTATTTACAAAGTTTTCTTTGAGTGCTCAGAAGAAATGCCTCTGTTGGTGGCTTCCCCAGATTGTTCACAAAAGTTCTGCGATGTTAGTGCATAAACCATCCCCGGATATGTTCTGAGCATTACTGTACTCAAATTGTGATCACTACAAACACATGGATAAAGTTACAGCATTTTAGATATGTTTGTTTTATGCAAGTCCATCTACATCAGGATCATTCTAATCATTAATGATCAACTCTCAAATTTGCAAGCAGATGGTGTACGTTCTACTTCACTGTAGGGATGTGCAAACATATTGAAATGTTGTGATACTGTATCATTATTGTGGGCTGATGTATCAATAGCAAGAGTCATTTTTGCCAAGAGTAGTTTCTGATATCTTTTACCGAGTTATTTTGCGAGAGCGCTACAATTATAACAATTATTTATCTTGTTTAAAAAAGGAAATTTGTTAATGCAATATATTTGACATATTCACTGGTAATTATATGCGCAGGAAAGGCCTAATACTGGTGTTATTGGTTCTTAAGAAACAGTGTTATATTATGTGCGATATATCAATTGTCGCGTCGCCATATTGTGATATTATTGTATCTTGAGCCAATCTATCGTGTATTGCAGCAAATTCCAAGGAACCCAGTGACTGCCAGCCAAGCAGAGCTGCTCTCTCAATGCACTCACGTTTTTTTTCCACAGCTTAATAAAAGTAAACAACCTATGTCAAGCTTCCCAAAAGTATTTTTAAAAGTCTGAACTATTAATCATATTGATTCAATACAAGACTTCCACACACGTGTGTTAAATGAGTTAACAAAGAACAACACACCAAACAATAATGTGTTTTAAATAAACTTGACAAACAAGTTTCTTTTGGAGTACCCAAAACCAAATGTTACAAACTTACAGCTTCACAAATAAACAGCTTGGAAAAAGTGAACTTGCTTGAGAAAATGCAGAAATTCCTAATCCTAATAATACCATAGACTGTTTAACCCCACGCCCTAGCACAAGTCCTTGTGTGATGCTTGTGTGTATGATTCAAAGAATGCAGAAGGGAAACACTAGAAAGCTCTTTTGTTGAAAGGAAGTATCAGTGGGACTGTGTAGGCTGGAGGTGCTCCATTCCACCCAATGGGAGCACAAATGCACACAGTCTTGTGACTGTGGATTTCCTCACATATGCATCCTGAGCAGGTCATGTGTTGACAAAAACTGACAGAGCACTGACAAACTGTGCTGAGCTAATAACTGCAGTGAAACAGCTGATGAGCACAAGACATTGAAATGAAAGTAATTTGCAGAGCACAGCGTGAGTTGTTTCAGTGTAACACAGCTGAATAGTTTTAGAAACGTTTCAAAAAATTACTCTGTAGATGAATTGTGCTAGTAAAGGTATTTCTTATGTACCACAAATCACAGTATAAGTAAAAACAACTTAAAGCCTTACATTAAGGTTCAAATTATTGCCATGATTTGCAGAACTATCATTCCAAATTCCAAATAATATATAGTGTGTTAGGTGATTTTGTTAAACTATTCTGCTGAAGACCAGACAATTAGACTGTCAATACCATTGTCTCATCACATAAAAGGTATTTGCTGAACATGACACTGGTGGCCTCTGACTGGCTTCTGCTACAAATACAAGAACAAACCTTAACAGTAAACACACTGAACCAAATTCCAAAAGAGAAACTGCCTTGCTAGACTGTGAATGCCTATGCCAGGGGACAGATTTGGGGCAACGTTATTTATTAAAGCAACATGATGTGCCATATTTGATTTTAAGAATTAATATAATCAACTCCTCGTGTTAATGGCCATGATAGGTAACATTGTTGGACATAAACAAAATGATAACTGCAAATTAGTAGCTAGTATGGTATTTTAGTAGTTTTCACTAGAACTAGGCATAATTTCTTTGAAAAGGAGAAGAGATTAGATTACAACACCTCTAGCTCTATCTATAGTAGGAACCTGATGCTGTTCTATATGTTATCAGACAGCACTCCTATTCTGGGGCCATCGCTTGGAAATGCAACAGACATGTTGTAACAACACATCTAATGCTTGCATCTTACCATTATACTAGGCAGTTTGTAAAAACAAAAGGAACAACACAAATGAAGTTAAATATTGTGATCACTGTTTAGTAGGAAGAGGAGGGAGAATTCCCTCAAGCGCAGTTAGATGGTTTCATCGAAACTCCTAAGCGAAATAGGAACGGTATGTCGCAGTTACTGTAAATAAAACCCTGGACGCTCTGAATGTTTTTACGGCGTGGAAGCAGTTTTTTTTTTTCCGATGTGACAGTTTGGGCAATAAGGAATGTTAAGGCATTAAAGCTACATTTTTAAATTCCAAGTATCTATATCCATAGACTGTGAATGTTGGTGGGCTACTGCGGTTTATAACCTGGCAAGTTGACACATTTATTTATGTTTCACTTTGGCTTCACGTGCGATTCCGTAAACGATGTGGACTTTTTAAGGTGAACAAATGATTAGCCTCCAATAGGCTATCGGGCAGTCTCGGGTCGGCGCGTCTAACACCTAAAGCCCATTAACGCATTTTCAAAGCCAACTGCTTAACTAAGTCTCACTTGAGGTACTGCATACCGGACACCCAAACAAGCACGGTTATTTGAACAGGGAAAAACATGAACGCTCGCCCTTTGCTTTAAGAGGCGGACAGTCGTTTCCAGCTGCTAAATATATCAGAACAAAAATCATGCGATGGAAGCGTGCGTAGACCGAGTAACATTGGCGATCACTGCCAGTGTGATACAACAGTTACATACATGTGAAAATGTACAATTGAGTGATCAGTGGGTGTGATGAGGGATGCATCTGTCTGTTTTCGCTGATGAACAAGCTACAGGCTGCAGAGCTACGTATGCTAACGCCTAGCTGCTCAGCTAGCTCTCTGCGACACGGCTATAAACGTAGCGAAAGCCCCAACAAACGTAAACGGCCCAGTGGCAACTAACGACGGAACCCGATCGGTGATCACCACAGCCACCACGAGCAAAGACGGTAAATGCAACAAACCAGAAAAATGTTCACGTTTAAGTTAGTAGGGACATCGCTTACCAGCTCTAGGCATCCACCCTCTCTTGACAGCGTATCCCTGTCTCTGACCACAGTAAGATGGCGTCATTACAGATCAACACATCCGGCGACTCCTTCGCAGTAAACCTACGGCAGGAGAGGAAGCAAACATGAAATTAATTCATCTGTGTCTACAGAAGACATAGTTTATCTTATGTATTCACACATCTTTATTTCGCCCTTTCATTTTTTATTTAACTCCTGTATCAAATTTAGTTAGTTACCTCGTTAGTGGAAAAAGATGTTGCTTTTAGATAACGTTATGATAGCTTAAGGCTCATCAGCTCTCTAATGCCCTCTAGTGTCAAATAGAAACTATTACACATGGCGGTTAAACTGTAATTCTTTGTAACAACCACTAGAGGTCGTAATAAGCCATTATTTCATTGCACAAAAAATCGCTTACGGTCAAGATTTAGGCCAAATGAAACACTGTAAAATGGGCTTTTAATTTATTTTTACGTAATTAATAACTGTTTGCTTGCCAATTAAATTGTAGTTTTTGGTAAAACGTTAACACATTTTAGGATTGGTATTATACAGAATTTAGCAGATTTTCCCTTACATATTCATGTATATTTATTACAATTACATTAATTACATTAGGTTTTGCATTGCCTGTGGTTATAGTAGGTTAGGCTTTGATGCGTTGCACAGCACTTGGGTTGCGTGTCTCTTGTAGGAGGGGCACTGAAGGATCCAGTCTGAATGTCCTTCATAAACATTTCCCTGTCCAACTCTGCACTACTCAGTCTGGATTTTGGAGCACAGCAAGCAAGACTGTACTGTCATCATGGGGCTCACGCACGACCCAAACTTCCACAAACTGCAGGACTGGTACACTGCTCATGCACTCAACCTTAACATGAGGCACCTGTTTGAGAGTGACAAAGAGAGATTCAACAAGTTCAGGTATTTACTGTATTTACTGTTTGCCATTGTTGTAACTTAAATGCACACACTGACACTAACTACATATCCTCAGTCGTCTACAAAACAGTAATATAGTATTATTGTCTGTTTGAGCAGCTTAACACTAAACACAGAAGATGGGGACATTCTTCTTGATTACTCTAAGAATCTCATCACAGATGAAGTTATGAAAATGTTGATTGATCTGGTATGTTCATTTTTTCAAATAACAATGTTTTGTTGGCTTAATTGTAACGTCTCTTTAAAATGTGCCTTGATTATAGGGTCACTCACGAGGAATTGAAGCTGCTCGAGAGAAGATGTTTACTGGTGAGAGGATCAACTTCACAGAGGTAGCCACCTGGTTTTGAACACAAAGGTGTAAAATTTTACTAAAATCTACTATTTATTTTGAAGTGTTAAAATTATCTTCTGGGGGTACAGGGACGTGCTGTGCTCCATGTGGCTTTGAGGAACCGCAGCAACAAGCCCATCATGGTCGATGGTAAAGATGTGATGCCAGAAGTGAACAAAGTTTTGGAGAAGATGAAGGGCTTCTGCCATGTAAAAAAAAATACAAATTCTATGCATTGTCAGATTGTAAAAGAAATAGTGTATTATAGAATTGTTGTGGTGGTCATGGGTTTCTCTCACAGAGAGTTCGTAGCGGACAGTGGAAAGGCTTCACTGGAAAGACCATTACAGATGTTGTCAACATTGGGATTGGAGGATCTGACCTTGTAAGTGCATTTATACTTATTGCTTCTTTTTCAGATGCCATGATATAAAGCGTAATAGCCTTCTATGTTGTAGGGTCCGCTCATGGTGACTGAGGCGCTCAAGCCTTATGCAAAAGATGGTCCACAAGTGTGGTTTGTGTCCAACATTGATGGGACACATATTGCCAAAACATTGGCTCAGCTCAATGCAGAGACTACCCTTTTCATCATTGCATCCAAGGTATTCCTGAAGTTCAGTTTGCTGCATGGCTTTAAGATCTTTCAAATTTTCATTGTTTTGACACTTTGGCACTTTTGTATCAAAATATAAAAAGGTTAATTCAACATTGACAAAATATGTGCAATTACTTACCAGTTTGCAATTTTCAATTTTAAATAATAATTGTATTTTTATTCAGACATTCACCACACAGGAGACCATTACTAATGCTGAGTCTGCAAAAGCATGGTTCCTTGAACATGCCAAAGATGTGAGTATTCTAAAACAATGCAACTAAATTAAAGAAATCTTATGTCTAAAATGTTTTCCTATTATTCCATAGAAAGGTGCTGTTGCCAAGCACTTTGTGGCTCTGTCTACAAATGCTGTAAGCTATTATAGTCATCGTGTGCCTTTGGGCATTTACGTAATCACAGCTCATCTTTTTATTTTGTGTGTCCTTAGCCAAAAGTGAAGGATTTCGGCATCGACACAGAAAACATGTTTGAGTTCTGGGATGTGAGTGCTCCGTAATACAGCAGACTTGCATATCCACTCTATTACGAATCCACATTCATGCTAAAAATAGCTCTGACTTATGACCTCTGAAGTCTGTGGAACAGAGTCATTGGCCAGCAGCTGCTTGCAGCACAGTTATTATTGGGAGTGACCTTCTCTCTTGCACAGGTTACTGTAAAGGCTGGGTTGCATCAAAGGTCATCAAAGTACATGTAGTTATAAAGATAATAACATAGATATGCAAAGCATACAAGAATATTGATTTATATTATAATAATCACATTATATTATTTAGATATATTTACAAGTTTGCATTTATATTCACATTCACACGCTTCAATGTTTGTGGATTTTCCATTTTAGAGTTCTAGGCCCCTACCCTCCAACAAGTTAGTAAATCATCCAATTGTAGACTATGAATGCAATCTATTGGCCAGTTTTAGATGCAGACTATGAGATTGTTTTCTTATTCTTTGACAAAGAATGACTATTCTTCTGCTCTTCTGCTGTTGCTTTTTAGTGGGTTGGCGGTCGTTTTTCTTTATGGTCAGCAATTGGTATGTCCATTGCTCTCCATATTGGTAAGTGACAATGTATACAATATACTTATACTAATAATACACATAAATAATAACATAGGTGTGATTAAAAGTATTTATAAATAACTAAACTGACATTATTATCTGTCATCAACAGGTTTTGAAAACTTCGAGAAGCTTCTGTCAGGAGCTCACTGGATGGTGGGGATGCATAACAATGCAGAGTTTAACCAGAGTCAGTCCTATTTTCTGTAGGTTACACTGTTTATTTTCTGTCTCACCTTCAGGATAATCACTTCCGCACTGCCCCTCTCAATAAGAATGCCCCGGTCCTTCTGGCTTTGCTGGGAATCTGGTACATCAACTTTTTCCATGCTGAGACTCATGCCATGTTGCCCTATGACCAATATATGCACCGCTTCACGGCATACTTCCAACAGGTTTGTACCGTGCTGAATTTTAATAAAAGGAAATGTGTTTTGAAAATGTGACATGTAAATTGCATTTAATAGGGAGACATGGAGTCCAATGGGAAGTACATCACTAACCATGGGTCTCGTGTCAACTACCACACTGGACCCATAGTATGGGGAGAGCCTGGAACCAATGGACAGCATGCCTTTTATCAGCTTATCCATCAGGGTAAACGTAACACCATTCGTCCACTTTAAACTGACACGGCAGGCAACAATGAAAATACATCTTGATCTGTGCATTTTACGTTGGTTAAAGCCAAGGTTAATTTAGAACGGCTTTTACAAAGGGATCTGTAGTAAAACGTGCCATATTTCTGAAAATTAAAATACAGTTCAGTAAAGTGGAGTATAAAAACATTTATATGTAGAATATATAGAGTCTGGTTGACACTTAAATGGTTTAAATATATGAGTTTCTTACAGTGTGTTTTGTACTTGCTTTCAAGACAAAACTTCCATTGTGTGGTTTTAACCAACTTATCATTTTATTTGTAAGACATGTTTTGGGGGAAGGGCAAAGAGAGGGAGGTAGAAAAGGAGTGATGGAGATAAAGGAAGAGAGTCTTGTTTACTCTTCTCACTATCAACTTCACTTTAGGAACGCGTATGGTGCCGTCTGACTTTCTGATCCCAGCTCAGTCTCAGCACCCAATCAGGAACAGCCTGCACCATAAGGTAGTTATGTTCTCAGAAAATGTTAAATTTTTATTACATTGCCTTAAATACACCCCTTGTACTTACAGATCCTGTTGGCAAATTTTCTTGCCCAAACAGAGGCTCTGATGAGAGGCAAAACCACTGAAGAGGCCAAGAAGGAGCTGGAGAGCAGTGGACTCAGTGGAGAGGATTTGGAAAAGATCTTACCCCATAAAGTTAGTAAAAGACACTTCTGATTTAGGGTTTTGTAAATAACATAATTAATAGCAAAGGGTGAGTAGGCAGATCTGACCATAAAACTAGTCAGGAGAAATGTGGAGTAAAACAAGAGTAAAACATCTAGATAACCTTTCCTTGTCCCTTGATAATCCTCAGCATGTACAATGATTTTGCAATGTTGGACTGAAATAATATGCATCAAACACCAAGTTAGATCTTCCTCACAGATTAAAATATCGTGATTTACTTTTCATCCAGGTATTCCAAGGAAACCGACCAACAAATTCAATCATTTTCAAAAAACTCACCCCGTACACCTTAGGAGCACTTATAGGTAAGCACCAGCCACCATAAGCAATCACAACTGAAACAACATTTTCAGAGTCAAAACTATGTGGGAACCTACTGTGTTACAGCACTGTATGAGCACAAGATCTTTGTCCAAGGTGTAATGTGGGAGATTAACAGTTTTGACCAGTGGGGGTAAGTTAAAATCATATACTGTTTTTAGCCTGCACAGATCTTTTTCCATTTCAACACTCTGTTTGACCTTTTTAGTGTTGAGCTGGGCAAACAACTGGCTAAGAAGATTGAACCTGAATTGCAGGACTCTAAAGAGGTCCAATCTCATGATTCCTCCACCAACGGACTCATCAACTTCCTCAAGAAAAACTTTGCATAAGCCTCAAAAACCTTTCCAACAATGTTTTCAGCTCCACAAAAAGGCAGCTGCTCCATCCTACACAGTTTGCAACCACATTGGCTTGCATTTTTCTTTGTTTGCTGGTTTGCACTTTGAATAACAGAGGGAAGAGAAGAAAATTAAAATTGAAATTTCTGGGTCTACAAGTTTAATGCACAATGCACTGACTAAACAGTCACTGCTTTCTGTCACTAGAGGGCATAAGAAAGCCAGATATCACCATCACTAAGCACACTGTAACATTTATCTAATGGAACAAAGGGACAAAGGTCAAAATTGTGCACTGTTGCTCCCCTCAAATCCCCTGACTCAAAGACATCCATTTAGAGAAAAAACAAACACAGGCTTGCACAGCATCTGGTTTGCATAGCAGAACTTAAAAGCAATCTGTCCAAACACTAAAACCTAATTTTCTATCAGCACATGTCTCTATGTTGCATATTTCCCAGCGTAAATGCTCTCTTGTATAGAATCTGGAGTTTAATTTGTTACAGTAACTTCAACAATTTTCATACATTTTAGCAACATGATGTCTGCAAACTTCCTTACAGAGTACAATTGCAGAGATTTTATGAACACAAAGTGAAACTTAGATGACCCCTCTTCTCTGCATGGTTTTCATTTCTGGTTGCCAAGCAACTATATTTTACTGCGAACTGAACTTGTCCATGTTATTTTTTGTTAGCCATGATGCAGAATATAGTGACCTTAAATGTATTGAAAGGACTTTATGCTGGCATAGTGATTTCAGATTTTTGGTGACACAAAAGACAAAGTTAAGACAAATTTCGAGTAGCAATAAAAGGGTATTTTTCTTTGAAAGCTATCTCAAAGTGCAATAAAGCATGAAATAGGTCCTGTGAGTTTTCTGAACAATGGCTATGCATACACTCACATTCCACTTCATGCTTTATTGGTTGAACTTCTCATTCATTTTTGTCCTTTCTTTGGTCCGTTCAAGTCTGAAAGTAGGGTCCAGAATTGGCCTTGTGCGGTGGTTGCCATAGCAATGTCACCCCCTGCTGCAGTGATTGTGCCGTCCCAAGTTCATGGTGGTGTCAGACTGAACTGGTATTGGGCCTCTTGCACCGAGTTTGCCACTCACAAACCACTGCTCATCACTTTAGATTCAACTAAATTAAATCAGTCCATATATACAACTAGATGATGTAAGCTTGCTCATCCCTGTGCCATCTCACGTAACATAACTCTGTTAAAATAGAACAAACCATCTATGAAAATAGCAAGTCAATTTTTTCCCATGGCCGCTGGATTTATTTAAAGCTTAAAGTACATAGGCAGAACATCCAGCCAACCACAGCCCCTGGGGGTTGCAAAGGATCTGGATGACCAGATCCCTGTATTAGGCTACATGCCTCTCCTCATCCCTTCTCATTCACATTTGGACACCAATTGGGTTGCAGGTTACCATTTGCCCTTTCAGAGTCAAATAGTAACCTGCAACCCAAATAGTAACCAGACATTCAGAGTCAGACATTCATCACAAACATACATGTCAGAAACATTCAATCCTAAGGTTGGAATGACCTTATTATAGAAGGACAGGAACACAGGCATTTAATTTGATTTGTTTTATTTGAAGTACCCTTCTTCTGCAACACAAAATGGTTTCACAGTAATTTATGTTGTGTTGGGAAGTAACATGAGATATTATTCTGCTGTTTCCCTCAGCATGGCTCAGCATTTAGAACTCATTCAACATCCCCTGAACATCCCGGAGTAACTGAAAGAAGAAAAACAAATGTACTCTCAGTCTCCACCACTGTTTTGACCCAGTGAATAATTCACTCTGCCTAGAGTTCATAGAAAATCGGTTTGGTTAAAAATATGGCAATGTGTTTACACAACTATGCAGCAATTTGTATTATATTTCAGATAAATCCATATGTAAATCTATGTCTTTTTTTTAACAAAAGTGATATTTAATTGGTGAACTTATAACCTAAAGGAACAGTTCCTAAGTTCACCAATTAATTTTCACTTTTGCTAGATTTATTTTTTTATTTTTTTATTTCATAAACTTGACTTGTGTCCCCAGATATGAGGTACTTTCAATTGGGTTGCCAGTTTCAGTGCTGAAATCCAGTTGGTTTAAATCTAAAATTATTCTCTCTGATCTGAATCCTTACCTAAACTCCAGTATCTGCAGCCAATGAGTGCTAGGAAGTCTCTAAGCTGTCACATGAGGCATGAACTATCCCAAAAAACTGGGAGCCCAAATTCAGTTGTGATTGTAGTACCTTTGTTAAAACAGTAAGAGTGCAGGCTACATACAGTTCCTTTTACATGCTTTTGTGGGCATTCTTATGGGTTTTAAACATTAAACATTTAATATATCAGTATTACTAGTAAAACATCTTCTAATAGATTCCTTGGCTGCCCTGACACTGAAAAAGTAATGCTGCCAAATTGTACCTTTTGATATCATGGGGCTAAATATGTCACCTCCAGTGCGTGGTCCTCCATTTCAGTGACCTACTGGCTTTAATTTATCTGTATTTAAGTATAGTTTGGACTCCTGTGTTCTAGAGAACAGAGGTGTGAAATATAAGGAAAATATCTCTCTTATCATTTACACAAACGCATGAAAGAATTAATCCAGGATAGGAGACATTTATAAAGGGGAGCACTGGTAACCAAAGATTACAAATGAGGTAATCCTGCGGCAAATATATTTTCACTAACTTCCTGGCAATGGTGGAATCGGTGTGCTTTGGAGGGAAGGTGCTCTTTTGTGCTGTGTAACAGAGCTCCCCTCCCAGCCAGTCCCCCCGGCTCCTCTGCCTCTCCAGCTCGCTGTGTCACTGGGTGGAACCTTGCTAACATAAAGGCAGCTTTGTGCCCCAACTCACCAAGCTGTCAGCCTACACCAGAGATCAGCTCCACACACTGAATACCACTGTTTAGTTCACAGCAGAACTTCGCAGACTATTCTTCAACGCACTGCACCTTACATCTCCAGTCTCAATTTCCATCAGCTTTTTCATTTTTGTAGGCCTACCTGCAATAGGGATAGACTATATATAGAGACTGTTATAGATACAGTTAGCGACTTACGTAATCCATTTCCTTGAAGGTGAGGGAAAAAGTTCCACAGGGCTCTACACTCGGAGCCATTGTTTTATGTGGCACCTCTTTTGAGCAGTTCCATGTCTTCTTAAAACATTGTTCATGAAGCATTAAGATGCTGCCTGAGCTATTTGAATGTCCAGCCATATGTTCAGGAAACATTCATATGTCAATACTGATAAACATCCACTTTGATGTTTTGGGGGGAATGTTTACTGTATTTTTCTACATAAGACCACTACTGTACAAGTCTGTTGGTAGAAAAAGTAAAAAAAAAAAAAAATAGACATGTTTTTGCAGTTAGCTAGAAAACCACTTTATTGAAAAAGCAGATTATGACATCTATAGTTAAACGATACATCCCAATTTTAATACATTAAATAACTTTTCATGTTTAGATAAATAGATCCAGGTTCGTTTTTATGAACCACCTAGTTATAGTCAAAATACAGCTATACAAAATATATGACTATTGTGGATGATAAGAGGAAGCAGTGCCCTTCTTTCCAAATGATTTTCACCAGAAAATAAAGTAACCCTTTCATGTATGGGGTAATTAGCAGTGTGCTCTAGTAAAAACACATAAAATGTGACGTAATAAAACTATAGAGGATACACTCTGGTCCCTGGTTTTTGTTCAGAAAAAGCCAGTGTAATCTTTCAGGCAGCACACCTCAGAAGAGCCTTAGTACATAGTAAAATGGCTGTTTTGGAGATCAAAACACATCATAATAAATAAAAACAACAGAAACCTGCAGTGTAATCTTTTAAATTAAGGTATAATGTGATATGTCTGCACTTTTTACAGTCCATTAATGGTTTGTGCGATATTTGAACCTCAACCCTCAAGACATTTAATGGCACGTTATAGCACATTTCTGATAGACTGCCATGTCTGATTATTGAATAGATATAGGGGATATACTCGTTTTTGTCAGTATTGCCAACCCTAGATGAGGGGAACGTCCCACCTTTTCCATGTTACTTTACAAATACATGTCACAAGTGATAAACACTATTATTACATTCTAAAAGTTTTTGCAACATAAATGACAGTACTTTCGTATAGCCTGTTTCAGTCTAATTATTTTACACATTCAGTAGCATTATTGAGACCTAAGACAAAAGAGAGGTTTGTAAATGATTATCATTTAACAATTATATAGCACCAGATACCACATTTTAAAATATGTATGATGCATATGAGTTCAATGACTGAAATACAGCAAAATGCTGCATTTTAGTAGACATAGTAGACATGTTGGGGTCAATTCACTGGAAGCAGAGCTGCCCACTGAATACAGTGAGTGCTTGTACCATGGTCCTGCCACACTCACAAGCATACACAGACATTTTAACAATATTACACATATCTGGGATCAAGAGGTCAGCATATAAACGTCAAGCGAGACATATTATTATGAATGTACTTTTAACCTTGTTATAACAGTGTTCCCTTATCATGAACTTACTCATAATGAATTGTATTTCGATTGATTCAAGCATGTTTAAGTAATCCTATATTGTCCTGCATTTGATGCATGAGTGCTCAGAAATGTCTGCTCTCATTTAATGCCTATCTCACTGCTCTGTACTTAGTTGCGACTATTCAAAAAAAAACAAACATGTCATACAGGAGTCCAAAATGTCACAGCCATTTTCTACAATAAAAACACATGGAAATCTGCTGCTGCTACGGTGAAATTCCACTATGAAGAGGCAGAGCCTATCCATTCTGCAGTGAGCCTGACAGGAAGTCAGTGGACCTGCTTCTACTATGAAGCTGTTTTCAATATTGACATTTATGATCAACAAAATGTAAAATCATAATCTACATGTTATAGTTTAACAATAAACATGTCTTCTTTAAGAGTGCTTTTCTGCTATTCAAAAGTTTCCTTCAAACATTTCTTTAAGAAGAATCTTGTATTGCCAGTCACAGCCCTTCAAAAAATTAGATTATTTTTTCAATCACCATCACCGTTCAAAGTTTCAAGTTTTTTTATCCTCTTGTGTAGTTTTTGTCTTGCATATTAACACATACACTCATTATAAAGCATACATCCTATGCATACACTCACACAACAACCAACAGATAATAAGTAGGACTGTCTGGAAATGTGGGTGGAACCAGCCACTGTCCCACAGCAGCAAATAAAACCAATGGCAGATTGGAGCCAGACAAAAACAGACCTCTTAAGACATTGTGGCTAGTCATTTTTATCAATGCTTGCTTGGTAGAAAATCAGTATGAAAATGTACATGGAGCAGATCTATCCAACTTTGGATAGCTAATAACAGAAAATAATGCATTGTTGTAGTGTTCTCAGTTTGTTATTTACAATTAACTTAAACTAAAAATGTTGGCAGTACTCTGACAGACCTTTATCACACTGAATATCAGACAGACTAAAATAGTGTGTGTCCTGAAGGGACCCCAGTAGACCCCAGTACCACAGGATACACATCATTTACAACATCTCTTCAAGAAGGAAACAAATGAGTCAAAGTCTTTATGTGGAAACATCTGCAAATATATAGTTTATATATTTTTATATAAAAAGACAATCTATGTGCTTCTAGGCTTTTCTTTTTTTAATAATATTATTAAGACACAGCATGTGAATCTCTCAAGTCTCTTAGGGAATGTCAGTCGGTTGTCAGCTTTGTGGCAGTGCGACTTGTGCTACTGTTATTGGGTGTAAGAGCATTATGCTAGCAGTTCATGGTGCTGTTAAAGAGAGCCAGCTCTGAAGGCACAGCATGGTCACCCAGGGCCTGTCTGGTCCATACAACTTTTACACAACACTGTTGGGACTGTGATATAAGGAAAAGAAGGATGGTCTGTAATTTCTTCTCTGATTCAAAAGCATCCACTTTGAAGACATGGGGTCAGGAGCCTTGACGTCATCATGGGCCTTTGGGTGAGTCCACATGCTTTAGAGGGATCACACTCCCCATGGAGAAATCAGGACCCTTTTCCCTGTCCCATCATGTGACAACTGCGGTAGGAGCATCCAGTCAGAAACTACACAGACTTTAACTGGAAATCTTGTGTGTGTAGCAGGGTGGAGTTGGTCCTCACAGTTCTGTGACATGGAGAGGGTAGCTGCTGGGAGGAGGAGAGCCCGGGACCTGGGACTGCAGCTTCTGGATGTGGCAGCTGTGACACAGGAGGTGGCCCTCCAGAGGATAACAGCGGTGGCCCTCCTCATCATTTAGTGGCAGACCACAGTCCTAAAATTATACAATAATGATAGTAAGAGTCAGCAATTCAACTAATTCATTAAAATTAATTATTATTAACCATTTATTATTATTTGTATTGTCACTATATTTATTATTAGAAGATGACCTGGAAATGACCTTGGGGAAATTGTCTCCTGGTTTTATAGTCTAGACCAACTGCAAAAATTTTAAACTCCTAGGTTCATTAATTAAGTTTGGACTTTGGCCTTTGTCTGTCCAGTGAACCACTCTTCAGAGTTCCACATAATTATTACCCAGTGCTTACATAATGGTCTTATTTGTTTAAACAAGTAAATGATGTTGCAGGAAAAGCAATTGACACAATGGTATAGAATTTTAATTCATTTCTTCATAGTTGCTCAGATACAGTATGCTTTCTTAGGTATTTAAATATAACACAAGTATATTGACCTTTTGCCTATTAGAAACCACACTGCTGATCTAAAACTGCTTAATAATAATATAATACAAACATGTCAATTTACTTCCTGTTAAAGCAAACTGCAGAAGTGCATTTTACTGGTAAACAGCAAATTGTCACTTACTTTTTTTTTATTGTTGCAAAAATGTCTATGTGACATTTTTTAAACATATGTATGAGCTGGAGACTGAGTTTAAAAAGTAAAATTGGATGGATTAACAATCAATCAATTGAAATTAAATTCAAGTTAATGACAATAAAGCTCATAAATGTCAAATTGACATAATATGTAAAATTGTGTTCCAGGTTATAAGAAAATAGTTTGTTGTAGAAGTAAATATCACAACAATAAACTTGAATCTGAAGCAGTAAGATATTGTACATAGTTGTTTTGGAATAATGGTAGAAATGAGAATATGGTTAGGCTGGCGTTTTGGTGTACAGAGATCCAGTTTAACTTAAGTTTTCATAATGTCATAATATGATTTGGTCAGTCTCTAATCAGCAATGATGTGCTGGGTCTCTTCAATTGAATGGTCTACGGCCATTTTTCGGTCAGTAAAAGTATGTGGTCTGGAGCAAAGTTCAGACTTTTAGTTCATACTGAAAGACATTTTTATTTGGTTTTACACTACAAACTAAAAGTTGATTGAAAATGATTGAATCATTATAGGGAAACAACTGGTTTAATTTTTTGTCATCTCACCTTAGTCCATGCAAAGACCTCAAAACAAGCTAGAAAACACGAGAATATAATTATTTCATTAAAAAAGGATTTCTGTAAATCTACTCAACCCGGATGATTTCAAGCAGCATCTGCGTCAAACTTTGTAACACTGAATAAATTTCATATTCATGGGCCTTCGGGAGTTCAATGATTGTGGTTAGCAAAACAAACTTGCAGCCCTGCACTAAAGCATGATTAAATTGTTTTATATTTTATGTTATACTTTTCGGATGCATGTGTAAACATTTAGCCACCTCTTTAGCTTAATTTATCTATTTCCATTTGAAATCTTTTTCAATAATATCAGCCTGTTATATTGGGATTATATATGAACACTCTCCCCAAAATTGTTTTGTATTTGAAGAAATCTGCCCTGTGATCTTTTGTATAGAGTATAGACCCTTGCAGTGTTAGTAAACAGAAGTTACGGAATACCGATATCCTAAAGGTTGGTACTGTTTCATGAGTTGGATCATTAGAGACTTAAGTGGTGATAAACTTTCTTCAGAGACAATAGTCCAGTATAAATAGTTGCATCTGAGACAGTACTTGTGTAGATCAAATGTTGACCAGGAAGCAAAGACACCAACAACTCAATTCAACATTTAAAAGTGTGGACTTTCAAATGGGAGAATGCCACAACAGTGGTCTGCCATCACACTGTGCTTGCTGAAATGTGATAATGTGAACTATGGGCATAAAAGAGCAATGTGTGAAAGCAATGTCTCACCTCACAGTGATAGCACTCCACATGGTAGTCTCTGTCCATAGAGACCACTCGAATAGTCTCCTCTGAGCCCTGGCAAAACCACCAAACAAGATACATACATGTTACATCTGATCTGATGATGTGCTATAACTACAACTCAAATAAAACACTTGATAGAAGAAAAAGAACAACCTTTCACACATCAAGAGCATTACTCATCATTCTTTTAATCTTTTCACATTAAGATGTGATACCTGATTTTCAAACTGGAAAAGGAGGAAGGTTGTCTTAATATATTCTCAATTAGATCCCACTTTTCCTTTGGCAAACCATTGTACTTATACTTAAAGTTGGTTAGGGCAAGTAAAGGCCGCCACACACTACAGGATTTTTCGTGCGACAAAAAGCACACACCACAGACACAAGGAGAATCTTATGAGACTGAAGATCTCTGATCGCAAAAACTGTAGTGGGATATGGCTGTGGACCACAGGCTATAATGTTGTGAGCAATACTTCTAGTATTGCTAATCTGCACCGTCACCTTGATCCGTGCGCTGTGTGGATGTAAACAGACACACATGAGGAGCTACTATTGACTTTTTACTTTCAATGCCTCAAACTGGATTAATAGCATGGTTTTGTGGCTGTTTTGTGACTGGATGTCATTATTTGCGGAGGACAATTTCTATGGATAATGTGGATGAGATGCTGCACTTTAAATCTACCACTTTACGAGGGGTGAGTAATAGTCTTCTAATTATTTTCGCTATATCCTGAGTTTGTATCTTGCGCTCCTTTGTCCGTCACTCCGTCTGTCCCTGATGCTCTGTTTTATTGGCTGTTACCGTAGCATTGCTGATGTTTAGTGGTTATGATCTGACAGCAGCTCAGAGTCATACTGACTCCACACATGAGGAGCGTAGCAACTACAAAAATCGGGCAAATTCTCCTGTAGTGTGTGGCGGCCTTAAGAGTAAGTTCTGATCAGCTGATGTGACGGCACATTGTTCTTGCAGCCCCTGGTGCAAGAACAAAGTTTCAGCTTCTTATGAAGTAAGAAGTGGCCTTAATTAGAGGCTATGATTCAACATCACAAATGTTACCTTGGCTGGAAGAATAGGCTGGCTGCAGGAGGCACACTTGGGCGCAAAAACCCTGAGTTACAAAAAAGAAGTCATATTACACATTACTTTGGGGATATTGTCTGGTAGTTCCAATTCACAATTCACAATTGTGTGCCTTAGGTTAAGGACTAAGAAGTTGTACTTACGTGTGGTAGTCTTTGACACAGTAGATGTTATTTTCGACATCTACGGTGAATGGGACACCATCTAGACCCTCTTTACACACAACACAACGAAAACAGCCAGGGTGGTAGGACTTCCCTAATGCTTGAAGGATCTACATAGCATGAATATAACATTTTATATGACAGCGTACTGTGATGACAATAAATTTACACAAGTATCCTAATGTGTTGTCAATATTTACCATTTCCATGATGAGGTGACCACATACAAAGCACTTCTCAGCTGTCTGCTGGAAACCAGAGTACTGTAGGAAAAGAAGCATAATAGACGTTAGATATCTTTCCAACCCAAGCCCGTAATACGTCTCAGAAGTCTTTTATGCAATGTGACTGGAGATGGGTCCATGTGCACTCTACTGTTCCTGATAGGTTGCCCCATAGACAAAAAAAAACATAGGCTACACCAACTTACTTTCTCTAAAACCACAAACAGAAAAATAATACAGTAACGATCTGCAGCACCAACACCATATGGCCATGACCTGCTGAGTCTTGGAAAAGTTGTTAAAGAGCGACTAGGTGGAGTTTTTGTCATATCTAAATATACCATCAGCAACCTCCCATCATGCAGTTCTGTTCATTATAGGATACTACGGAATTTGAAACCCTGGAAGGTTAATCCTGTAACTTTGTGGCTCTCAAACTTTTCGCATCAAGTACCACCTTGTTAGTAGTCCAACCTGGGACCTTCTTGCTGTGAGGCTGAAGTGCTAATTGCTACACCTTTGTGCCACTAAACCAGTTCATGAGCCAGATTGCTTTGGACCACTTTATATCACTTTGAGAAGGATACAACCACTTCCAGAGGGCAGCACAGTTTGCTTTGGCTATGTTTGGCACCAGAACCTAGCCCCACGCACACCATACGTCCCCTGTATAGCTTTTGATTGGAAAGTAGATGTCCGGATGGCTCCATGCAGTTTTTGGACTCATGCTGACATTTACTATAACTGAAAACCCAATACTGTATTGAAAGATAGCAACTATGTAAAAGCATGGTGTGTAGTGATAACTTAATAACATGGTTCTGTCTTTGAAGAAACAGTGCAGTAAAAACAAATACAATATAAATGTGGTTTGGAAATAATGCCTTAAGAGTGTGTGCAGAAGTCTAAATCCCAGTTTTACGGATGCTCCAGCTGATATAGATACACAAACAAAACATAAAAAGCCTTGAAAAAGCAACCTACCAGAAAATCTTCCTCGCAGTAGACCTTGCCATTGACATTGTAGAAAGCTTTGCCGCGCAGGCGCCGTCCTGAAACAAACATGGAAGGAGTTATAATTAAAAGATAAAATAAAACATGGGTTTTGATGGACACACTGCAAGCACAAACACCTTACCCTGTTAAAAGCATAGCTAGTTTACACATAAAATAGTTCAACTGGGCAGTGCTGGTGCAGTCTGATACAGATTTCAAGGGACAGTATGTAAGATTTGGACTATGAAATTTCATAAACATGACTTATGTCCAAATCAAATATAGGTTTAACGCATGACAACTGCATTGCCGATCTACTCTTAGTTACAAAAACATTGGACATGATGGCCAAGTGATTTATAATTTGGCACTTGGTGCTCATCCCATATACTGAGAATGAGAAAAAACTTGTCTCTGTATGTTCTGTAGGTTGAGGCACTGGCAATCCAGGCTTAGTTGTAATTGTAGTACTTTAAAAAAAAAAAAAAAAAAATGGATACATATTGTTCCTATAAAATAAATTCTCCTTGGCTTCTAGATAACAGTCAGGCAAATTTTTTACAGTTCCTTCCTTTAAATGCCTTTAAAGCAGATTTCTTGGGAGGCTCAGCAGACGGATGTCATAAATCTTATGGATTAGTCTTATTTAATTGTCATCCCAACCTAGCTGCCATTTGATTTAATTTATGTCCTGCCATGGGAAATCTTACCTCCTCTTTAACACAAAAATGTATGCAATTGCTGTATTTCACAGACAGACCCGAATGTCACTATGCTGGGAAATGGCAATACATTAACACCCACATAAATGGCTGGAACAGCCCAGGAATGCTACCCACACAATAGGTGAGACTTTTAAGACTTTGAGACAGAGAGGCAATTAGCATTTTGGTAGTGCCGTGTAGAGAGACAAGCACAAACTTTAGGAGAAATCTTGTGGTGGACACATTGTTCTGTGGTAAATACAAGAGGAGCCAAGCTCAAGAGAAGAGGTGAGTGCAGCAGCAGGAGAGGTGTCCTGGGCGCTCGTCTATGGCCTTTGCTCTGGGCTCTGAAAGGTGAACACAATGGCCTGGGCGCTCATGACTGTGTGCAGCGCTGCTTGGGGGAGTGGGCTGACTGAGCAAACGGGGACATTCTTTCTGCCTGAGGTCACTAGCCGGTCCCATTCAACCCCCCCACACCTCTCCAGCACCCACTCTCTGCCCAATGTTACAGAGGGATATAGGGAGGGAGAGAGGGTGGGATGGATTCTTTGTGTTTTTGTCAGTTCTGCTGCAGTCCACACCTACATATGCACTGCCCTCCTTTGCCATCTCTCATTTATGTGAACTTGTCCAGCTTCGAAATCAAACAAATGGTCATTTTTGTTTTCAGACTAGTGAGATCTATTTACCTTGACGTGTATTTGCTGTTAGGTGCGAGCCATCTTCAGAATTGTGCTCAATACAATGCTTTATGGAGTCAACTACAACTACAGACAGTTTTCCTTATTGTTAAGTCCCTCCTTAGGCTGAGTCTTGACATGATCTGGTTAGAGTTTCCTGTGTTATCAAGATGTTCGACTGGCACCTGGAAGTCATTATTGTGATGTTCTTCAGACTTCAGGGTGACCTCCAAATGGCAAGGATGGATCGCTCCAAACGGTTTAAAATTAATTAGCTCTGTTTTTCACGTTATCAAGTACAGCACCTTTAACCCTCAAGCTCTTGACACCATTATGGCTTTTTGGCTTTATTTTTGTCTATATAATGCAATACTACAGAATATTTTGTAATTTATTGTGACTTTAGACGTATACATTTGGAGTTTTTAACATTTCTAATTTGATCCACCAATTGTAATTGTATTCAGAGCATTGCATTTGCACTTGATTTTATGAACTATGTATTGCAAATTATATTTGGTGGTTTCCAGACCACTAAAAATGCAATCTAATGCAATCCCATATGTTTCCTATGGAACGTAAATATGGCTTTAAGAACAAAAAACTACAAGTTTATCAAAATATGTTCTCCGGGTGATTTTTTGTGACACACTGGTGTTCCAGCGAGTAAAACTGTGTTGCAACACTGGAATTCAACTTAAAAAAAAAAAAAACAAGATATGGGTTAAAAATAGTACTAATGCATCAGTTTTATATAGCGCCTTTCTGGACACTCAAAGATTCTTTACAGATCATTATTCATTCACTCCACACTCGGTGGTGGTGAGCTACTATTGTAGCCACAGCTGCTCTGGGGCAGACTGACAGAAGCGAGGCTGCCAATCTGTGCCATCAGCCCCTCTGACCACCACCATCACTCACGCACACACCACTTTCATACTAGGCAATGTGGGTGCCTTGCCTAAGGACACAACAACAGTTTTTTGTGACTGGCGCCCCCCTGTGGCTCCTGATTTTCCCAGCGTCTCCCATCCAAGTACTAACCAGGGCCGGCCCTGCTGAGCTTCTGAGATCTGACGGGATCAGGCTTTGACAAGCCGGTATGGCCACGGTATGGTTGATTATCTATAATATTTTAAGTTGGACCCTGTGTATTAAAATAGCTATAAAGGGTTAATAAGCTCCTTGGCCAGAAGTGCATTTTATTGCTGTATGATAGTAAACGCGTTGGAGCAATGCCTATTTTATCAGCATCTCCCTAAACAGAATACGTTTAAATGCAGAACTGTAGTTGTTGTCATAAATGTGACAAGAGGAAGAAGATGCAGTTGTACATCATGCATAAAAGCAGTCTAATGTCCGTCCAACTTGCACAAACAACGTAGGGCTGTGTCAAAAATCGAAAGATTGCAATCTACTTTAATTGATCTCAGTAATAAGGCATGAGCATTTTAATTGACAGGTCACAGCCAATCATGTGGCAGTAAGAGTGTGTGGAGCAGAGGAGGATTTACGCACTTGTTTAAGGAAAAAGTAGCCTGAGCCACAGCGTGTTCCTTTGTTTCCTCACATGTTCAGAAGTTTTAACTTAAATCTGCACAATTTGACTAAAAGTCCAGTCTCTCTGTTCCTCTGCCTGTGTGTGTGCGCGGAGCCATCTGACCACACCCCCGCCCCCTCTCTGATCCAGCTCCTCATCTTTTCTCCTCTCTCTCTCCTCTGGTGATTCTCATCTTTATAATCCAAGTTACAAAAGTAAAGTTTATGAGTGAAAACTTAAGACCTCATTTAGCACACGAACAAAGCACATGTTTTGGTTGTTAGTGGTAGTGTGTGTGCACGTGTTTGTCGCCAACGGTAACGCGCGCATGCATTAGGTTTGATATACTGTATAAACTCATTCCAAACTTTAAATGTGAATTTCTCCATAATTATTAGCACACGAAATAAAAACTGTAACACCCTGCTCTTTATACCTGAAGTATGTCAGTCTATATTTTAATAGGATAAAAGAAGATCAAATCGAAAATCGAAATCAATCAATATCGTGATTCTTTTTTTTCCCATATTGCCCAGCCCTACTTTAGAAGTGATTTTGGGTTTGGACTGGTACAACCAAACCAAAAGATTAGTTTGGAGTTGTGCAATATCACAACGTACACAAACATGTACACTTGCCTGTGCATCACTTAAAATGTGTCTGTGTCAAGATTATTGATAAGCAGCCTTGGTACACCTTAGGACTGTCTGAACCTTTTCCCTTTTCTTTGTGACAGTTTGGGCAGGCGGGCCAGTGTGGGGTGCTTCTACTGTCTAATGAGAGCCGTACAGCTCTGTTTGAGGGGTCTGAAGCAGCCTGTGAGGTACCACTCACCAAGGCAACCTACCGTGAACAAGCACCAGAAATGGTTTGCAGAAGGATTGAAGAAGGGAACGCAGGCTCAAAGCAAAAGCATCGTTCTTTGTCGGTTTCTTATTATTCCTCTTTTTCCGACCAAATAATTGCATCTTTGACCCCCTGAACATTCACGAAAAGTTCCCAAACCGGGTATAGGATCAACCAGCTTGGTGAAAATTTGATAAAATGGGCATTGCAAGACAACCTGTCTCAACAGCACCGCTTTGAAGTGGACTCCTATGGGAGTGGCGAAAAGCAAAGTTTGGTGTAGGCCATTAAGACAAGCCAAAAGTTGAATTTGAGCACAGCTCTAATCTGACCTTTATAAAATATACCTAGTCCTAGGTTTTTGGTTCAAATGAGCTCAGATTCAGCATGCCATGTCAAGAGACACTCTATTAAAAAAAATAATAATAATTTATCATCATCCTTACGAATTCCATGCAGTAAGACACAAAAAAACACCTTAATTAGCCGATTTTGGTTGTCTTCTCATGGCCACAGGCATTGGCCTAAAGAGTCCAAATTTAAATCACAACTGCGTGATCCTGCCCTGAATGTAATGGATAATGATGTCTAACAAAACTGAACATCATACGCCTACCATAGACATGAAATGTCAAGATTATTAGATTTGAACTTAATTTAGGGATTACATTTTATGCATGACAAGAAGCAAAAAAACATTATAGACAGGGGCATTTTTCACAGTTGGCCAGCAGTGGAACAAAGACTCCTAAAAAAAACATTTAAAATGCACATGCTCAATATGACAGAGTTGAAATTTTAATCACTTTTATACCACTGATTGCATTCATACAGCAAACACAATGCTCAATGCAAGAGCGCCACCTATAGGAATACGCAACATTAATTACTGAAACTTCGTAGAAAATTCCAGAATATGCCCCCGATCATAAACCCATGCCTTATTTTTTAAGTTTTGGATCTAGGGTCCTGCAAAGCTCTTATTCAAATGAATAGCACTCTACACTACTAGAAAGGAAGACAACTACTAAACAAAAACACCCCAAAGTAGGCAGAGTGAACCAGCTTAGTGCAAAATTGAGTCTCATAACAATATTTTGCACACCATTAAGAAACCTCAATGGGATAGGAGACATACTGTATATATGTACAGTATAAATGAAATGTATAGGAGTTATAGGCCGCTATGTCATGAAACATGAAACCTAGTCCAAGATTTTTATCCAAATGAGCTCACACTCCACATCAGATGTTGATAATAGGCCTGTCACATACGGGTGTGCAAAAATATTGAAATATCAACATATCGTATTGTTTAATGTGATGATACAATATCAATATTGTGGGCTTCTGTATCGATATAAAGCAAAGAGTATTTTTTGGGTAAATTTTACTAAATTCAATTATTTTGTTACAGCGCTACAGTTTTGTTGCTTGTTTAGTGCAAGGAAACTAAATGCAACACATTTGACATTTTCACTGTTTTGATGATTAAAATCGGTGTTTCATATTCACTTTGCACAAGAAGTGCAAAAGTACCATAGACTTTTAGTATCACAGCCACAATTTAGCCATTATTTTTTACTGAACCGTATTGAATCAATTTGAAATGTATCGTATCGAATCAAAAGCTCACTGTATTGAGATATTTATTGTATCGTGGCCTATGTATCATATTGGCAACTTCTTAATGATACCAAGCCCTACTGTCACGATATATTGCTGAAGAAAACAGAGATAAATGATAATGTTAAAACCAATTTATGCCACTAACACAACAACTGAGCAGATTTAAACCATAAAAACAATTCTAAATGTACAGCACTGTTATAAAAATCATGAGCTGCAATAAATAAAACAGCAGAATTAAACACTTTAGTACTTTGCATCTGTAATGAGTCATAGAAGTTATTAATTCAACCTTCTACAGCTCAAATCTTATCATATAGTCAAATAAAACCCCAAGATCTCCCAGTAGTGCAAAGAAAATGTACAAACACTACGGACCACCTAAAAATATTGCTCCACATATATTGAACTTTAAATGGATATATAGTAATTAATGTAACTAGTTGATAATCTATAGTTATCCATTTTTTGAGTTATTCATTGTGTTTTTTTTGTTTAACACATCAAGTAAAAAATGTCAGAGCTCAAATTTTAACCAAGAGGGAAAAATCGAAGCCTCAATAGAGCAAAGTAAGCAAAGTAATGAGCACATAACCACTGATGACTATAACACCCCCTACAATACATAAAAAGTCCAAATTTATCCAATTATCACAAAACTTCGGGGATTAATTGGATTCACCGTAACATGGAACGAAGTCATCATACATCATATTCCTTATCAACTGGACTGTGGGAGCATAAACATCCCTTATTTCATACTGGACTTTACAAATACAGAGACAGAAATTACTTTATTCAAAGTTATTGAAAACATTATTTATGTCACTCTGATCAAAAAGTCAGTGGCACTATAGCTTTATTATGCATGTGGTTTCTGGTTCAAAGCCATGGACCCACCAGTATAATGAGAGTTACGTATGTATCTAAGGTTCTATGAATCACAGATGCAAAGTGAAAAGTGATTGAAAATTCACAGACATTATTTAGGTCAATCCAGTAAAAAAACATACACCATAGGATCCTCATGTATTATGCACAAAGTTGCTGGTTCAATACCCAGTACCATACCAGCATAAGTCAATCGGTACAATTTACTATGGCAATAGGGTGAATGCAGATAGTGCCCTGGACAGTGGTCAAGAATGGAAAATGGCATGCTGGGCAGTCGCGATACAGAGACAGACGTGACTCAGGTGCGGTCACGCGTCCATGACGGATGAAAAAACTGAGTTCCATAGATTGCATCTTAAATGTTGGTGTTGACATGCTTAGCAAAACAAAGCTTGTAACAAAGTTAGCAACAACTCTTTTCATTGCCTAGAGCACTCTTTTTGAAATTAAAACATATTATATCATCCAGTGAACAATGCATCTAACACAAGAAGAAGTGTGAAATGGCATGTCTCTTGACAAAATCCATAATTCTTTGAAAGTGGTACTGTGTCTGATGGCACGGATGCCACTTGAATTTAGAGGGTCCTGTATTGATACTTTTTCAAAAGATTATCTAGTGTTGATACTAGTTTTATAATCAATTAGTATGGTCATGATTTTGTAACCCCAGTTTCAGGTATGAATTAGAGTTAATAATAACAAAACATTGGGTTTGGATAGCATCACCTGCTCACAAAGCAGACCCCTGTCCCATGGACCTCGACTCCTCCAATAACCCAACCGTACCACTCTGTGCAGACACTGCCTGAACCCAAAAGCCTATGGTAAAGTGCCTATTGAGTTCCTCTAAGGAAGACCAGCTGAAGTGGAGGGGGTAGTTTTTGCATTCTTGGCCATTTCATGAAAAAGGGTGCAACCATGGGAGTAAGCCAAGAGAGGGCTCAATTATGCATGGCTAAACAAAGCCCAAGGCTACCAGAGAGCCATGTATCAGCAAACTTAGCCAGACCCTACAGTCCTGGATCCTACAGGACACCACACTAGGGGCACACTGACTCACTAAATTAATTTAGTTAGATTCAGCTATCCTTTTAAAGTCTTTTACTTTTAAAGCACAACATAAAACATTTGCGTTCAGTCAAAATCAGATAAATACACAAAATAAAACTGACATCCCGAAATAAACATTCTGGAGAAGTGAGTGTATATTTTTCTATATGGCAGCCTGGGTGGCAGCCTAAGGCAAACTGACTTTGGGAGTGAGGACAAATAACGTAATCTTGATCTAAACATGTTAATAATTAATTTGATTCATATTCTCTGGGCTTATTCTTAGCTATTCACTCATATAATGAAATTTATTTTATGAAGACAAGCCACTAGTTATAATGTGGTATTCATGAAATTAAAGACAAAAAGCAAGTAGTCAATGAAAAGCTTATATTATAAGACCAATTCAGTCCTCAGATCTACCTTTACCGGGACAGAATCAAGCAACTTCAGCAACTGGACACTAGGCATTTGGCCCCTCTTTCTTCAGACACAATAAATGGGGAAGTATGTGGCTCTAGTTACATGTAAATTATAGGCAGTTCATAGCGACATTGGGGGTGGGGTGGCTGATCTCACATATGAATGGACACGACGTGGCTAAAAAGCTTTCTCTAGACATCTTCCTCTTGTTTGCCCAGGAAACTGAAGAGGGAGGCTGGAGTCAAGTGACAGCAACATTACTAGCTGACACAATTCATACACTTTGACTTCAGGCTCAAATTTAAAGCTGCTGTATTTGAGAGTGTTATGTAAAAAAATTATATGTTTATAAGTGCATTTCACAACTTTTAAAGGATAGGGCAGGACCAAGTTTGGGGGTCACATCACCCCTCTTAATTCAAGACACATCAGCCCATCCAGGAACTTCCCTCAGGTGATAATGTAGCCATCAAAAAGCAAAGTTTGGCCGAGCTGGCTTTAATGTCTGTGTGATCCAGGCGGGGTTCTGCTTTATGTCCCCACGTTTGTTAGACATTTTTTGAAAACAGGGTTCTATGTTCCCACAGATCTTTGTTCACATTTGTTGGGTTGTAGGGTGGTTATGGTTAGGGCCTGGTTTTGAGATTATGGTTAAGTTAGGGCCAGGGTGAGGGTAGGGCTTATGGATTTACTTTCAAAAGTATCTTTTAAATCTGAGAGGACTATGGGAACATAAAGTTGTGGGAACATATATGTATGCTATCTGGTCCATAGCTGAGCAAAAGCAACTCTTCTTCATCTTATAAAGTCACAAAGCATGAGAATACTAAAGTAAAACACTCCAAGCTGACAGCGGTGACCAGAAAGTTATTTTTAGTGACTGGATCAGAGCTGTGAATATGTAGAGTATTTCACCATAAGAAGCAGCAGATTTTTTTAATGTTGAAATATGGCTATGTGACACTCTGCATGTATGACCCAGTCTTGATTTACTGGGAATAATCGCGGAGCACTAGGCGGAGATAGGGACTATGCTTCAATCAAAATATAACTGAGTAAGTAAATGAAATACGAAGACCGTTAAAACATGGTCAAAAGCTCATAATGGCAAAACACAATATTTGAAACTCAGGGAAACAAACTAAATTTTCTGCACAAAGAATATAATGAGAAGTGCTTTATGGATACAAGTATAGTTCAAATTTTTATACAGGTACTTTTTGCACAGAGGGTTCTTTTTAACTTAAAATATTTCAGTAGTTGTCTGTGAGGTTAAAACTCAAAAATGTGGAGAAACTCAGAAAACAAAAAAGTGGTGGCTGTACCATGGACACACCATCTTATATAGCTATATAGCGAGTGCCCACCTCTTATCTGGGTTTCTGCCCTGATGAAGGCTGTGTCGACTGAAACGCATTGGTGCATATTGCCAAGATGCTATAAAGGCTTTTAAACTTTTCTAAACAGATGGAGTGTCTTTTTTTGTTTGATCACACCACAGACATCTACTGAAATATTTTCAACAAAAATAATATGCCCTTGAATCAGCTTTATGCAACACTGTAACTTCAAATGGTGTTTTCACAAACAGGGACATAAAGATCACCCCTTAAAGTAGCATCTACACACAAACTCTCCAAAATGAAGCAAGAAATTTAAACCTGACTCCACTCCCTTTTTCAAATGTCCAATATTTACACATAAAATATGAAAACATTACAGGATCAAAAATTTTTAATACATTTTTTCTTATGTAAAAAAAGCACAGAAGATGTTCAAATTAATACCTCTAAATAAAGAGATATCAATTGGTACCAAAAGCTTAAATACATGAAAAGTACATAGTTTTAGTCATAAAACTAATACAAATAATTTGAATTATTAAAATTATGAAATGCATCTATTATTGTAAATTATATTGTCTTGCTGACCCAATTTTGGTCTCATCTCAATATTCATAGCAAGTTAAATTGAACTTACCACAAGAGCAGCAGGTGAAACAATTTGTGTGGTACAAATTGCCCATGGCTTGGCATGCTTGACTCGCTCCATACACACCTTTGCCACATTTTACGCAGATTCCTGTTAAAGGCAAAAAGCATAATTATAACAATAGACAATACAAGCAATTCAAACATTTGCCGATGAGAAATAACAGTAATCATATTGTTTAAAGTTTGTAGGATTTGTGGTGCTTGGTGAAACAAAACAAACTTTCAGACTGTTTTGACCAGCTACTTTTTTAGTGTGATTTGTCCAGCACATGAAATGTTAACCCTCTGGTTATTAACATTCAAGCTAATTTCTGAGCTGAATGCTACATGAATTAATTCAAGTAAACAGTACTACACAGAATCATATTTTCTAATGAGGCTCTGATGTTGTCAGTTGCCAAAACAGCCTGTTTTTTGTTTTTTTTTTAATCAGTTTGCAATGTTTGTAACGGCTCATTCTAAAGACTTTAGATCCAACATATGGAATTGTAAAAGCCTTTACAATAAGTAATAAAAAAGTAACATAATGGAGTAACATAGACAATTTTGTAATGTTTGTGAAAAGCTGTCTGTAAAATTGTTGTTTTAAAAAAAAATATATATTTTGTGTTTTTACTACAAAGGTGCATCACACCACAGAACCTCATGGAGATGAGCAGATAGAAGCCCTGTTCCTGGCCAAGCAAGAGTAGAGTTTGTGGAGAAGTCCATTCACTGTAACGACGCATGTCTTTCTACATTTTCCTCTACAATAAAAACATCTAAAATTAAAACAGATGTTTTTACTTTTGTCTTTTTGGGCTAAAATGTTGTGTGGTGGGCCTTAGAAGTTGAAAAGACATAAATTACACAGTAAAAGTAATGCCACAAACAATGACAATGGCCATCCAGCCCAGTCTTGTGTGCATTTGTTCAATCAGGCCTAACTACTAAAATAATGCCATTCTCAGTTTTGGGCAGGTGATCAGACATGACCCCCACCAACTATGTCTGGCCTGCAGGTCAGAATCGTGTGCCAAGTGTCTGGAGCTGCCGGACACCCTGCTGGCTGGTTAATGAAGGGCTTTGTGGGGGGGTCAGGGTAGTGGTGGATCGGACATGTGATGGGTAATAGAGGGACTGCTATTTGTACTGCAGCCTTGTACTGGACCAGCTGTTGATTTGTCCACCACCTGAGAATGTCACAGTGTTTTTGTTTTTTGTTTTTTTTGCAAACTAGTGCAGATTCGGGACAGACTGTGCCATACTTTATCTATGGAAAATGGGCAGAGACAGTTCTAAGCACTGGAAGCTCACTACCACCTAAAGACTAAATATTTAGTGCAGCATTATTACCATACACACGGAGGGTTTCAGGAACGCACAAGCCATGTGTCAGTTGCTAAAATTATTTCTTAAGGAATCCATTATATGCTAATTAATCAATTATTGTAAGAAGAAACAATTATACAATTACAATTATGACAATGAAACCAACCACACTCTTTCAATAGCTTTATGAAATCAAATTTATGTATGATAAAGTCAATGTAACATAACAGCCAGATAGAAAAAAGATAATTACTATATAATAAAGTGCTAACATAAAAACATTTGATAATGACCATTTTTCCACCTTGTATTGACTGATCAGGATTTTCTAATAACAAAATAATATCTTTTAATATCAAAGGTGCACTATGTAACTTTTATGGTGAGATGGACTTCCACCTGCTGATCTCCATGGAGACATTTTTGCTTTGCCTAAAATATCACACAATGGGGTATTTATTTTACATGTATTCATTTAAATATGTTATTTATGTATTTTATTGCACAAAAATACCTTAAAAACATGCACTCTTACAGTGAGCAGGGTGCCCTCTGTACAGATCTGACCTGCAAATTGGCCTGGTGTCTTCACCTGCTTGCGTTCATGGAGATATAGGTTTAATACCATACTATGGAACATTTCAGCCAAAGCAGGAACATTTCCAAGTTGACAAGCAGGTGGCGGACTCTCCACCAGTTAAGTTACATAGTGCACCTTTAACTTCCTGAACATAAATTATAATTAAAAGTCTGCACAGTTTAACACCAAAATTAATTTCTTCCTCTGATTCAGTCCTAATTCATATGTGATTACTTTTGCAGCCAGAAAAAGCTCAGAATCTCCAGAATTAACTCACTGAGCTGCAGAAGCTGCACTAGCACTTATTAATGAAGTCTGATTGTGCAAATCTTTTCTTGCTGCAATTTTCTTAAAATATGGTTAAGGTTGGCTGGGATTATCCTGCTGTAGGGTTATTATGTCAGTTGCAAAAAGTGGTTTTCAGAATAGTTATTTATTGTGATATTTTCTGCAGCAACGGATTGCACCCTTTCTTTTTTTTATGTCACAAGCCTAAGTACTCGCTATAACCCTGGCAAGCACTGCTCTACAGCCCGAAATACAGCTTTGGCAGTTATATTCACAGTTGCTAAGGAAACAGGCAGTCCCCATTGGATTGTCCTTATGCTCCCTTACTTCCTGAACCTTTTTCAGTCTTTTGCTTTACTCCTTTATCTCTGGTACTTAACCATGGCCATGCATCTCTCACCTGCCCCACATCCACAGCTGCCTCATCCCGGAGCGAGTGCAACCACCAAATAGTCCACAATTTAGTGAAAAGGTCATTAGTCTGGCATTCCATTCAAACATGGACAGATACCTCATCAGAACTTGTTTAACCCATTTTCCAAGCAAAGCAAACGAAAAGGTTAAAGTCAAGCACAACAAACTATTACAAATTCAGCAAACAGCCGCCAAGAAATAAAGTAATACACCAAGCTACGGACAGTGTTTTTTTGTTGTTGAAGTACACAGGGTCACGTTGGCTCTATAAGGTAACTCTGAAATAGGCATTACTAAGCCTATGACAGTAAATCAGACTAAAACCATTATGTTATCGCTGCTAGGTAGAAAGAGGACAACTTTGGTGCCTTAAAACATAATTTTTAGTTTAATAGTGATACAATGAAGACAAGCACACTATTTCAATCCTTCAATAGTTCTTAGTCATCCAAAAATTATTTCTCAGCTGTTGCTACAGTGACAATTATTCATAAGTAAATACTATTTAGTAAGTATTAGTACTGTCAGAGGAGGGTAAGGAGCATGGAATAGGAAAAGGAAAATTCATGCAACCATTCAATAATACAGCATAATTATATATCATTCAACAAGCCCTAGCAATACCCAGACCCACCAAAAACCGGAATTACCTACCAAAATATTCCTTTTTTATGTGCATTTCCAATTCCTTCTCCAGTTCCAGTGTGAGCGCCTCTAGCCGCTTCTCAGCTTGGCTGGGCGCATTTTCCCTACCGGGGGTCACCTGGTAGGGAAGTTTCATCTTTTGGCCCGTGGACTTCGCGTTGTAACCAATTACTGAGGATGAACCGCCACTCGTCTCTCCAAGGCTACAGGACAGCTGCTGCGGATCTGGAACTGGCAAAAGTCCTTGCAGGTGCACACGGGTCTGAAGGCCACTTGAGTCCACATAATCCTGTAGAAGCGTGTCCTCCTGTAAACTGGTGCCCAGCATAGATGAACGGGGCGAGGGCATTTGTAAGTCCGGGTAAGTGCTCATTGACCCCCTAGAGCTGCGAGAACTCCTGGAGCTGTGACTGGAGATACTGGAGCGGGGACTGGCCACAGAATTAGCAGTGGGTCCTGGTCGAGAAGTCCCATCCTGACTGCAGATGCTGGATCGGGGGCTGGCCTGCGGTGGCGCGTGTAAAATGCCCCCATCCATGTCGTGGTTGAGCATGGGCCCATAGCGGGAGTCAGAGTAGCTTGACCTGGGGCTGGTGGTGAAGGAGTACTGGCTAGCTGTGCTGGACCGGGGGCTAGTATGCCTCTGGTCGTAGCCCATACTTATCCCACTGGTGCGATTACTGCTGGGCTTACTGCAACAGTCACAGCTGTTTACACTGGCCCGTGGGCTAGACTGTTTACTTGTGTCGCTAGCGCTACTTGCATAGCTAGACCTAGGACTAATTATGCCGTTTCCCTCGCAGTGAACTAAACTAGACCTAGGACTCGTGTACCTGTCCGGGCCCGGGACCACAAGACTCGTGCGAGGACTGCTCATGCTTGACCTGGGACTGGCGTGCTTGCTTTGCTCTTGAGAGGACAGAGAAGACGCCAGACTGGACCGCGGGCTGGTTGCATTGTATTTACAATCGTGATTGCTTGTAATACATACGCTGTTGCACCTGTTGCTGGACACTGCCGCGGGTTTGTTGAGTAAAACACCGTCAAAAGAGGAGCCGGTGCTGTACCTGTGGCCCAACACTTCCAGGGAATACCTCCGATGTCTCTCGCCTGTGTAACACGGCAGGGCTACTTCAGACTGGGTGCAACAACCCTCTTCACCGTACAGCGTGTCTCTTTGAGGAGCACAAAAATCCGCAGACACAGCCCGGTTACAGTTCACTGGCCGCACCGGAGCAGCATTGTACACTTTACTTCCACATGTAAAATTCTCCACTGTGTGATGTTGCTGGAGAAGCACAGTTCCGTTCATTGGTGCACTTGCATGCTCCACATTAGGAGCAGGGAAGTCCAAGTCTCTTCTCGTATTGTACATCCCATCATTGTATGCATCATACAGGGAAAGGTCCTCCATCAGATTGGTGGTCCTTAGTCCTAAATCCTGCTGATAGTGCTCCATGTTGCACCTCCGAAGCTTAAAACAAACTGTGTTGCGCTGATGTCCAACTAGCTAGCACCGCGAAGCGCTAATTGCGTTTCACATGGAAATCAAAACAAAACGCGGAGATACACCCGCTGCTCATTTAAGGAAAACCGCCTGTTTTCTGTGTGCGCCATCGTTGAACACATCCTCTTCCTTTGCTCGGCAACGTCCAGTGGAAAAAAACAAACTCTTTCTTACCGCTTCTGCCGGCAGGGATACGTTTGTCAACTTCGGTTTTTGTTAAGTTGAAAGGTCTTTACAGTCAACGGCGCGCTGCGCGGAGGAATTTCTCCTTGTTAGTTTTTGCGCTAATGTCATTTCTCCGTAGTTTGCTTCAAAAGTAAGTTAGGTACAAATGTCTCTGTAATGCATGTAACCACCATGTGTACCTTAGAAATAATAAAGCATACTAAAAGACAAACAAACGCCATTTCATTCAAGGGACTTTTTTGTGTGACAGGAATGCGAGGATGGAGACTGGGTGTACTGCGCCTCTGTGGAATGTGGTTAATGCTGCAGAGAAACAATGATTGCGACCAACTCAGCAAGGGGCTGCCGGCTTTAAAAGAGAAGACTTTAGAAAATAAAGGGGACGTCTGCATTCATCCAGGCTAACTAAAATGGGATACAAAGCATCCCTCACCTGGTACGACTCCTTAATAGAGAACCAGCTCAAGTTTGTTTACCTTTTGTAAACAGACAGTCCATTCTGTAACTTGGGCAAAATGCGTTCCACGCCATCTCATAACATCAGTTATGACTATTCAGTGCAAATACAACTGTAATATTAGTATGTTCAAATAAACATCATGCATCAAGCTGACAGCATATTTTATAGTAACTTTTATTTATTAGTTAATAATAGCCAATGCATGCATACACACTGCATTATATTGCCATGAAATTTGTGAACATTGTGTGAATGCATACATTCAGTATAATCATTCAAATTAAGTTTATCATCAGACAAAAAAGTTAAATACTATTCATCAACTACCAGCTACTGGAAGGAAAGACAGTATTATAGCAGCAAATGCAGTAACAAATAACACATTTAGCATAAATTGACCAAATCCAGAGCTTTGAACCGTTCTCCCATGGCCTCGACTTTTGAACCAATGGACAACTTCATCAAGATCATACTTGCGTGGCTTATAACCTAATTCTAACATCGCCTTGGCCATGCTAAAGTAATGCGTCACACCTGTTTTGTACACTTCTGTACGGGTCAAAAGAGGTTGGAAGTTATAGAAGGGGCCAATCACATAATGAATCATCTCTATAAGAAATGCAGTGTAATAAATCAGAGTCACTGGCAAACGCAGTTTTGGAAAAGAGTATCCTAATCCCTCAACGAGTGGTCTAAAAAATTCAAAATTGTTGACAGGATGGCCATCAGAAATAAAGTAGGCTTTACCAGCAGAAATATGGTGTTTTTCTGCAGACAGAGCCTCAGCAGCCAGTATATGTGCTGACACCAAGTTATCCACATGAACAAACTCCACAAGGCTGTTTGGTTTCCCATATACAAACCTGAAAATCCCCTTCTCAATGTAATTTACAATCCTAGGTAGGTGCCTCTGCTCCCCAGGCCCATAGATGCCAGCAGGTCTTAATGCACAGGTTCTTAGCACCCCAGAACCATCATGCAGCACTGTCCCATTGGCTTTTAATACAGCCATTTCAGCCAGGGACTTGGTTCTAGAATAGTGGTCTGGATGAAGATGGAGCGGAAGATAAGGTAAACTTTCATCTCCATTTTCTATTTCTTGGCCGCCAAACACCACATTGAATGTACTAGTATACACCAGTCTAGACGCCCCATGCTCGATGCAAGCATTTAGGACATTTTGTGTGCCTTGGATATTCACAGCTTCAATTAACTTCCAATTAAGTTGTTCCCTGCCTGACATGCCATAGGAAGCAACGTGGAACACACAGTCCACATTCATGACGGCTCTCTTGACTTGTCCATAATCTCTCACATCACCTTGCAAAAATGTCACATTTTCTGGCAGTTCTTGTACGGGTGGGGCTGTGTCAAGCAGAGTGACCCTGGTCCCCTTTTCCTGGAGGGTGCATGCTAATCTGTAGGGTTAAACACAATTTACCAACAATTAGTTAAATCCAACAAAAGATATTTCAAGCAAAACTACAAAAAAATAAAACAAATTACATACAAACAAATTCCACATTGTTAGTTATGATTCAATTTAAAATTTGTGTGACAACGCCACCTTGTTGATGGATTATTTATTGCGCCAAGTGATGCTGAATGTTGAAGCATAAAATACAACCTACCGGTAACCAAAATATCCACTTCCACCCGTTATCAACACCGAAAAAGAAAGGTCCATATTAAATCAACTCTGAAATAACAACATAACAACAACTTAGACTTTGCAAAAAAAGTTATGTTAGATTAGGACGCTAGCTAAACGTGAACCACACATTGAGCACCAAGCGTACATTCAATCAACATTTCTTTCCATATCCACATAACTTAAGGCAATCTGAAAAAGAAATGACAACAAAAAGTTAAGCAATGTGCTAACGTAAACCTCTCACCGAGTTTTGTCAATTACTTCGTAGTTTCGGTATATAACGTTAGCGTAAAAACGCCCAAAAATAACCATCTAAACGCCACGAAAACCATACAAGATATTAATGATCACTAACACAAATCTTCACAATGCAGCGCTACCTGGTAAATTTCGCACACGTTGTCCGTATGACAAGTTGCAGCACCATTCGAGTCAGGCGAGCGAGACCGAGACCGGAAGTATTAATGTTATATGTTTTTATACATTTACCTTTGACCACAAAAGTACATGCTTTACAGTTAGCTGTACTGCTGCGTTTTTTAAGTCCACTGTAAAAAACACACACACACGCACGCACGCACGCACGCACGCACGCACGCACGCACGCACACACACACACACACACACACACACACACACACACACACACACACACACACACACACACACACACACACACACACACACACACACACACACACACACACACACACACCTTTAGAACCATTAATTGCATTTTGTCTTTTACTTTGAAAGAGTTATCTGAGAAAACTTCTTGCTTCCTTCTTCCTGCGTGCGTTTTTTTTAAACGGTTTACGTGCGTTTTGCTTTCTACCTAATAAATACCATTACAATAGCCCGTATGTGTTGTAAATTTATCATGTTGCACGCCAACGCAGAGTAGTGCTGTGTGAAAATAATGTTATGTTTGTTGTTACCGTTATGAAAATAGTTTCTGCTGGTGGCGAAGACCAACTTTGTAAGGAGGGACTTTTCTGATAACTTCTTCCTCCTCCTTCTTTATGACGCCTTTATATAGACCTGGTGCAGCTACAGATCAACTTGGGAGCATAATTTGGTAGGGGCACAAACTTAAATTACAGATAAGCATTTTAGGCCTTGACTTCACTACAAATACCGTAATAGTACCATAATGTCATACTCCAGTTGTATTATGTGGTTTTGTCCGCACTCCAATAGTGATTCTGCTAGGGTCACATACGCAGTAAGTATTCCTACTTATGTACTGAGGTATGGCGTGTTCAGGGCCGGCCCAAGCCTTTATGGGGCTCTAAGCAGAATACCACCAAAACTGCACTACTAGCTGCTTTATCATTTCATAGCCTACACAGTTAGTCTAAGACACCAATTATCATCTGCGTTTTTAGTTTCTTCTTTTGTTTCTGCAATATCTTAATATCTAATAGCTTTTTAATTTAAAAATATTTTAGCAGGTGGCCATTCCAACTGGTCTTGGGGGTCCCCTGGTGGCATGGGGGCTCTAAGTGGCCGCTTAGTTTGCTTATGCCTTGGGCCAGCCCTGGGTGTGTTTTTATCTTATTACGAAGAATACAAGTTCCATATTCTAAATTAAATACAAGCATGGGGTAAGTTTTAGTTTTTACTTTGTGTAATCAATTTAGTTTCTAAGTTTCATATATATTGTGTTGAAATGATCATAAGAAAATTATTTATCCATCTTTTACAGGTATGATGGACCTTAAACAGTATTTCCAAAGAATTGGATTTTCTGGATCCTTTGAGAAACCAGACCTTGCAACTCTGAAGTTAATCCATAAACTACATGTAATGTCCATTCCTTTTGAAAACCTCAGCATTCACTGTGGAG
The DNA here is from genome assembly GCA_029959045.1 of Taenioides sp. WSHXM2023. NCBI lineage: Eukaryota > Metazoa > Chordata > Actinopteri > Gobiiformes > Gobiidae > Taenioides > Taenioides sp. WSHXM2023. The sequence continues at coordinate 22,052,154 of CM057091.1, read as the reverse complement.
AAAAGGTCATCATGGACATTGAGGTAATTTTTGACAAGATAATAAATGGCAATCGAGGGGGTTGGTGCCTTGAAAACAACTTCCTTTTTGGTTGGGTACTGCAAAAAATGGGCTATAACAGCACAACTCTTGGCTCTAGAGTTTTTAACAATTGTCTGAATGACTTTGGTCCTCTTGACAATCATCTCATCAACAAGGTTGTGATAGATGGGAAAGCTTACATTGCAGACGTAAGCTTTGGGTTTTCTAGACAACTGTGGGAGCCCATGGAACTTGTCTCAGGAAAAGCTCAAAGTCAGGCAGCAGGTGTATTCAGTTTTTTCGACAAAGGGGACATGTGGGTCTTAGAAAAAACTGGTAGAAAACCTGAAGTACTCAATCCAGCATTTGCCAAATCACGCCTGGTGAACACAAAGCTAACAAAACCAATGTACAGCTTTTCCTTGGAGCCACGAGGCCAGGATCATTTCACTGAGACGTGCTACAAACTTCAGACAGATCCTACATCACTGTTTACTAACAAATCCATCTGTTCATTGCAAACACCAACTGGATTCAAAGCTCTTATTGGCTGGACATTCAGCCACATCACATACAGCCCTGATAAAGGTGTTGATTTTTATGACATGAAGAACATCAGTGCTGAAGAAGTGGAGAAAATTTTGTGTGAAGAATTCAATATAAGGCTGATCCATAAACTGCAGCCAGTTGACAAGACACTAATGTACACTCTCTGAAAAAAGTGTGCCTCAAATGACCTTCACTGGGTTGTTTTCATGGTTTTGCATTCAGACTAATCAGCATTTTGTTTAACTAAATCAAATTATGAATATTTCTTCACACTATAGTTACACTAACTGTGTAATTAATATTACAGAGTTGTTATTGTTACTGTGTGTATTATTATGGTTTTATAAATGTTATCTATAATAATATAACAAATATGGATGTGGCTACATCATTATTAGTAGTAAATAATAAGATAAGATAAGATAATCCTTTATTTGTCCCACAATGGGGAAATTGCAGTAAGTATTGTAATGTTAAGTTGACTGCCATGACAGTAATGTGTGAAAACGGACATGAAGGATCATCCGCGAGAGCAGCAGCTACAGCCGATGGGAGGAGGAAAAGGCTGAAATCAGCTTGGACACTCCACGAGCCAGAGAAGAACCAGGCGGCCTCAGATCACGCGGAGTTCCGATGACAGGACAGATTTCGCGTTCATTTGAAGTGTTGCGCTGAATAAAACTACATAAAACTTAGAGAATGCATTCTCCTCTTTTCCCACACACCACGGACTGACACTACATCACCAGAGCAAAAAACACAGCGCCTACAATAAAGTTCACACGCTTTGGCCTGACCTGTGGTGAAAATGACTTTTAGCTCATCACGATTAAACATCAATCATGTGTCTGTGTTGTCCCACACCTGGGGCCTTTTCTGTTTGATTATAAGCATCTGTGTTGATATAAAAGTAGATAGATGTGAGATGAAAGAGGAGGGAGGGACGCTCCTGGGTAACATGTTTTATCAGAACATACAGTGTTCAATCAGCTGTCAGTGCACGTGTTTGACAGCACTGCATTTACCATGATACATTTGGGCTTTGTAATCCATAAAGGCAGGTGTAGGCAACTGCAGCTGCCTTTTTTCTCCTTCACCCGCCTTGCGAGGCACCTGCAGCGGCCTCAATCTCACGAAAATACCGGTGCCCATGTCGCGGTGTTTATTGTAGGGCGTTTAGCCTGCCGCCGTCTTCAGCCCATGGATCTATTAACATAACTTCAGCCGTGGGCGCTGCGAGAATAAAGTCATAACATTTTGACATTGAAGTCGTAATTTTATGAGATTAAAGTCAGAATCAAAGTAAAGACGTAGTTTTATCGGCCAGGACACAAAACAAAACATTAGACTCATTAATAGCATTTTATGTCTTTTACTTTGAAAGATTTATCCATGGATCTAGGCCTTCTTGGGTCCTTCCTGCGTGTGTTTCTTTAATGATTTACATGCTTTTTGCAATTTACCTAGCCCATATGTGCGTTTTAAATACTAGTATATTACGTTGCACGCCAACGCAGAGTAGTGCTGGTGAGAAAATAATGTTATGTTTGTTGTTACCGTTATGAAAATAGTTTCTGCTGGTGGCGGAGACCAACTTTGTAGGGAGGGACTTTTCTGATAACGTCTTCCTCCTGCGTCACATAGACTTTGTACAGCTCGGTACAGCTACAGATCAACTTTGGAGCATAATTTGGTAGGGGCAAATGTTCTACTTAAATTACAGATACGTATTTTAGACCTTGACTTCACTACAAATGCCGTAGTCTTCATTGAAAGACTATTCTACTATTCTACTCCAGTTGTATTATTGGAATGCATTGTCTTCACTCGGCTACAGCCATACTGCTAGGGTTACATAAATTGATGAATACAAGCCTAGTTCCATGTGCCAAATTAAATAAATGCATGTTGAAAAGATAAAAAAAAAAAAAGTGATTTATGCATCTTTTACAGGTATGATGGACCTTAAACAGTATTTCAAAAGAATTGGATTTTCTGGATCCTTTGAGAAACCAGACCTTGCAACTCTGAAGTTAATCCATAAACTACATGTAATGTCCATTCCTTTTGAAAACCTCAGCATTCACTGTGGAGAAAAGGTCATCATGGACATTGAGGTAATTTTTGACAAGATAATAAATGGCAATCGAGGGGGTTGGTGCCTTGAAAACAACTTCCTTTTTGGTTGGGTACTGCAAAAAATGGGCTATAACAGCACAACTCTTGGCTCTAGAGTTTTTAACAATTGTCTGAATGACTTTGGTCCTCTTGACTCTCATCTCATCAACAAGGTTGTGATAGATGGGAAAGCTTACATTGCAGACGTAAGCTTTGGGGTTTCTAGCCAGTTGTGGGAGCCCATGGAACTTGTCTCAGGAAAAGCTCAAAGTCAGGCAGCAGGTGTATTCAGTTTTTTCGACAAAGGGGACATGTGGGTGTTAGAAAAAACTGGTAGAAAACCTGAAGTGCTCAATCCAGCATTTGCCAAATCACGCCTGGTGAACACAAAGCTAACAAAACCAATCTACAGCTTTTCCTTGGAGCCACGAGGCCAGGATCATTTCACTGAGACATGCTACAAACTTCAGACAGATCCTACATCACTGTTTACTAACAAATCCATCTGTTCATTGCAAACACCAACTGGATTCAAAGCTCTTATTGGCTGGACATTCAGCCACATCACATACAGCCCTGATAAAGGTGTTGATTTTTATGACATGAAGAACATCAGTGCTGAAGAAGTGGAGAAAATTTTGTGTGAAGAATTCAATATAAGGCTGATCCATAAACTGCAGCCAGTTGACAAGACACTAATGTACACTCTCTGAAAAAAGTGTGCCTCAAATGACCTTCACTGGGTTGTTTTCATGGTTTTGCATTCAGACTAATCAGCATTTTGTTTAACTAAATCAAATTATGAATATTTCTTCACACTATAGTTACACTAACTGTGTAATTAATATTACAGAGTTGTTATTGTTACTGTGTGTATTATTATGGTTTTATAAATGTTATCTATAATAATATAACAAATATGGATGTGGCTACATCATTATTAGTAGTAAATAATAAGTATTGTAATGTTAAGTTGACTGCCATGACAGTAATGTGTGAAAACGGACATGAAGGATCATCCGCGAGAGCAGCAGCTACAGCCGATGGGAGGAGGAAAAGGCTGAAATCAGCTTGGACACTCCACGAGCCAGAGAAGAACCAGGCGGCCTCAGATCACGCGGAGTTCCGATGACAGGACAGATTTCGCGTTCATTTGAAGTGTTGCGCTGAATAAAACTACATAAAACTTAGAGAATGCATTCTCCTCTTTTCCCACACACCACGGACTGACACTACATCACCAGAGCAAAAAACACAGCGCCTACAATAAAGTTCACACGCTTTGGCCTGACCTGTGGTGAAAATGACTTTTAGTTCATCACGATTAAACATCAATCATGTGTCTGTGTTGTCCCACACCTGGGGCCTTTTCTGTTTGATTATAAGCATCTGTGTTGATATAAAAGTAGATAGATGTGAGATGAAAGAGGAGGGAGGGACGCTCCTGGGTAACATGTTTTATCAGAACATACAGTGTTCAATCAGCTGTCAGTGCACGTGTTTGACAGCACTGCATTTACCATGATACATTTGGGCTTTGTAATCCATAAAGGCAGGTGTAGGCAACTGCAGCTGCCTTTTTTCTCCTTCACCCGCCTTGCGAGGCACCTGCAGCGGCCTCAATCTCACGAAAATACCGGTGCCCATGTCGCGGTGTTTGTTGTAGGGCGTTTAGCCTGCCGCCGTCTTCAGCCCATGGATCTATTAACATAACTTCAGCCGTGGGCGCTGCGAGAATAAAGTCATAACATTTTGACATTGAAGTCGTAATTTTATGAGATTAAAGTCAGAATCAAAGTAAAGACGTAGTTTTATCGGCCAGGACACAAAACAAAACATTAGACTCATTAACAGCATTTTATGTCTTTTACTTTGAAAGATTTATCCATGGATCTAGGCCTTCTTGGGTCCTTCCTGCGTGTGTTTCTTTAATGATTTACATGCTTTTTGCAATTTACCTAGCCCATATGTGCGTTTTAAATACTAGTATATTACGTTGCACGCCAACGCAGAGTAGTGCTGGTGAGAAAATAATGTTATGTTTGTTGTTACCGTTATGAAAATAGTTTCTGCTGGTGGCGGAGACCAACTTTGTAGGGAGGGACTTTTCTGATAACGTCTTCCTCCTGCGTCACATAGACTTTGTACAGCTCGGTACAGCTACAGATCAACTTTGGAGCATAATTTGGTAGGGGCAAATGTTCTACTTAAATTACAGATACGTATTTTAGACCTTGACTTCACTACAAATGCCGTAGTCTTCATTGAAAGACTATTCTACTATTCTACTCCAGTTGTATTATTGGAATGCATTGTCTTCACTCGGCTACAGCCATACTGCTAGGGTTACATAAATTGATGAATACAAGCCTAGTTCCATGTGCCAAATTAAATAAATGCATGTTGAAAAGATAAAAAAAAAAAAAGTGATTTATGCATCTTTTACAGGTATGATGGACCTTAAACAGTATTTCAAAAGAATTGGATTTTCTGGATCCTTTGAGAAACCAGACCTTGCAACTCTGAAGTTAATCCATAAACTACATGTAATGTCCATTCCTTTTGAAAACCTCAGCATTCACTGTGGAGAAAAGGTCATCATGGACATTGAGGTAATTTTTGACAAGATAATAAATGGCAATCGAGGGGGTTGGTGCCTTGAAAACAACTTCCTTTTTGGTTGGGTACTGCAAAAAATGGGCTATAACAGCACAACTCTTGGCTCTAGAGTTTTTAACAATTGTCTGAATGACTTTGGTCCTCTTGACTCTCATCTCATCAACAAGGTTGTGATAGATGGGAAAGCTTACATTGCAGACGTAAGCTTTGGGGTTTCTAGCCAGTTGTGGGAGCCCATGGAACTTGTCTCAGGAAAAGCTCAAAGTCAGGCAGCAGGTGTATTCAGTTTTTTCGACAAAGGGGACATGTGGGTGTTAGAAAAAACTGGTAGAAAACCTGAAGTGCTCAATCCAGCATTTGCCAAATCACGCCTGGTGAACACAAAGCTAACAAAACCAATCTACAGCTTTTCCTTGGAGCCACGAGGCCAGGATCATTTCACTGAGACATGCTACAAACTTCAGACAGATCCTACATCACTGTTTACTAACAAATCCATCTGTTCATTGCAAACACCAACTGGATTCAAAGCTCTTATTGGCTGGACATTCAGCCACATCACATACAGCCCTGATAAAGGTGTTGATTTTTATGACATGAAGAACATCAGTGCTGAAGAAGTGGAGAAAATTTTGTGTGAAGAATTCAATATAAGGCTGATCCATAAACTGCAGCCAGTTGACAAGACACTAATGTACACTCTCTGAAAAAAGTGTGCCTCAAATGACCTTCACTGGGTTGTTTTCATGGTTTTGCATTCAGACTAATCAGCATTTTGTTTAACTAAATCAAATTATGAATATTTCTTCACACTATAGTTACACTAACTGTGTAATTAATATTACAGAGTTGTTATTGTTACTGTGTGTATTATTATGGTTTTATAAATGTTATCTATAATAATATAACAAATATGGATGTGGCTACATCATTATTAGTAGTAAATAATAAGTATTGTAATGTTAAGTTGACTGCCATGACAGTAATGTGTGAAAACGGACATGAAGGATCATCCGCGAGAGCAGCAGCTACAGCCGATGGGAGGAGGAAAAGGCTGAAATCAGCTTGGACACTCCACGAGCCAGAGAAGAACCAGGCGGCCTCAGATCACGCGGAGTTCCGATGACAGGACAGATTTCGCGTTCATTTGAAGTGTTGCGCTGAATAAAACTACATAAAACTTAGAGAATGCATTCTCCTCTTTTCCCACACACCACGGACTGACACTACATCACCAGAGCAAAAAACACAGCGCCTACAATAAAGTTCACACGCTTTGGCCTGACCTGTGGTGAAAATGACTTTTAGTTCATCACGATTAAACATCAATCATGTGTCTGTGTTGTCCCACACCTGGGGCCTTTTCTGTTTGATTATAAGCATCTGTGTTGATATAAAAGTAGATAGATGTGAGATGAAAGAGGAGGGAGGGACGCTCCTGGGTAACATGTTTTATCAGAACATACAGTGTTCAATCAGCTGTCAGTGCACGTGTTTGACAGCACTGCATTTACCATGATACATTTGGGCTTTGTAATCCATAAAGGCAGGTGTAGGCAACTGCAGCTGCCTTTTTTCTCCTTCACCCGCCTTGCGAGGCACCTGCAGCGGCCTCAATCTCACGAAAATACCGGTGCCCATGTCGCGGTGTTTGTTGTAGGGCGTTTAGCCTGCCGCCGTCTTCAGCCCATGGATCTATTAACATAACTTCAGCCGTGGGCGCTGCGAGAATAAAGTCATAACATTTTGACATTGAAGTCGTAATTTTATGAGATTAAAGTCAGAATCAAAGTAAAGACGTAGTTTTATCGGCCAGGACACAAAACAAAACATTAGACTCATTAACAGCATTTTATGTCTTTTACTTTGAAAGATTTATCCATGGATCTAGGCCTTCTTGGGTCCTTCCTGCGTGTGTTTCTTTAATGATTTACATGCTTTTTGCAATTTACCTAGCCCATATGTGCGTTTTAAATACTAGTATATTACGTTGCACGCCAACGCAGAGTAGTGCTGGTGAGAAAATAATGTTATGTTTGTTGTTACCGTTATGAAAATAGTTTCTGCTGGTGGCGGAGACCAACTTTGTAGGGAGGGACTTTTCTGATAACGTCTTCCTCCTGCGTCACATAGACTTTGTGCAGCTCGGTACAGCTACAGATCAACTTTGGAGCATAATTTGGTAGGGGCAAATGTTCTACTTAAATTACAGATAAGTATTTTAGACCTTGACTTCACTACAAATGCCGTAGTCTTCATTGAAAGACTATTCTACTATTCTACTCCAGTTGTATTATTGGAATGCATTGTCTTCACTCGGCTACAGCCATACTGCTAGGGTTACATAAATTGATGAATACAAGCCTAGTTCCATGTGCCAAATTAAATAAATGCATGTTGAAAAGATAAAAAAAAAAAAGTGATTTATGCATCTTTTACAGGTATGATGGACCTTAAACAGTATTTCAAAAGAATTGGATTTTCTGGATCCTTTGAGAAACCAGACCTTGCAACTCTGAAGTTAATCCATAAACTACATGTAATGTCCATTCCTTTTGAAAACCTCAGCATTCACTGTGGAGAAAAGGTCATCATGGACATTGAGGTAATTTTTGACAAGATAATAAATGGCAATCGAGGGGGTTGGTGCCTTGAAAACAACTTCCTTTTTGGTTGGGTACTGCAAAAAATGGGCTATAACAGCACAACTCTTGGCTCTAGAGTTTTTAACAATTGTCTGAATGACTTTGGTCCTCTTGACTCTCATCTCATCAACAAGGTTGTGATAGATGGGAAAGCTTACATTGCAGACGTAAGCTTTGGGGTTTCTAGCCAGTTGTGGGAGCCCATGGAACTTGTCTCAGGAAAAGCTCAAAGTCAGGCAGCAGGTGTTTTCCGTTTTTTCGACAAAGGGGACATGTGGGTGTTAGAAAAAACTGGTAGAAAACCTGAAGTGCTCAATCCAGCATTTGCCAAATCACGCCTGGTGAACACAAAGCTAACAAAACCAATCTACAGCTTTTCCTTGGAGCCACGAGGCCAGGATCATTTCACTGAGACATGCTACAAACTTCAGACAGATCCTACATCACTGTTTACTAACAAATCCATCTGTTCATTGCAAACACCAACTGGATTCAAAGCTCTTATTGGCTGGACATTCAGCCACATCACATACAGCCCTGATAAAGGTGTTGATTTTTATGACATGAAGAACATCAGTGCTGAAGAAGTGGAGAAAATTTTGTGTGAAGAATTCAATATAAGGCTGATCCATAAACTGCAGCCAGTTGACAAGACACTAATGTACACTCTCTGAAAAAAGTGTGCCTCAAATGACCTTCACTGGGTTGTTTTCATGGTTTTGCATTCAGACTAATCAGCATTTTGTTTAACTAAATCAAATTATGAATATTTCTTCACACTATAGTTACACTAACTGTGTAATTAATATTACAGAGTTGTTATTGTTACTGTGTGTATTATTATGGTTTTATAAATGTTATCTATAATAATATAACAAATATGGATGTGGCTACATCATTATTAGTAGTAAATAATAAGTATTGTAATGTTAAGTTGACTGCCATGACAGTAATGTGTGAAAACGGACATGAAGGATCATCCGCGAGAGCAGCAGCTACAGCCGATGGGAGGAGGAAAAGGCTGAAATCAGCTTGGACACTCCACGAGCCAGAGAAGAACCAGGCGGCCTCAGATCACGCGGAGTTCCGATGACAGGACAGATTTCGCGTTCATTTGAAGTGTTGCGCTGAATAAAACTACATAAAACTTAGAGAATGCATTCTCCTCTTTTCCCACACACCACGGACTGACACTACATCACCAGAGCAAAAAACACAGCGCCTACAATAAAGTTCACACGCTTTGGCCTGACCTGTGGTGAAAATGACTTTTAGCTCATCACGATTAAACATCAATCATGTGTCTGTGTTGTCCCACACCTGGGGCCTTTTCTGTTTGATTATAAGCATCTGTGTTGATATAAAAGTAGATAGATGTGAGATGAAAGAGGAGGGAGGGACGCTCCTGGGTAACATGTTTTATCAGAACATACAGTGTTCAATCAGCTGTCAGTGCACGTGTTTGACAGCACTGCATTTACCATGATACATTTGGGCTTTGTAATCCATAAAGGCAGGTGTAGGCAACTGCAGCTGCCTTTTTTCTCCTTCACCCGCCTTGCGAGGCACCTGCAGCGGCCTCAATCTCACGAAAATACCGGTGCCCATGTCGCGGTGTTTGTTGTAGGGCGTTTAGCCTGCCGCCGTCTTCAGCCCATGGATCTATTAACATAACTTCAGCCGTGGGCGCTGCGAGAATAAAGTCATAACATTTTGACATTGAAGTCGTAATTTTATGAGATTAAAGTCAGAATCAAAGTAAAGACGTAGTTTTATCGGCCAGGACACAAAACAAAACATTAGACTCATTAACAGCATTTTATGTCTTTTACTTTGAAAGATTTATCCATGGATCTAGGCCTTCTTGGGTCCTTCCTGCGTGTGTTTCTTTAATGATTTACATGCTTTTTGCAATTTACCTAGCCCATATGTGCGTTTTAAATACTAGTATATTACGTTGCACGCCAACGCAGAGTAGTGCTGGTGAGAAAATAATGTTATGTTTGTTGTTACCGTTATGAAAATAGTTTCTGCTGGTGGCGAAGACCAACTTTGTAGGGAGGGACTTTTCTGATAACGTCTTCCTCCTGCGTCACATAGACTTTGTACAGCTCGGTACAGCTACAGATCAACTTTGGAGCATAATTTGGTAGGGGCAAATGTTCTACTTAAATTACAGATACGTATTTTAGACCTTGACTTCACTACAAATGCCGTAGTCTTCATTGAAAGACTATTCTACTATTCTACTCCAGTTGTATTATTGGAATGCATTGTCTTCACTCGGCTACAGCCATACTGCTAGGGTTACATAAATTGATGAATACAAGCCTAGTTCCATGTGCCAAATTAAATAAATGCATGTTGAAAAGATAAAAAAAAAAAAGTGATTTATGCATCTTTTACAGGTATGATGGACCTTAAACAGTATTTCCAAAGAATTGGATTTTCTGGATCCTTTGAGAAACCAGACCTTGCAACTCTGAAATTAATCCATAAACTACATGTAATGTCCATTCCTTTTGAAAACCTCAGCATTCACTGTGGAGAAAAGGTCATCATGGACATTGAGGTAGCTTATGACAAGATAATAAATGGCAATCGAGGGGGTTGGTGCCTTGAAAACAACTTCCTTTTTGGTTGGGTACTGCAACAAATGGGCTATAACAGCACAACTCTTGGCTCTAGAGTTTTTAACAATTGTCTGAATGACTTTGGTCCTCTTGACGATCATCTCATCAACAAGGTTGTGATAGATGGGAAAGCTTACATTGCAGATGTAAGCTTTGGGTTTTCTAGCCAGTTGTGGGAGCCCATGGAACTTGTCTCAGGAAAAGCTCAAAGTCAGGCAGCAGGTGTTTTCCGTTTTTTCGACAAAGGGGACATGTGGGTCTTAGAAAAAACTGGTAGAAAACCTGAAGTACTCAATCCAGCATTTGCCAACTCACGCCTGGTGGACACGAAGCTAACAAAACCAATCTACAGCTTTTCCTTGGAGCCACGAGGCCAGGATCATTTCACTGAGACGTGCTACAAACTTCAGACAGATCCTACATCACTGTTTACTAACAAATCCATCTGTTCATTGCAAACACCAACTGGATTCAAAGCTCTTATTGGCTGGACATTCAGCCACATCACATACAGCCCTGATAAAGGTGTTGATTTTTATGACATGAAGAACATCAGTGCTGAAGAAGTGGAGAAAATTTTGTGTGAAGAATTCAATATAAGGCTGATCCATAAACTGCAGCCAGTTAACAAGGCACTAATGTGCATTCTCTGAAAAAATATCAAGCCAAATAAACAAATAAGATAAGAAAGATAAGATATGCCTTTATTAGTCCCACAGTGGGGAAATTCCAGTGTTTTTTATTTTTATTTTATTTTATTTTATTAGTAGGATAGCCCCTTGAGATGTGTCATCTCGTTTGCGAGGGGGTCCTAAAAAGAAAACATCACAGAACATAACAAACATTAAGTAAATCACAAAAAAAATACAAATCAAGACAAGACACAAACAGCAACAGTCATACACACAACAACAAATCCATTATAATAGCCCTTGTACCTCATACACAGAAGTATAAAAAATAATAATAATAATAAAATAATAATAATAATAATAATAATAATAAACGAGTAAATAACATTCCATGTGCCACTCATAATATAGCCATGAAAGTATAAAAATAAATAAATAAATTAAAAAAAATTAAAAAAAATCAACACCTTGTCACACTAACAATAACAGCAATAATAATAATAATAAAAAAATATATAATACACAAGGAAATAATAAATTTCTTAAATCAGAAACAGGAACAATTGATATGAAAATATTTACGAATAGCTGTCTTGAAGAGATTAAAAGATGTGATCGATCTGAGTGAGGTAGGAAGATTATTCCAATCATAAGGAGCTTTAATTTTAAATGCTTTATGTCCAATTTCCTTTTTAAATTTAGGAACATTGAAAAACAAATGTTCAGTGTGTCGAAAATTGTAAGTTGATGAAAGTGGACATAAAAATTCTTTTAAGTAAGATGGGTAATTATAATAATGACATTTGAATACAAACTGAAGCCAGTTCAAGTATCTTCTAACAGAAAGTGAAGTCCAGTTTAATGTAGAATACATATGGCAATGATGTGTGCGATAAGGACATCTTAATATAAATCTACAAAGGCTGTTGTACATGACATCCAGAGCATGGAGGTTGGTTTCTGTAGCACTCTGATAGACCACATCAGCGTAATCCAGAATTGGAAGAAGAAGCTGAGTTACAATTCGATTCCGGACTGGTAAAGTGAAACAATCAATAGAAGAATAAAGTATCCTTAACTGATAAGATAATTTCTGTATGATTGAGTTAATATGGGGTTTAAATGTCATCTGAGAATCAAAATGAACACCAAGATACTTGAATTGGTCAACTTGTTGCATAGGAGATCCGTCAAGAAAGTTGATTGTAAGGTTATGAGTTGATGGAGCATTTCTATGCATAAATAACATACCAAATGATTTTTTCATATTTAGCATAAGTTTATTTAAAGAGAACCACTTCTGAACCATATTGAAGTCTTGCTGAAGAGAATGATGAATTATGGAGGAATCAGTGCTGGATTAATAAATTACAGTGTCATCGGCATATAAGTGAATTTGTGAAGTACGACATATATTTGGTAAATCGTTTATAAATATTGAAAATAACAGTGGACCAAGAGAAGAGCCTTGGGGTACCCCTTTATCGATTATCTTAAAACAGCATCCTAAGTATGAGACACACTGAAACCTGTAATGGAAGTAGGAGTTAAACCAAAGTATGCTACTTTTAGACAGCCCAATGGCATACAGCTTATCAAGTAAAAGATAATGGTCTACAAAATCAAAAGCCCTAGAAAGATCAATAAAAATAGCACCAGTCTACATATTGGAATCATATGAGGATAGTATGTCATTAGAAAATTTTAAAAGAGCAGTTGTGGTGGAAAAATTGGGCCTGAAGCCAGATTGAAAAGGTGACAAAATATTGAAATTATTTATAAATTGTGAAAGCTGAGTATAAATAAATTTTTCAAATACTTTAACAACACTGTTGATTATGGAAATTGGTCTATAATTATTTATGTCATGTGAGTCCCCACTTTTGAACAGAGGTATAACTCTAGTGCATTTCCAAGTCTGGGGAGTGGAACATGATGACAATGACAAGTTAAACAAATCAGACAGTGGATAAGCCAAAACGTGTGAAGCAACTTTTAAGAATTTCATTTCAAGACCATCAGGACCAGGTCCAGAATCAGAGTTAAGGTTATCTATAACTTGCTGCACCTGAGTAGGAGTAATGCGTTCAAATGAAAAGGAATTTGTCTGATTAAGAGGTACATTTGAAAAATAATCTGAGTGTTGCAACGCACAGTTCAAGAACAGCAGGAAATGGTAACATGCAATAAAACAAGATAATAGATAATGGCTTAAAAATAATTTAAAAATAGACTTAAAAAATAGACTCTAATGTAACACTGTTCCGGTGGAGCAAAAATATAAAATACCAAAAAAACGATTATGTACAATAAAAGTAACAGTGCAGCATAAGTGCAAATAACAGACTTAAATTGCAATGGAAGACAGGATTAAAATACTTATGACCCTCATTTGGTTGTCTGAATGTAAACCTTGAAAACAATGTAAAAATTGTAAAATTTGGTGTTGCTAATCTGCATTTTTTGACTAAATCAAATGATGGATGTTTCCTCACACTAGTTACACTGACTGTGTAATTAATATTGAACAATATCACGCACAGTTGTTATTTTGTCTTCTGAAATTTTGATGGACATTTTCCTTTACAGTCCCTGACAAAAGTCTTGTCGCTTATCCATTTTGTAGAAACAAAAGCTTATAACCTGACTTTAAATTAATCGATTGGTTTTAGAAATGTCTCATATGAAAGCTAAAACCCTCCCAAATTATGCTCAATATACTAAAATAAATTTGCTTCACTGAAGAAAGATTGATCATTTAATGAACACAGAAAGGTCAGATTTTGGCAAGACAAAAGTCTTGTCGCCTACAGAAAATTGAACAAATAATTTACTTCAAATACAAAAATATGTTGCATAACGTCAGTGAATTAAGTAGTGGTGCTGTGAGATCCATATTTAATATCTTGTATGACTTCCATGAGCTTGAAGGACTGCATCCATGTGGTTCGACAATGATTCATACAATTTGTTGATGAAGTCATCAGGAATAGCAAAGAAAGCAGTCTTACATGCCTCCCAGAGTTCATCAAGATTCTTTGGTTTTGCCTTCCATGCTTCCTCTTTCATTCTACCCCAGACATGCTCAATGATGTTCATGTCTGGTGACTGGGCTGGCCAGTCCTGGAGCGCCTTGATCTTCTTCACCTTGAGGAACTTTGATGTAGACATAGAAGTATGCGATGGAGCACCATCCTGCTGCAAAATTTGACCCCCTTTTATGGTTGGGAATGTAAGAGGTAGCTAATACTTCTTGATATTTTAGGCTATTGATATTGCCTTCCACCCTGCAAATGTCTCGCACACCCCCATACTGGATGTAACTGGATGTAACCCCAGACATGATTTTTCCGCCACCAAACTGTTTTCTGGGTGAATCTTGGATCCATGCGGGCTCCAGTAGGTCTCCTGCAATATTTGCGGCGGCTGTGATGTAATTCAACTGAGGATTCATCTGAGAAATCCACCTTCTGCCACTTTTCCAGTGTCCATCCTTTTAGCAGGCTGTGGGCCTTGGCAAATGCCACACGGTTTTTTAATTGCCTTTTGTTTAGTGCTGGTTTCTGTGCACTGATTCGACCATGGAGGCCATTTCAAGACAGAATTCTACAAACTGTTCTGGTTGACATAGGGACTTGAGGTGACCAGGCCTGGTGGAGCTCTGCTGCAGTGGAAAAGGGGCTGGCCTTGGATTTTCAAATCAACAAACGGTCCTCCCGAGCAGTTGTCTTGCGGGGTCTGCCGGACCTGGGCTTGTCAAAAACATCTCCAGTCTTTTCAGATCTTTTTCTTATTCTTTGTACTTGACGCTGAGACACATTGAAGGTGTCAGCCACCTCAGCAGTGGATCTGGTCTTCAGCCTCTTGATAATTAACGCTTTGGTCTCAGGGTGGATCTTAGGCATGTTGTCAGAGGTCAAGTTGCAGTTGATGTGAAGGTCTGGTGTGCTGGGGTTCTTTTTATACACACCCACTAATTGATTGATCAGTAACTGATCACAGGTGAGGCTGTAATCTAGGATTGGGTGCATTATATGACAAGGCGACAAGACTTTTGTCTTGCCAAAATCTGACCTTTCTGTGTTCATTAAATGATCAATCTTTCTTCAGTGAAGCAAATTTATTTTAGTATATTGAGCATAATTTGGGAGGGTTTTAGCTTTCATATGAGACATTTCTAAAACCAATCGATTAATTTAAAGTCAGGTTATAAGCTTTTGTTTCTACAAAATGGATAAGCGACAAGACTTTTGTCAGGGACTGTATGTATATTGATGATAGTGTCATATAAGTCCATAAGGGCTGGGCACGTGAGTGTATGACACTGTAATAAAATTCATTCATTTATTCTTTCATATTGTGTATATTATTAAGATTTTATTAATGTTATTTATAATAATAAATGTGTAATTGAGGGTGGGAGTAAAAAATCCTTTTTACTCCCACCCCTATTCCACAGATTTTACTTTTTCCCACTCCCTTTTGAGCTTTTTTTTTTTTTGTCTTGATTGTAAGTGCACAAATGGTACAGAAAGGTTTTGTTGTAAACATTGTAATGTTGACTGTATTAGTTGACTGCCATGACTAATGTGTGAAAATGGACTTGAAGAACCAAGTTCAAAATTCATGACTGAAAACCAATAAAATCATTATCTTTTCTGACCATTTTCTGTTTCATGTAAGCCTCTAGATTTATTACGTATAAACAAAATCTAATAAATTGGGCAATTCAGTTTAAGAATAACATAATCTTAAACTTTTATGGTTTATATGAAAATGTTAATGGAAATGATAAAAAAATAGGCACTAGTATCAATCTGTTGCCTTTTTACCATAGCAATAGCTATGAGGACATACAGTATTGTACAACATTAACTTTAATTCAGTTTTGACCTTGTAACATATATAAGTGTACCATATTCACTAGCTTCACATCTGTTTTTTGATTGACTCATGCATGTTTGAGTAATATTGCCTTCCATGTGAGACTTGAATGCTCAGAAAATTCCTGTTTTCACATAGACCTACCCAATTATATATTGTAAGGCATGCACTGACAGTGAAAATATGATGACACAAATAAAAATAGGCCACGGAGTAAACAGTCGTATTGTATTTTAACACGAATTATTTATAATTATTATAATATAATATATAACAATTGTCATGATGACTAAATGATTATTTACAAAAAATAGAAGACGACTACTACTCATAGACAGTATATGTAATTTTATTTATACAGTCTATACCACAACTAGGTCAAAAAAGTACCAGACCCGGATTGGTTGGAAGACGTGTCCATCAGCGAGCGCAGGCGGAAGTAGAGCGCGACTTTAGCCAACGGCAGCATTAGCACACTTCAGACATGAATTCTCTGGAACAAGCCGAAGGTACTCAAACAAACTGTTTAACTGCATTTAGTCAGTTTCATAGGCTTTTGTCAAAAATAAATAAACATATAAACACAATACTGTCGACGATACAAAAGCAGTTATGTGACAACAACACGTCACCTTATTGTGTTCAGGTTTTGGGTTACAAATGTTATACCCACCTAACGGCTAACGTTAGCATGTTTGCTAACTTGCATTACTAACTAAGCTAATGGTTACCGGTGTGTATTACCATAACCCGTGTGTACTAGAAGCCCAACTCTGGCTACTGCAACACTGACAATACAGTGTCTGTATGTAAATGTTAAGTGTTGAATAATATGTAAACATCTTCACAGACCTGAAGGCTTTTGAAAGAAGACTTACAGAATATGTCTCATGTCTGCAACCAGCTACAGGGAGATGGAGAAGTAAGTTAAAGCAAATTGAAAGTTTTTATTTCTTCAGTGCATGTACATGCAATGTATTCTTTAATATATTTGCTGTAATTTGTTAAATGTAATGTCTTTGCAGTGATTTTGATAGTGGTGTCTGTTTGCACGGCTACTGGGGCATGGAACTGGTTGATAGACCCTGATACACAAAAGGTTTGGTTATATTATTTTGAAATGATACAGATGTACAGGGATGACTGTATTTTTAAACAGAGCAACAAATAAATAAAATGTGAATGATACTGTGATAGTGATTTAGCCAAAGGTTAAGGTTAGAAATTATTTTAGTTTGTTTGTGAGGAAACATCTTGTAATTACAATGATGTAACTAAAAGATATGACATATGTATAGGTTAGAATGTCTTAACCAGAGACGTACCGGACTCTGATTTGTAACTTGTTTTCCAAGTCACTTCCATGACTGGTGACTCCACTCAAATAAAGTAATGACGTGTTCGAACTCTCTACTCTGGGGTTGAGAGTACTGACTGGAGGACTGGAGGAGGATTCAGGTCCATGAAAAGCGGTGATGGCACCTTCTCCTCACTTCTCCTTGGGACTTATTGTTGACCTCATGACGTAGCTCTTAAAGGTTAGGGACTAGGAAACGGAAGGAGGTATTTTTGAGCCTTGGACTCTGTTTTGATTAATATTAATTAATTAATATTAATTTTAATATAATGTATAACACAAAATAAAATAAAAACAAAAACAGTGACGACCCAAAAGAGTCTGAGGACTTTCATTTGGAGACCTTACTTGACTCACTCAAGTCGACCAAGAAGGACGTGAGCGTGACACGAAGTTGAAAAACTGGGACTTGACTATAACACCGGCTTACCTTTGTACTTATTGTTCTCCTTATGTCTTTGTTGTTACTTTCCAGGTGTCATTTTTTTCATCACTTTGGAATCACCCCTTTTTTACCCTTAGCTGCGTCACTCTTATTGCGCTATTCTTTGCTGGCATACACAAACGGGTTGTGGCACCATCAATGTATCCTTTGCTTTACAGTTTTTATTAATCATTGTTAAAGTATTAAAACTTTATTAAATCTTGAAATGCCTCTAATGTGAAATTATGACACAGAACACAATGTTTCATTTTCTTTGACTCTTCACACATCAGTATTGCTGCTCGTTGTCGAACAGTTTTAGCGGAATACAATATGTCTTGTGATGATGTAAGTTAAAAATGTTATGTTCCAAGTCTATACCCAATATCACCTGTGTTATCTAATGCCATATATTTTATGTTTCTATTAGACTGGAAAGCTCATTCTAAAGCCACGGCCTAACATCCAGTGACCATCAACTAACGGAATAGTTAGCAAATAATCTTGTGTTTAGCTTGTCTCTGAAATGGTTTTAAGTAAATTTGCACCCCTTCTCTTTGGATGGAAAACTTTCATTTGAGTCAGTGTGCATTTATGCCAGTTCATGAACTAAGCTGCTTTTATGCTGAGTGGACATTTTTAGATGTTTCTTTTTTAATATTATTTCGAAAATAAATGGTAAAATGTGTTTTCTTTATCTTTATATATTTTGTTGTTTAATCTTAATATACGACGCTTTACGACACTTCACTACCCGTCATCGGTTTACGGCACCGTTCAGCGTTCTTCCACATGGCCTCCGACTCCGAGCCATACTAATTTGATAAGTTGTCAGAAAAATTACTCTGCTCAGAAATACATCGCATTCCTGTTGAAATGGGAAAGAGCAAAACCACCAAATTCAAACGCCCACAATTTAATGCGGTGGGGTTCCCGGTCAACGCAGTTAAAGAGGAGGATGGAGACGAAAACTACGGAGACGAGAGCTGTCCTGCTGCTGAGCTGTTGGAGAAAGTATGAGCAAATGCATTGACATGTACATTTGTTTGCCAAGCTGTAACAGTTAGTTCATTGTGATGTCTTCGTTTTGAGGACCGTATGCTACATTACACTTTTATGACCAAAATGATCAAATCTCGACAAATTAATGGGTGAAACATGATGCAATGCTCTCAGTGCCAATACCGTCCATACAGCCCCTATTGTTATTAACGGTTTAATTCCATACATTGTTAAAATAAACCGATTAAATCAGATTGGGATCTAATGATATGAGTGTATCCATATAGTTACAGAGCCCCAGCGCAGATGTGCGAGAGTTTGCATGTGCCAGCATTTCTCGCATAGTGCAGCAGAGCCACACTATACCAGGATTCCTGCAGAGGGATGCAGTGAGGCGCCTGGGCCCCATGCTGTTGGACAGCAGTGTAGCTGTCAGAGAAACCGCAACAGGAGCACTGAGGTGGGAATGAAGATGACCTAACAGCTCAGGTCATGAATATGTACTTGTAACTAACACAACTCTTGTGTTATCTGACATTTTGATAGTGCTCTAGTAACCACAAAGGTGTATGCATGAAAAAAACAAACTGAAGTGAGCACTTTCTTCTTGCCAACATTGGCTTGTTACAAAAGGGCACACACAATAAATACGTTTGCACAGCTCCAGAGTAATTGGAAGTGTTGGAGCAAAATTCAATAAATTAATCACTCAAAATGAATTTGTTTGTTGCCCTTCAAGTCTTGGCATATATGCCCATTATTTTCATATATGCCCATTATTTTCAGTTTTTGAAAGATTGCATTTTATATGCTAAATTTGAGACAAATTATGTGTGGAACAATGTGGTTCCTATAATATGGACATCATTAAAAAGGTGTGACACTATGTCTGGGTCTCTTTAACCTGGACAGGAATCTAAGTGCCTGTGGAGGACAGGAGGCGTGTGAAGATATGGTGAAGCATGATGTCATGACTCCACTCACAGTTCTGCTGAGAGAGGTTAGACTTGCTTTTTGGGACTGTAAATTACTTAACTTTATTTTCATCTGAATATTTTTTTCAATGTGGCTTTACATATGTAAATATGTATACATATGTATATATAATACATTTTAATATGAGTTTCTTATTGGTACCTTTTTTTAAAAAATTCCTTTTGTGTTATGGGCATTTGTTTACCTAGTGCTGTTCTGGATTTGAGATTTCTGTTGTGCCAATGGATGATAAAAAGTGTCCAGTGGAGTGTGTCGCTAATGAAGCTGTGAACCTGCTGTGGAATCTGTGGTAACCCTTAAGTTTATGATTTTATTCCATGTAAATTGGATCATTAACAAATATAATGTAAAAATATTTGCCTGTGATCCAAAATACACACTTCTCCGATACTTAATAAATATGTGAATCTCGTCACCATTGAATTTCTCAGAGTTCAGATGGGTGTGATTAGCCTATCAGGGACAAATGTGAAATGAAATGAGGAAAAAAAAATCTGGTTTCTGAGCAAAGCACTAACTGGTGAGAGAAATTTGCTTTTGTTCTAAGTGATAGATTACCAATGAGCTCCTTTGTTTCACATGCACCACTGAAATAAACTAATGACTGCAGAGTAAAATATAAAGTGCAAAGTAATTGCAAGCAACTTTTCTGCTATATACCATAATAGCATATTGTTAAATATGTTAATAAATATTGTTATTTCTTTTGTTGTCAGTGAGAGCAATACTCAGGCTCTCTCCATTTTTAACAAAGCTGGTCTCCTGGATGTGGTTGTCCACTGTTTGGAAAAATACCCACACAATGTAGAACTGGCCATCTCTGCTGGTAGGTATTTAAGTAAAACCCAACAAGTATCTTCTTGTAGAAAAATAAATGGATCTAGGAAGAAACTGAATTGTCATAATAACGTCACTGTTCCGTGTCTTCATAAATCCATTCATAACCCTTAACTTAAATTGTATGCATTTTTATAAACCACACCCATTATTTACCCTAAAACCTTTTTGTGTTGGCCAGCTCACTGTTTACACACTGTGACTGAGGATAATCCAGAGCTGCTGTGCAGCGTAAACACTTCTGTATTTGGAGCCATGGAAAATGTGCTGCTGTCATCTCAGGAGAGCATGGCTCACTCTCTCCTCAGAGCACTAGCTGCAGGTAATTGTGATATTTATATAAATTTTTTAATTCTAGTGTAGGAGCTGTACAGAGTCAGAAATTTGTTTTTGTATTTTTAGGGACCTTATGGAACATAAAAGGTAGTCTTCCTGCTGCTCACCAGGCCCAAATACTCAACACTGTTGTAGCAACTTTGTCGCAGTGTTTGGATATAGATGCTGGAGCCGTGATCCCTAAACTCAGACAGGCAGAGGAGGACCGCCACCTGAAGACAGGGGCTGGTGTGGAAAATGAAACCTCTAGAGACTTTACTGTGGATGAGATGGGGGAAGAGGAAGAAGCACCAAATTCAAAGATAAACTGCAAAGCTGCCAATATCAATTATGATGTCTCAGACTTATTGCCTGTAAGTGGGGATTTATTGTGGGGAGTTTTTCTACATTACGACTACACTGGCTTGGTGTGGTAAAGCAATCTTGGCTGTTGCAACGTAGCTCTCCATGCCTTCTTTCTGCTGTTATGCACACACATCATTTTGATCCTAATAAAATAATTTAGATTACTAATAAAAAAAATCTTTTGACTAAGACACTACTAACAGATTTATCGACTAAAGGACTACAGCTCTAGTCTACTGTCTCATTAGGAGCACTTTGATGTTGTAAACTAAAGCGTCAATAGAAGCACAAAACTAATTGTACAATTTTTTTAATTTCTGGCAGACATTACAGCGAACCAATACTAACTAATTTATTGTTTAACAAATTGATTAACTTAGATTTCTTTGTGCTTACATGTTTGTGCATGCATGAGCAGGGAAATGTGGCCAGTTTATTTTCAGTTAATTTCAATAATCGTCTTATGTTTACTCACATTATTATTACAATAATATTTTTAACATATATATTAAAAATATATATTTTTGGAAATCATCTTGCGACCCCCATTTGAGAACCACTGGTGTATACGCTGTTACTGTGTTACAGTTTTTATGGGAGTGTAGATTGCAGTTTTACTAAAATTGTAATTTCTATGTAATTCTTGTCTAGAATGATAGAGTGGAGGTGAGGGAAGCGACAGCCTTGTTGACAGCCCAGCAAACATCTTTGGAGATCATTGTCAACATGTGTTGTTCTGATGGTAAGGCACCAGTTTGAAATCAGGGAAACTATCCAAAATAATGATTAATGACATGGCATTCCCAATGGTTATGGCCATATACTTAATGAGGACATACCATTTAAAATCGACTTTGATTGGTTTGAAAATCTCCTATTTTATTTTTTGTTCAGATCCTTCAGATGATGAATGGGAGGAGTCATCAAGCAGTGATGAAAGTGAATTGGGGCCTGATGGCCTTTGTGATGGAGTGTCCAGCCTTATGTCTCCCTTGTGTTTATCTGCTGAAGTTCATGGAGCTTTGATTAAGCACCACATTCCCCAAAAGGCAAATATCTTCTCACTGCTATATTTTGCACACTTCAAAAATGCATTGTCTGACTTTTTTGTGCAATGTTTTCTTTTCCTTAGGTGATCAAAAAGACAGAGTTCCCTAACCCTGAGGCTATTAATATATGCCACCAGAATCCTGCATGGAAGTGCCTAATTAAGAGGTAGAGATGTAAACCTTACAATGAATGCATATTGACACTCTAATATCCAAAGCTTCTTCATGGTTCTTTAAGATTGGAGAGAGTACAGACACGGGCTTTGACGTGCCTTCATAGTATCATTTCTACAATGGATGTGGAGTCTCTGGGAGGAGTAGCAGCTTTACAAGAGGCAGCACTGCACCTCTCATCACTAGTTTTTGGAGGATCAGGTGTCCAATAATCAGGCAAGGAATTTATTCATAAACTTAGTGTGGAAACTGAACTTGGATGTGTTATCTTTTTCAGAAATGCCCAGTGATGCTGAATTTCTAGAAGCTGTAACTAGTGCTCTGAGATCACTATTGCAGACTATTGCTTCCAAAAATATTCCACAGGTAAACTAGATATATTTTTACTAGTACTGTATATGTTTGTACTAAACTGAAAGACTGAAAGACATTCATTGCGTTCTTCAGTGCATGCTACCCCAGCAACTCATGAGTCTGAGTGAAGCAGCCAGCCGTTGTGATGTTGTCAGTGTGAGAGTCAATGCTGTTGCCATTCTGGGTATAACTGGCAGTATTTTGGCAAGGGAGAAAGGCACAGCAGAAACAATCCAGGTACAAACATGATTAACTTTTACTTTCAAGGTGGTGATGTTGACAAAATGTCTCACGCAGCTTATTGGAAATGCCTTACTACAAATTGCCTCCAAAGATACTGACCTTGTTGTAAATGGAGAAGCTCTTGATGCTTTATTTGACGTATTTGCGGATGGTGAAGAGGCAGAGATAGCTGCCAAAAACATCCAGTTACTACCTGCACTCAAAGCACTTCAACCTGTATTTAAGGCCAAGGTAAAATCTTTTTTTTTTTTTTTTTTTTTTACATAATCTTAAATAATCAGTATAAAGTTACTTTTCCATCGTATGTCATTTATGTCTGTATCCAATTTGGAAATATATATAATGTATGCATTTTTTCCTTAGATTCGAAAAGAGGGAAGAGGAAAGTATGCCCCGCAGCAGCTTTGTGTGCTAGACAATGTCAAAACCAACTTGAGAAGATTCATCAGTTATTTAGAAAAGGTGGTGAAAAAATGATCTCTCAGAAGGCCCTAATATGTAGAAATTGGCCAAATATCCGATCAGGTATTGAGGATAACATCAAGATATGTTATCAGGATAATGCATGGATTGTGTTATGGTTGTGAAATCATCTTATTTATTACCATAGCAGTAAAGCAAATATTGCTTTGTTGCTTTGTATACCTCCTATTTACTCTATTTACATCTTGCTGATGTACTCAGTTTTGCAGAATACTTTGTTTTTAGATGTTTTCCCCATTTCTGTTTCCGATATCTTCTACAAAATATATTTATTTGACACAAACTTAAAGTGCATGTGACTAAAAGTTTAGAGTCTGACTTCATGCAGAAACTCCGCCCACAGCCATAGTCCAAACGTGCTGTTAAACTGGGCAGTGTCTGGTGAGTGGGGGGGGTAGGAGGTCTGGACCAACAAGGAACAGCTTGAGTTGCACTTCAAACTCTGCCCCTGCAGGTATGATCTCATAGGCCTCGTGTGCTGCATTCATTTGATTTCAGAAACTTGGACACTTAATCTCATGAATGATGTGTCTGAACGATTAACTTGGAGAAGTTTATTTTATACTTTAATACTTTATAATTTAGTGATATTGATTATTTAGTTCTTGCTGTTTTTTGTTTCAAATTCATTAAATATGTTTCAAATTTATTAAATGTTTCATTTGTAAAGTATGTCAGTATAAATCCTAGAATGGAATCCTATAAACTTAACATCTCAATAATGTGATGTAAACTTTGGAATTAAAATCTTATGCTTGGGTTACAGAATTTTAATTTTGACCTGAGTTGGTGTACGTCTTTCAGAGTTCCCGGATCACATGAATCCAGCATTAAAATGCAGTGGCAGAGTTTAACCATAGTTGGCAGCATACACTTTGTTTTTAATAGTTTTAGATCACAAAGCTGGAGATTAACTTAGACTAGAACAACAAAAAATGGAACAAAGGAACTGTAGAGTGTGCTACAAAAGTGCTTTTGTTAAAAAAAAAAAAAAAAAAGTGTAGTCTTTGTTTGGTGATACCTGTGGTTAATAGTTTTACACCACTCAAGTGGCAGACTGGGATGGAAACTGGTGGAGGGGAAGGCAAAGAAGTGCATTCTAAAACTGTTTCCTATACTTATGCAAAATGACTAGTCTACTAACCTGTCAAATACTTAAACTAAATGATTATCCCAATTTTACACCTCTATAAAGATATATCCTTCAACTTCATAGTTAAAATGAAATGATGAAAGATTAATTTTGAGTGCAGGAAATGTATTTATTTGTGATTTTTATTTGAATTATTTTTTTTTTTTTTACTTTGCTAATACATTTAAAATCAGCCTCCAGCTAGACAGTGCTTTAGTTTTAAGATGTGGGTTTAAGTGTAAATGACATGTTACACTACTGATTTCGCTAAAATGAGACCTAATGTTAATTTTTGTGAAGTTATTTTACGTTCTGGTTGGACAGTTGCAGCACACATGAATCAGCAGATATGTCATTAGTAGACGTATAACTTGACAATCAAACTGTACATAAGGGCCAGAGCTCACTTATTTTACAACTTGTAATTTGACAAAATGTATTATCCCACCAAAATAAAATATGAGAATCTGTCATATGCAATTTTAATTGATGCAAAAGAGTTGTCATAGCAAATTCCAATTCAAAACCAAATAAAATATTGATGTCTCACATTTGTTAGAGAATTTAACACATTTTATACTGTATACAAAATGTTTTTTATTGAACTTGAAAGGGCCCTGCTATTAAACTTAACGTTGATTTGAATACAAAAATGCATTATGTTTATAATTTAATCCTAGAGTAATACATTTTGTTATGTAACCAAAAACAGTTGTGAGTTGCGTAAGAACAACTCTCCTCCTCTGTCGCCCGTGTACGCGCATGCGCCTTCTCCCCATGCTTCACTCACACTGAACCGCCATTGAGAGGAAAGGGTCACAAAATCAGTCCGATACTGCATTCGCTTGTTTCTCCTGTCACAACTCTACATTTCGACTTGCGCTGCTTTTTACGAGGAGCTGAAGCTGTTTATTTTTGTGGATAATTGTAGTTGACGTCGTGCGCCTTGTTTGTAGCACAGACGTGTTTGAGCAGATTGTACAAGTAACGGGCAGCGGACAGCCTGCTAACGTCGCTGTAACGAGGCTTCAGCTAACGTTTGCTAACCTGGCTAGCGGCACGGGGCAGACGGGCTGAGCGCTGCTCGGTGCTGGGCAGGGGGGCACTGTGCCTTTAGTGGCATTTGATGGATCCGAGAATCGCCTGGTTTCAACCAGAACAGCGCGGACCAGCTAACAACCTGTGGATGCAAATTTGGGAGACGACACAAGGGCTTGGGTACCTGCATGTAAATACTAGCTTCACCTCTGGGTCTCCAAACGGGGCGTCCGGAAACAGTTGCAGAAACTGGGCTCCCAATTCCAACAGCGTTATTCCAATGGAGGACGCAGAAACAACAGGGCAACAAGACTTCATACCACTAGAAAGCAACAGCAACCGCAACCACCGAGCCTCGGGCAGGGGCGGTGTTGGAGGAGTAGGGCAGCTGGGGAGCGGAGTGCTATGGAGAGGGCTCACAGACGGACTCTCCAACAAAAGGAAAAGGGACAACAAAGCTAGCACTTTTGGATACAATTCCAGCCTCCTGCACACTGGCAATGACTGTAACACGGGAAGACTCACTGAATACACGGGCACCCCATGGAAAGTTCGAAACTACTCTGAAGGAATTGTAGGGTAAGTTCAATGGTGAGATTTGATGAAACCATGTCTTTTTGCCCCTGAAAACCATGCAGCACCAAGTTTGGTAAGACCCACGAGTGTCAGTCTGTACATGTGATGTAGAGAGAGTACCGCTGTGCACAGTCCACCTCCTGTCAAGTAACTAAAATCTAAAACCTGTAGTTTAAAACCCCGAGGGCCAAAATAGCTTGTTTTTAACATGTAAGTTTGAACTCTGCTGAAACATGGAATGATTTCGGTGTTCACGTTGACAGTAATTAGTTGGCGGATCTGACACTCCCATTCTGAGTCATGTGCAGACAAGCCACAATGTGTGAACTCGCTTTTGGTAAATCGACATTTATAGTAATGTGTAAGTTTTCTATTTATTTAAGAAAACTCATCTGTGGCTAGCTTGACAGATGTTGACTTGTAGCATACTTGTTACGTGCTTGAGTTACTAGTTGAGTTTTTACCTCAGCTCTTGAGAGCAACTTCACTTGGCTGACAACTCTCAAAGTGTTACATCTGCTCAATATGGGCAACATATTTATATTACTGCATAGACTGCATTACTAGGATAATGCAGTCTATTATTATTATTATTATTATTATTATTATTATTATTATTATTAAGCCAGTAGCAACTGCTTGATCCATATACAGTTTAACTTCTCATAATAAGCAAACAGCCCAAATATTTGTGTTGATACTCTTTTTGTCCATGGTCCTTCCATATTCAGTAAGCTGTTATTAATATGCTAAGAATTATTTTAGACACTAAAAAAAGTAATACTGTGGTATCTATAGCTCAAAGTGCATTCTTCCACCACCTACACTGAGCCAGTTCTAAACACCCCTTAGTGCAGTCTATACTGTTTTCACACACTTCACCCATATTGCTCCCTCCAGTCACAGGATTTGGCTTGTTGATACAGAAAGGCCAAGACAAAGGCCAAGACCAAGGCCAAGACTGGCCCAATGCACATTTATCACTGTGGCATCTGTCTTACTTTGGTCCAATACTACATCCTCACGTTTAAAAAATAAAACTATTACATATTTTTATTGATAATTGGACAGTGCAAGTCAAGGTGTGCAAAATTACAAAAACTAAAATGTCAGTGAATAATTGAATGTTGTGTCATTTTGAAATGTAGTCAGTGCATTTCAAGTGCAATGGTTAGTGTAATGTAATCCCTATTACATATTATAGTCTTACAGAGCACAGGGTGTAATTATTTTTTAAGAAAAGGGGACAATGCATATTAATGATCAGTTAGATAAAGGTAAATGTGACAGATTATAGCATTACATTTACAGACACCTTGGCAAAAATAAAACATGCACACATAAACACACAAACTATTATACACAGACCTCTGTCATGTTTGATGCTAGCATGAAACTCTGCTAAACCAGACTCTGCTCTTCTGCTGACTAGTTCTTAGTCAAATCACGAAAGCCAGTGCAGGGCCTGCAATCTTGTTCTTTGGACTTCATTTCAACAACATGTCTGTCACTCACTCTCCATAACTCATTCTTGCCATATGCAGCAATATTATGTTTTTTTTTAATTTCACCAATATTTTGTGGGTGAGTGTTAAATTCCCATGTATTTTAACTATGACTAATAATAATGATAGTGGTATGATAATTCAACAGATAATAATATAACATACATTAACCAGCTAGGGTAACTATCATGATCACGATCATAACATATTAAACTAAATAAGGAAATGTATTTAATAGTTTCTCCTTTTCAAATTCTTTCATCAGTAGTTTTAAGTTTTGTGTTATTGCTTCTTGCACAATAGAAGTACTCAACTGGGAAATAAACAGAATTGTACAAACACATTTTAGAAAAACAATTATGCTGACAATCTCGCTTTAGTCATTTAAAGTAAACTCTTGGAATATATATACACACACACACGCACACACACACAGTACATTTAATTTGATCAGCGCGATCAGACCTATGGTAAATGTAAACATACAAATAAAAACTTGCTTTTACTGTTGACAAGTAATTTATCATTCGTAAATACAAAAACATACACAATGAAGTTGTTTCAGTTATAATTGGTATTTCGGTTTTCAAGACTTGTCTAATCAGAACCTCATATGAGTCTCTCATTTGGGTTGCCAGTTTCAATACTGATATTCAGTTGGTTTAATCCTCTCTCTGATCTGAATGTCACTACCTAAACTCCAGCACCTGCAGCCAATCATGAATCAGTGCTAGTGCAACCTCTGCAGCTCAGAGTTAAGGCTGGAGGTTATAAGCTTTCACATGAACAAAACTTGCATTTGCCTTCTATCTGCAGGCAGGTTAAAGCTCTGGCAACCCAGGCTTGTGTGTGTGTGTTCGTGCGTTGTTGTTTTTTTTTTTTAATAATCAGAGCGCAGGCTACATACTGTACCTTTTTAAGTTTGTCTTGCCCCACACAGATGATATCATTTAAAAAAAAAGATCTTATCCACAATTCCTTTTTACGAGAATATTTTAAGTCTCTTCTTTTTAATAACGTTGGTGGTCATTATATTTTGTGATGACATGATCATACATGATCATATACGCAGTTATGCACAACTGATAAAGAGCTGTGCCTGGCATAGTGTTTTGCTGTCCAAATCTGGTGCAGCTTTGACCTACTGCTCTCTGAGAACCAGTTTCTCAAGATTATATAACATTACAATGAGATGAGGGGGATTATCCCTTTAGTAGAGCCAGTTGGTCGTGTGCTTTTTTGGCATTAGGGTGAGTTGTAATTTGATCTTGAGAGGTGGAGTAGGATGTCTGATTTTCTTTGCTGCTCCCATGTAATGAAAGGGGAGTAACACATGGCCCATTTACTGAGAAACGAAACTCAGAGCAACTTAACTGCAGGTCTGTTTTGTTTTTGTTTTTTTAGTTCTATTATTTGCACAAATGACTCTTTGGTATTATTATTGCAATAATGTGTTTGTGTCACATTTACTTTACTTTTTTATTTTCTTTGTATTAACTAAGTCAAAGTATTGCTTTAACATAAATATGCCCTGGTAAACCACACAGAAGCTTGATTGAGAAGAGAGAAGTGCAGAGCAGCGCTGATATGACATGGTTAAATTTACAAATAAAATCAATCAGTGCTCCATGGGCGAGTGCAGATCATATAGTGGCTTATGGATGTTTAGCTACAGAACAAGCTAAAGATGCCCTGGAGGTCAAGACCTCCAGGGCATCTTTAGCTTGTGTGCTCCGTGAGGTTACGTGTAAGCACTGTGACCAGTATGGTATGTCCAATTACAACAGAACTACTACAAAACACTGGAAGACTCCAGGTAAAACCTAGCAGCTTGGATCTGTTACCATAAGAACCTGTTAGACCTGCAAGTAATGGTACTTGACCTCACTAAACTTTTTGTTTGGCCTTATAGGCTACATTTACCTGAAATGTGACCACACAGACTCATCATGAAATAAAATGTCTAGCCATAAGTTGTAACCAGTTGTAACTACTTTCAGTAGTTTTAATAATTAAACTAGAAAGTATAAAGCATCAAGAGATAGAGATTGACCGATGTGTTTTTTTTTTTTTTTTCATGACCAGTGCCATACCAATTGTTTAGAATCCAGAGAAGCTGATGTCTGATAAGATCTGGCCGATATGTAGGGCTGATTTTGATTATGTTGCCCCAATTGTATGATTTTGAATTTAGTACAAACTCACTTACAAACCTAATTTACTACAAACTGTATGGGAGAACTGTGTACTCTCATTTTGTACAGTGTCCTCTTCGTCATAAAGTATTTGAATATACTAGAAGTTGTGTGCATATTCTGTAGGCAGATGGTTGGTCAAAGCAAAGTGTCGGCCTGTGCTGGAGATTTAAGGCCGATAGCCGTTACGCTAAAAAGTGCCAACAGTTATAACGATCTATCTCAACTGTGGATTATGTTGGCCACAGGTTGATGATAATAAAGATGGTGCTCCTTTTCTTCACACGATGGGTTTTAAACATGACTGCTGTCTTCTGTGCAGGCTACATGAAGAGATAACGGATTTCTACGAATACATTTCCCCGCGGCCAGAAGAGGAGAAGATGAGACTGGAGGTGGTTGACAGAATCAAAGCCGTCATCCATGATCTGTGGCCCATTGCTGAGGTACTCACTGATCTTAGATTCCAAAGATGAAAGACTCACTTTCCACTAGTACCTTCTTTGTGCTTACAGCATTCTTATGTTAACACAGTTTCACTAGACACAACTTCACTAAAACAAAGGTGGGACGATCCCCAGATGCCGGCAAGCAATGATGTGTTTGCCTCTTAATTATGTGTCAGTTTATTACCAAAGTGCAGATTTTGTTTAGCAATAATGTAATGCTAACTCTCAGTAGTAGGTGGTGGAAAAAAAGATGACAGAAGTTACAGCTAACAGACTGGCAAGGCAAGCAATGCTCTTTGGTGCTGACCCCTTGTGGAAAAGTGTGAGTCAGATAGGCATGGCAATTTGAGTCAAGTAGGCTTGAGAAATGTAATATACACTATATTGCTAAAAGTATTCACTCACCCATCCAAATGATCAAAATCAGGTGTTCCAGTCACTTCCATGGCCACAGGTGTATAAAATCAAGCACCTAGGCCTGCAGACAAACGTTTGTGAAAGAATGGGTCGCTTTCAGGAGCTCAGTGAATTCCAGCGTGGTACTGTGATAGGATGCCACTAGTGCAATGAGTCCAGTTGTGAAATTTCCTCGCTCCTAAATATTTCACAGTCAGCTGTCAGTGGTATTATAACAAAATGGAAGCGATTGAGAACGACAGCAACTCAGCCATGAAGTGGTAGGCCATGTAAACTGACGGGGCGGGGTCAGCAGATGCTGAGGCGCATAGTGCGCAGAGGTCACCAATTTTCTGCAAAGTCAATCGCTACAGACCTCCAAACTTCATGTGACCTTCAGATTAGCTCAAGAACAGTGTGTAGAGAGCTTCACGGAATGGGTTTCCATGGCCGAGCAGCCATACATCACCAAGTGCAATGGAAAGTGTCGGATGCAGTGGTGTAAAGCATGGTGCCACTGGACTCTAGAGCAGTGGAGACGTGTCATATGGAGTGATGAATCACACTTCTCCATCTGGCATCTGATGAATGAGTCTGGGTTTGGCGGTTGCCAGGAGAACGGTACTTGTCTGACTGCATTGTGCCAAGTGTAAAGTATGGTGGAGGGGGGGATTATGTTGTGGGGTTGTTTTTCAGGAGCTGGGGTTGTCCCCTTAGTTCCAGTGAAACCAAGAGATTTTGGACAATTCCATGCTCCCAACTTTGTAGGAACAGTTTGGAGATGGTCTCTTCCTTCTCCAATATGACTGTGCACCGGTGCACAAAGCAAGGTCCATAAAGACATGGATGAGAGAGTTTGGTGTGGATGAACTTGACTGGCCTGCACAGAGTCCTGACCTCAACCCGACAGAACACCTTTGGGATGAATTAGAGCAGAGACTGAGAGCCAGGCCTTCTCGTCCAACATCAGTGTGTGACCTCACAAATGCACTTCTGGAAGAGTGGTCAAAAATTCCCATAAACACGCTCCTAAACCTTGTGGACAGCCTTCCCAGAAGAGTTTAAGCTGTTATGTAAAGGGTGGACTGACGTTATATTAAACCCTATGGATTAAGAATGGGATGTTGCTTAAATTCATATGTGAGTCAAGGCAGGTGAGCAAATACTTTTGGCAATATAGTGTATTTGAAAATAAACTCGAGAGCAGGTACGTTTAGGCAAACCTTAACTGCACCATATTTGCTGCACACATTCGCAAGTACCAGAATGACAGGCGCATGCACAACAGCGCCAGAACAGGCTGTACGAATACTCACAGGCCAAATAGGGGCAAATACACCACATCATCCCCTCTTTACTATAAAATAAATGTATACCAAAAAACGGTATACGCAGACCTTTTCAAAACATAGTCAACGTAATAACATTGTCACCACTATGTGACCCAACAATTTACTTGTTCAGCTATCAGTTAAATTTCAAATGTCACACTGATATGCCAAGAACAAAATAAATGAGCAAATGGAACTTTTTAGAATACTTTTACTTCTATAGATAGTGCTATTCCAAATATCTCTTGAGGTTTTTTACGCACATGTTCAGAGCGTCGTAAAGTCGCAGGTGGAGATTCAACCAAATCAGATGGCTGTGTGGCAGAATCTGCATTGCTCTCCACAGGTGTGTCATCTTCAGTGTTTTACTCTGGTGTTTCAGTTCCAGGGTTCAGTCTCTGTTTCCGGACTTGCTCTGGCACGAATCTGATCTCCATGGTGTCTGTGCACCATGTCAGAGTCTCTCTCTTTCACCTCATAGGAAACTGGTCCAGTTTGTCTCACCACTTGTCCAGGAATCCACTTGTGAGCTCCTCCCGCTGTATTGCGAAGATACTATGAATCGCCCATCTCAAAAGAACGGTGTGGTCGTACTGCTTTTTCTTTTGTGCAGGGTTTGAGGAAATCTAGGGAAGTGCAGATGTGCCTGTAAAGAAACGAATCCGCTGGAGACTGACCCGTAGTACATTTTGGAGTGGAACAGTACTGTAACAGAAACTGTGACAGTTTGTCCTCAATACTGCCGGTGTGGCTGGCAAGCTTTTTCATGCTTGTTTTGAAAGTCTGAACATATCTTTCTGCCAAACCATTTGTAGAAGGGTGTCCAGGAACACTTGTTGCGTGCAAGATGCCATTTTGTGTCACAAATGTTTGAAACTCTTCAGAATTGAAAGTGGTAGCATTGTCAGTCACCATCTGTTCAAGAAGTCCATAAGAGACAAACAGTCTTTTTAACCTGATGACTGTCGCTTATGTTGTGATCTGTGACATACGAAACACTTTTTGTATATGAATTGACTACTATCATGAACATGTTGTTCAGGAACGGGCCAGCAAAGTCTATGTGCAGTCTTTTCCAAGACTCCCCTGGGAACTCCCATGGGTGAAGTGGTACATGCTGTGGCATTTTTTGCTCAAATTGACACATTTCACACTCTTTGCAGAACTGTTCAATGTCCAATGTATTTGCGACCAAACGTATTTGCGAGCTAGGGCTTTTGACTTTACTATGCCGTGGTCACCCAAGGTGAACCTCTTTCAGCACTGCTTTTCTCATTTTTGAAGGCACAATGACTTGGGTTCCCGACAGGACCTACCCTTGGTCAGCACAAAGTTCTTGTCTCTTTGTTTAGTACACTTTAAGGTTGTCATTAATGTTAGTTGGCCACCCTTCCATTCATACTTGTAAACTCTTGACAGATCTGAGTCTGTACGTGTGACCCTGGAGCTTCCTTTATGTACTCAATCAGCAGTGAGTGTACTGTTGCAGTACTCACTAGTCTCTGGTAATGGACAATGTGACAGTCTGTCTGCATTACTGTGATTTGTTGATTTCTTGTACACAATGTGCTAATCATACCCTGACAATATGATTGACCACCTTTGAATGCGTGCTGCTGCCAGTGTGGCGAGTGTGCTCACCAAAAGTGTCATCAGAGAGCGGCTGTCAGTTGCTAGAATAAAATGTCTACCCCATAGATACTGATGAAACTTTTAACACCATAAATTAGTCCCAGAGCCTCTTTTTCAGTTTGGGAATACTTTTCTTTAGTGGCGTGAGGCATAAGCTATGGGTCTTTCTTCCTCATTTGGCATTGTGTGTTGGATTACTGCTCCAATGCCATATGCAGAGGCATCACAAGCTATAGTAAGCGGTAAGCTTGGGTCATAATGGGCTAAGACCAGGTCACTAGTTAGTAGCTCTTTACACACCTAAACACTTTTTCCAGATTGGTGTGGTGCTCATTGCCATGCACCCAGTGATTAGCAAGTCATCCAGGTAAACCACCACTGGCAGATTTTTCATGATATTCTCCATGATGCGTTAGAAAATAGATGGGGCGGCACTTATCCCAAAGGGAAGCCTATTATAGACACAGTCATTAGCAGTCATGTACTTTGTGTCTTTACCTTGAGATCTTTTGTAGAACGTTGGATGTGAATGGCTTTTTCTGGCTTAAACTCGTTGATATTGCTGATGTGGGCCATGGTACTCACTAGTACCAACACGTGCCTTTGTCCCTCCGCAAATTATCCTTGTCGCCAGTTGTACTATATTCAAAAAGAGACTTGGAGAGCAGGTACATTTAGACAAACCTTAACTTCACCATATTTACTGCACACATTCGCAGGTACCAGAATGACAGGCGCATGTCTCCCAGCGCCACAATAGACTGCATGGATACTCACAGGCAAAACAGGGGCAAATACACCACAAGAAGATATTAACTAGAGGAATCATGGCCACTACTGTTTTTACTTTGTTCTAGGGCATGAATTAACACGTTTTTGTATCATAAGAAATAGCCAAGGTTCCTGCAAATAATTTACTACAAAGCTGAGTAGCTTGGTTGAACCAACTTGGTGTAAAAGGAGAGAAGTGCAGTAGCTGCTCTGTTGTGATTGCATTAGGTGAATTCAAAAGAAGCTGTCCCTATACTGCTTCTGTGTGGAGTGATTTATCCTGCACTGCTCATAAAAATCCTATGTGTGTTAAAACATAAGAAAAAAAAATACCCATACTGTGTGAGCAGGGGAACTACCAGCTGCCATCATAAATGTTTGGATCCACTGTAATAATCAGATGAATATCAACAAATCTGACTCATCCACAATATACAATACACATGCATGCTATACTATACTGTAAAAGTAATGGTTTAATTGATTTCCGTATTGTAGTTTTATTATTTATATTGTGTTTTACTCTTGTTAGGTGCAAGTCTTTGGGAGTTTCAGCACTGGTCTTTACCTGCCAACAAGGTGAGCATCTTATACTGTTAAACACTTAAAGGACACACATGCATTCTTGTGGCTTTGCGTTCTTTTTAATTCCATTTGAAACATCACTAAAAATAATGTCTACATTTGGAAAACAAATGTAAACATTATAAAACTTAAAATGCATCTCTGTTTCCAAACAGTTATTTAGGCATTGGAGGTCCCCCTACTGTCAGCATCAGTAAAGAACAATGGGAAAATAAACAAATAAAGCTCCTAGGCCAGGTGAATGCTAGCTATGTATTCATTGTGGACCCAGTTTGACCGCAGGACAAGTCTAGTGATGGTTTATGGACTTAAAAACTGCATTGGAGGAGAAGTTCAGATTTTTGCCTGTGATGCAACAATCTAGGCAAACACAAACGGAGCATTTTTTTTTTTTTTTTAGTGCTCAGAGATGAT
Source organism: Taenioides sp. WSHXM2023 (assembly GCA_029959045.1). Lineage (NCBI taxonomy): Eukaryota > Metazoa > Chordata > Actinopteri > Gobiiformes > Gobiidae > Taenioides > Taenioides sp. WSHXM2023. The sequence goes on along the minus strand of CM057091.1, from coordinate 22,016,429 downwards.
GACTTTGGTTTTATCGATTACTGAAACAAGCTTGAATGGTATGTTTTTGATGAGGGATTAACAATATAACATTGTTGAAAGCAAAAGTCAATATTGAATATGTAAAAATAATTGATATTTGTACATTGTGATGCCTCGGACCTTTGGATATTTTGGATAAATGTCTGCATTAATCTGCCCCAAGAATTTGCATATTTTTGGGCACAGAGAGCCTTTTTTCTGTTAGCCTGCCTGACCAAGTTCTTCAGGTAAATTGGAGGTAAAAGTTGGAAATTGAAAATACCTATTGTTCTTTCAGTAATTCTGGGATTCTTTTTAATTGTCAAGATGCAGAAGTTTGTCTTGGTTTATGATTCATATATAAAATTACTACTACTTTCATCTTCATGAAACAAAACTGCCCCAAAGTTCAATGTCTTGGCTTGAGAAAGTGTTGACATTATTCAGTCCTTGTTGTAGGTTAAAAGGATTTAAATTCATTATAAGGCAAGTTGGTGGAACCAGTTCCTAACAAATAAAGTAATTTTTTGTGAATTATACATTTAATAAATGTATGATTACTTTACTAGATTATTTAACTAGGTTTGTACCCCTAGTCTGTAGAAATCTGGGGAAAGAAGGCATCATTTTTAATTGTAAATAAATCATCTTAAATTATTAGTATTTATTAGTGTTACAAATACTGTAAAACAACATTTTTAATCAGGCAATCAAATGACTATCAGTCACATAACTTTATTACCTTACTTATGACCCTTTATCTTATTTCTTATTTTTTCATTAATTTTGCCACCTTTTTAAAAAAAGAAAAACGATATAGCTCTATAATTCCATCTTTTTTCTGTATTCTTAAAGAGACAATTTAACTTCTTCTTTCTATCAGTGACATAGACCTTGTTGTTTTTGGAAAATGGGAAACTCTCCCACTTTGGACACTGGAAGAGGCACTTCGAAGAATGAATGTTGCTGATGAGAACTCTATTAAAGTTTTGGACAAAGCCACTGTAAGTAAACAAATGATTTTTTTTCTACACTTTTTACATTTTTTATGTATTTTTTTGAGACATGGGGGTATTCCATGAAGCAAGTATTTAAATAGACCTATGTGATTAAAACATACCATGCATTTAGGCTATTAAAAGCATATGATGAAAATTACTTAATTTGGTCATTATTATTGTAAATTATTTCAAAATCTTGCACTGTCTTTCGCACTTGTCGGTGCATGCTCTGGCTCCTGCCTTTTTAGTCGTGACTAACGCACATTTTAAGATTTTGTACCACAATAGGCAGCTGACAAAAGCCAGGCTTGAACTAGTGTCTGTTACATTTCTTTCATGATTGGAGGCTTAAGCTGGAGATGAAGCTAGTAGTTTTTGCCTTGAGGTTTTGGATAAGCCTGAACTGTTTTTTCATGGAATACCTGCATGTTTAAAATGTTATTTTTATAAGAAAAATAAACATTTGATAGTTGTATCATGGGAAATTTTTTCTGTTGGTTGTTTTTGTTCTTACCATCACCTTGTAATAATAATCAAGTTTTTGTGTTTAGGTACCTATTATCAAACTGACTGACTCCTTTACTGAGGTCAAGGTGGACATTAGCTTCAATGTTAAAAATGGAGTTAAAGCTGCTTGTCTTATAAAGGAATATAAAGAGGTTTGTACAGTGACATTTATGGGCTATTCAAATTCCACTTTGATAGTGCAATTTGATTGTAAAGTTTGAGAGTTTTGTGAAACAAGGGACATATAGACCCTGTAATTTTTTTTTCTGTAGAAATACCCTGTGCTGCCTTACTTGGTCCTGGTGCTAAAGCAGTTTCTGCTGCAGAGAGACCTCAATGAGGTTTTCACAGGAGGAATCGGCTCATACAGTCTGTTTCTCATGGCTGTAAGCTTCCTACAGGTCTGTAAACATGTTGACTATACAATCAATAATAATAAATAATATTCGGGTTGTCCATAAGTATGCTCAGTTACATCTAAATTAAATTTTAAGACAGTATCAGTGTACAAGTATATAATATATGGCAATACTTTATTACCATATATTAAATGAATATTATCTTCAGGTTTTTGTGGAGGCTAAGAACCAGTGCTTGTTGTTGACATTAAATACTTTGTGTTGCAGCTTCACTACAGAGATGTATGTAGTCCCAATATCAACATTGGCGTCTTGCTTATTGAGTTCTTTGAGCTCTATGGTCGCAATTTTAACTACCTGAAAACGGGCATTAGGATAACAGATGGAGGTTGTTATGTTGCCAAAGATGAAGTACAGAAGAACATGATGGATGGATACAGGCCTTCCATGCTCTACATTGAAGACCCTCTGCAGCCAGGTGGCAGGACAGTCTTATTCAATTGATAAAATAGTATTATAATGTCAACATTTCTCATAAGTACATGTTCATAATTTTAGACAACGATGTTGGGCGAAGCTCATATGGTGCTATGCAGGTCAAGCAGGCATTTGACTATGCATATGTGGTTCTCAGCCATGCTGTGTCACCCATTGCCAAGTACTATCCAAATAATGAGACTGAGAGGTGAGTGCTTCAAGACATTTATCTTCTATATTTATGCGTACACATTTAAGTGAAATTAGAAAAATATATTTAAATTGTGTCATAAATATCAAATGAATGTCATGTGTCACATTTTCACTGTGCACTTTAATTTTGGCATTTAAAACATCTTTCAATGGATTTTCCACAGTATTCTTGGCAGAATAATCCGTGTTACTCAGGAAGTTGATGAGTACCGGGAATGGATAAGAAGCAATTGGGGCAACCCGTGTAAAAATGAATTACCACTTAACAGTAAGTCTATTTTGAATATATCCCTGTATATGTCTGTCAATGTGATTTTAAAGTCACTATTTAACTGTACCCCCCCTTTTTTTTTTTTTCTAGAAAATGATGCGCTATCCCAACAACTTGATGAATGCAACAACAATGTTCCAAAGGAGGAGGAGGAGGATGTTGCTCCTCAAAGTAAACAGTCTTCCAACTCTTCTTCACCGTCTCCGTCACTGCGCTCCTCCCCCTCGTCATCTCCTCTGTCACCCACATCCACATCCAGCTCCAGTGATGCTGTAAGTTCTTCTAACTGCATTTTGACTAAAATTGTCAAGGTGTAAAAGCCAGTAATCCTTTATTCTTTATGCAGGACTCTGATGGCACACCATGTAAGACTGCTAAACAGCAGCCTTGTCGGAGCTTGGTGCCCCACAGAGAAAAGTCTGTCTCTGTAGCTAATCATCGAACGAGTCATAGCACTACCACTTCATCTACACGCAACAAAAGTGGCAAGGCAAGTCAGTTTATACATATGGTATACTGGGCAGTATGTCAAAAACTTGTCTGTACTCTCTGTTTTACTCACAGGCGAGAGCGTCCCGTCTCCATCTTAAGAGTGGCCACCATAGTCAGAAAGGCTCCTCTGCCTGCACCAAAGCTCATGAGAGCAGCCGGCCCCAACACCAAGGCAATAGCAAGAAGAGGAAAAATGTGAGAGACTCCACACAAGAAGACCTGTGCAGATAGGGGCCTGCTTTTGACTAACATGCCTCTGTTACCAGTCGTCTTCTTCAGGAGGTTGTTGAGTTTATTCCAACCTGCCTTATTGTTGTCATGTTTTTGAGGAAGAAAAGCAACAATTTAAAACTAAGTAAAAATAACATTTTATAAAGAGCATTTCTTAAAACTAAAATGAAATGTAGAATTGAAACTCATTTGGTCAGCACCATGCCTCTTGCTCCTCCTGCTGTTCAGGAAATGATGAACAAGTTGTAACAACTCTGCAACCCGGAACTGTGAGCTTATTTATAAAAAAAAAAAAAAGAAAAAAAAACAGGATCAGAGCTGACAAAAAGGCAAATGGCCTTCATAATACTACTTTTTGAACAGAAACATTGACTATGATATTTTGACGTAAAATGCAATCAGCACACATGGGACAACTTGTGCATGATATTTCTTTTGGTTGTTTTTTTTTCTGCAATGGTTTGTCAAAAAGTTAAAATATTTGTACAAAATTCCCCCCAAAGCAAAATGTTTCATAAACCTTTTTACAAACTATAATATTGAGGGATGTGAAACATGCTCATATTTTTCCATAAAGGAGAAGCTAATTTCATTGCCAACATAAATCATCAGCATCTTTTGCCAAGGTCTGGTTGATTGGAATGGTTAGCAGTGAGTGTTTTGACTGTTAACAAATTTTCTTTATATAGCACGGTACAATTTCTAAGCACAGACATAATGCTTTATAACTGAGCTATGTTTTTGTAGCTGCACAGTGACTATTGCAAGTGACAAGGCAGCTGGGATTTTTAAAACCTGAAAATCCTCCCTGTGTTGAACTGTTATTATTGGTGATCTCAGTGCATTTGTCATTTAGTCAAGACAGCAGCGTTTTAAGATGATACCGATGTGTGTGGCATTTGAATGGTACATTACTGCCATAGTGAAAATATACATGCGTTTTGTATATTTGCCACTTAAAAAGATGCCCCTGCTGTAGTATAAAATTTTCATAATCGTATTTGCACCTGGGAATACCTACCTCTGATTATAAATGTATTTCCCACATTTTTTCATTCTTAATTATAAGCAATACTTTAAAAAGGGACTATGATATACTGAGAGTAAAAAAATCACTCAATCAAGATATTTTGCTCTGTCTTAGAAAGTGATGCTCATGCTGTTGTTTGGCTACAGTCTTTCAGTTTGCCCATTGTAACAGTGCCCCTTTTGTAATGAAGCCCAGAAACAATACACATCAAACATTTTGGCCAGATTTTACAAATGATCTGTAATTTACCTAACAAATCATTTGTATTGTTGAATATATTTATTTTTTTAAAAATTATACGAACACGTGATATGTGTAATAACGGTAAACCAGTAAATCGTAAGTCCTGTTTGCTGGATCATAAGGTTTGGTGTGGCATGTATGCCAATATTATTATTATTGTTATTATTATTATTATTATTATTACATTTTTTGATTGTTAAGTGACCAAGTTACTTTTAAGTTTTAAGAGACCATTTTACAAGTAAGTACCACAGTATTTTGATGTGGCTGGTCTACTTTAAAGGAAGATTTTTAAATTATACAAAATGACTATCATAGCAAGTCTTACATTTGTCCCGCACCAGTTATCTACAGTACAAAAACTAACCTGTAGATGGAGCCGTTGCATCAGTCGACCTTTTAAGCTGCTTAGAGCAATGTTTTTACTTTCATCATTTATATGCAGTTTTTTAAGAAAAACTATAATAGTGACTTGGCTGATCGGGCTGCCGGGCACTTGAATGTCTGCCCTTTTAAAGGCGGAAGCCTTTAGTTCAAACAGTTCAACTATACTCAGCATATATTAGATTTTGTCTTCAGTCATTACAATTCATGCAATAAAATTGTGCAATGAAATTGTCTTTGTTTATTTAAACTATTCAAAATATATTTTGTAATCATTCTCCAGCGACATAAACGTGTGTGGATCATTGTGTGAATGTGGTAAGCACCCTGCTCTCTGTGGAGGAGGGGCGTCAGTGCGCGCGCTCAGCGCACGGTGTTTACAGGCGGACGGCGCACACCGTGTTCAGACGCAGGCTGCACCTACAGACCATTTACCGAGTGTTCCACTGCTCACCTTAATCTTCAACAGGTAAGAGTGAAGCTCAAGAAAATATGATTTCTTTAACGCCAATCTCCGTTGGGTTAACATCGGCGATATTACAACGTAATAGCCTAAGAAAAGGAAGCGGTTCTTTGATCAAACTTTTTATTTATTTATTTTACTAGAAATGAACGGTCTTACTTGTTTTGTGTGTGTGTGTGTGTGTGTGTGTGTGTGTGTGTGTGTGTGTGTGTGTGTGTGTGTGTGTGTGTGTGTGTGTGTGTGTGTGTGTGTGTGTGTGTGTGTGTGTGTGTGTGTGTGCGTGCGTGCGTGCGTGCGTGCGTGCGTGCGTGTGTGTGTGTGTGTGTTTTGCCTCCATTGGATTGGACAAACCTAAAATGATATGGTGCGCTTGCCTGGGATCCGGACTGGTTCCCCTGGTATTAGACACACATCTTTTTGAAGTCTTGGCGAAGTCTGTATTCTTTGCTGGCCAGTCAAATTGTGTGCCTGTTCAGAGTATTTGGCTTTACTCTTGGTTGAGTCATGCCTGTTGTTAAAAGAGTCCAGAGATATCTAGAGGATTTATGTTTAATGGCGCAATTTGTCTAAAACATTTCTATCGGGCAAAGATTCTGTTGATTGCACATGTCACCGCTCTTTATTCTTTAGGCCCTTTAGCTGGCCATTTTTACATGTCGTCTTGTAGCTTTTCCCCCCTCTCTCTGTAAAGTTTAGGTAGGCCTATATTGAAAGTCTATAACAGTTCAATGGATGATGACATCTCTTAGGACAGAACCTCTGAATTTAAGTTGTGTTTCGTACCACTTCATTGTTGTAGAGCCCAACACCTTGATAGATCCAAAACAATCCTGCAATGGCATTCAAACAGATGAAGAGAGCTGCCCAATGTAACGGCAGATGGTGCAGGCAACTTGCATCCACTGCTTCAAAATTGTGAATCCTATTTAAACAATGTAAGGTTCAGCATGTTGTATGTCCCCAGACCAGCATATTGTGCTTCTCCTTGTGACTCTGAACATATGGAGCTTACATAGTGCTCTGTCCATAATGGCAGATGACACTGAGTGCATAGGGGGTGTCATTTGTACAATTGACCCACTAATCTTCTTGTACTTCTGCAAATGGATTCCCCATAGTGGTGTTACAGCTTTAGGTCTATTTGAAGACTTCCTTTAAGACAGACTGAAGCAGCCCTGAATCTTATTATGTATTTATGATTTAATAATTTTATTTCTTCTTAAATATTTCTTTTTCTTATGTTGCAATTGTGTGTACATTTGGTAATATTAATAACTAAACAAATACAAGAAACAAATACCCAATGAGGAACTTGGTACATCACTGCTACATTGTTAGGTTTCTGCACTATATTATAGTTGCCTGACCAGCCAGTCCCTTCTACATTCTGTTGTAAACTTATCTTTTCCTCACTTCACTATCAACCCGCCCTCCAGTTCAAATGAAGGTAAATTAGCATCACCAGTAGTTCTTTCATGTTTTTATTATATGACCTTTTCTCACATTAAGGATTGAGATCTCTGTCTGTGCTTCCCACACTTCTGTCCATTTGCAATATTTCAGACTTGAAATATTGGATTGTGAGAATAACTACCAAAAGTATGTATTCAGTGCACATTGTTCAGACTGAGTGAGCGACAGTGACCTTGACAGGAAATCCGAGGAACCGCTACAGGAAATGCACATGTGCCTCTTATCATCTACAGAGAGGATCTGTATATTTCACTAATTAATTAATCTTCTTTAGTGTTTGTTGTTTTTCTCTTTTATGTTATTTATATGATCTTATTTTTTCTTAAACCCTAAAAAGGTACACTTTGTAGGGTAATTTTTCCGGTGCATGTTGTCTCCATGGAGATACAGCTCTCCCTGAAAAGTTACACAGCATGATGTAACAGCATTAGATGTTTTAAGCTGACATATGTTTTAGTGCTGGCACGATACTAAAATTTCAAACTTGATTTTGATATGAAGTAATTGTCTCTATTCGATTCTGATAACAATGATGATAAAAAGCATTATTTATTTAGACAATAAAATGTTATTTTCAATATTAAGTCATAGTACTTTCTTTTATATTACTGTGTAGTCTTATATATGTGTAATCCATCAGTTACCCAGTTAACTAGTCCGTGTGGTCTTATTCAGGAAAGGTTCATTTCTGTGTGACTTTTTAGATACCTGCTCAAATGTTTTTCTAGTTTTAATGCTAGTTGAAGTATTGATTCGTATCTGATTTTCAATACTTTTGACAGTCCTAATAGGTTTTTTTTGTTTGTTTGTTTTGTTTTCTGCAGGTGACTACTTTTTTAATTTGAACTGGTTTTAGCTCTTTTTTTTCCCAAAACACTGTAGAAGTAAAACACAAACTAACAAACACAAACTCCAAACACAGAAGATGCATATCCCCATCCACATCTCCTATTGGTCAGCCTGAGCTTGCTCTGAGTGAATGACAGGTGGATTTAACCACACAGTCATGTGTGAACTTTCAGAAACACCACATGGCTTACGTTTCATATTCGTGGGTTTCAGACAAACAATTCCTTTGTGGGGACTCGGTGAGAACCTTTCCCCATTCAAAAGATACATTTTGATTTGGATTGTTTAATTGCCATGACCACGGAGGATGGTTGTGAAACCCATAAACAACACTTGTGTGGCAAATTTTATAGCCTATTTAAAATTGTTGAGGATATTTGAACCTCAGCCACAACATTTCCAGGCATGTTTTTGCACATTTATGATGGATTGCAACTATATTGTCTAAAATCATCATAAGGAAAAAAGAAAAATATATCAAGATTATTTATTTATTTTTGTCAGCATTACACTTTTACATCCTCTCCGACGTGAGAGGCTCTGTTCAAGGGTTTTTGTGGCTGAGGTGGTTGTTGTTTCTGTTGTAGTTAGTGACACTGATGACCATAAATTGCACTGATTTTCTAAGCTTCTTTTTAAAATCAAACAGGATCAATATTTCACCATGCAGTGATTGTGCTGTATAACTATCTGTGCTAGAGTTAAAACGCACACAAGCCATTATTTGTGTTGTCATTTTACTGATTATTTAGTCAGCTATTTTTATTTTTATTAGTTAACTAGTTAAACAATTCTTTCTATTGGGCATTTAATTGCATTTTAACTTAAAATGCTGAATGTTCTAGATGGACACATTTTAAAATAAAGTAATTTATTATAAAAGATCTTTTGGCATGTATTTTAGAGTCAGTATAGTTCATTATCTTGATTAATGGTTACAGGGTTTTGACATATTGAATATACTTTCTCTTGACATTCTGAAATCAGCCAAATCATCCATAGCAGGTTAGTCATCTAACTTGTGCACTCAGTGAAGAATCACTTCCTCTGGGCGCCGTCTATGTGGTTGTTGTTAGAGAAATGCCTCCTTACCCTGTTGTTGTTTTATTTTTCCATTTCCTCTTCACCTCTCCTGCCCACGGTCTCATTTAAAAGCACTAATTACAATCTGCTCTCAGCTGCAAAACTATAAGCATATGCTAAAATGAATATCTTATGTAAAACAAAAGATTCAGTTCCCTACACCAAACAATGATGATGATGTTGTTAATGCATTAGTCCATACTAAATATAAGATGATGTTTTAGAATTTGCTGCTTGGAGCCACCCAGATACAGCTGGTGTGAATGACCCTGTGTGTTGGGAGGAGGTGTTGGTGATGTGTGTTTTGCTGGATGTGAAATGCCCTGTAGCCTCTGTGCGCCTCCTGTGAATGCTCTGAATGTGGATAGGACTCTCGTGTGGGTGTCCTGCTCTGTCTTTCCCCTTTTCATTTCCAGAGTTGAATGTGCTTTCTGGTTCAAGAACATTATGCAACGTATACAAGAGGATCCTGTGTGGAAAAGTACCTTTGAGACAAGTGTGTGGAACAGCTGCTTACTGCAAGTGTGATACGTAATCAAAACTGAAAAAGCTAGTTGCCGTCTTCTATCCATCTTGATGTCATATTTGATTAAGGTGGGCAGTAGCGTGCGGTGACTTTTATGGATAGGCAAGCAGACTTGGGGCGGACATCAACATTTAGTTGCTAATAATGCCACTTTTTATGCAAACTACATTGCAAAAGTGTATATTTATTTTTACTCACATTAATTGCATGTATACTGAGACCTAGACCATATAATGTATTAATATTTGTATATTGGACTGTATTTGACAGCCTCTTTGTACAAACAGGGCTATTTGTTTCTACTCCTACACCTTATTTATGCAGCTGAGCCTTCAGGACTGTTCTTATCTATGTCATTATTATAATGTACCTAGTAGAAACCATATGAGTGACATATGACAGCTCTACACATGTGTACTGCACTTACTACACAATATGTACATTCATGAAGATCATGAAGAAATACTAACAATGATGCACTGGTCAGACAGGTGCCTGATGTGTTGTAAACGTCCCCTTAAACACAGTGCATTAGAACAGCGCGCTCACACTCACCTCTTACAGATGCAAAACCACGTCTTTCCTGAAGAAACGTCCGGGATTTCCCTGAAATGGAGTAGATCCAGAACACACACATGTTCCTCCACACGTGTGTAATAGTCCCACACTAACACACACCCATGTGTAGTGCTGTTACTCCACTGACACTGTCGCTCCTTCATAAACACACAGAAACGAGGCGGACTCCTCACTACCCCAGCCGCTTTCACTCCACTGCTCTGTCCGGATCCTCCATTTCACACAAAACAGCCCTGAAACTAGTTCACTGTTTCATTAAGTGACAGCCTGAATTTCTAACTAACATCTAATCATTACAAATACAAAGCTACAAAGAGGGACTTGTCGCTAAAAGCCAGTTATTTTTAGACACTTGTGTTGAAAGTTAGCACTGCTGTTGTCGTCTCCTGCCGCACATGCGCTGGGAATCGCCGCACATTTCCAGTTCCCATCAGATTCCCATGGTGATGATGCGGGTTTATTCAGCGCTGTTCGAGTCCGCTGTGGTCATCAGTACGCATGCGCAAACCTCAAAAACAACTGGCTGCTGTCTCCGGTTGTAAAAGTGCGTGTAGAAAGCACAAGGCTTAAGACTGTAAGCCGTGCTCTCAAATGTCCCTCCAGGCCTCTGTAGAAGGTCAAAACAAGTTAAGTGGACGTTCTGAACTGCAGTTGTTAATGTTTCAAACAGACAGAAGTGAAGGGAAAATGGGATTATTTGGATATAATTCGGAACTATTTAATTATACTTTTGACACACAATGATTTTAGATTTTATTGGGCAACCACTGCTTGCCTAGATTCCCCTGACTGCATGCCACTGGAGGTGGGAGATATTTAATTAAAACAACATCAAAACATCAACATGCCCAGTGTAATCTTCATAGCAAAGGTTTCAAGTAATATTTGTGAATTTTTGAAGTAAATTTTATGGTTCATTTACATTTTGTGTGATACATGAACCTCAACAAAGACATTTTCAGTCATATATTTTAGCACAATCTTGATGCATTTCTAAAAAATAGTCAGAATATTGTTTTCGAGATATTTAATAAAAATCTAGAGATTATTTTTTGTCAATATTGCCCACCCCTGCTATAGAATTATGTCCCTGTTTACCTTGACTCAGTTTTTCTGGGTAGTCCTCTGTCACACCTAACTATGAAACAGGTGGTTGTACATAGGAAATTTTAGTGTCTTGTGCAGTGGTTGCATTTTTTTCACAATCTGCAGTGGTTGCAGTGTTGTTAGGGGAAATAAGTCGTGGTTGCTAAGGAAGTAAGTAGACACAAATGACTGACACGGGGAATAGTCGGCCTTCGGTTGAGAGTGTAAGCATTGTAAATGTGGAAATGCATTTTCAGAAATGATGATGAAAGTACAGAGATGGAGAGCCTGCAAAGCGTAGGTGGAATAAAATTTAACTAGAGTGGGGACATTTTTGTCTGAGGTTCAGGAAGTTGTCTCTTTTAATACAGCCTGCATACCTGGTGCTGATTCAAAATGTCCAGCTACTAATGCAGTTTATGTGCCAAAGAGTGGAGTCTGTCTGTAGCTTTGTAACTAATGAAATTTACATCAAAGTTTATGGTGTCAACTGTGAAGAGTAAGTTACATGCAGTTACAAGTGTTCCTCTTTTTAATTGTAGCCAGTGTAGGGCGTGTGTCTGTGCTCTTTTCCTTTAGGTGCTGGACAGATTGGTGCTTGAAGAGATCCATCAGCATCCACTGTATGAGTCCAGTCTTTTACAGCACCATCTATTGAGTATTGATGTTTATCGTAGCTGGAATCTACATTTGTGCAGCTGGTGCGATTCCAATTTAGGGCTGTACAATATATAGAAATAAAATACACATCGCAATTTGAATTGGTGTAATTATCAAATCACAAAGGCTGCAATTATTTAGAATAAATAGTAATTGTTTACAACTCTGAACAGAATCCTACTTTTAAAACATTCTTCACAAATCTAATCACAAAAAAGCTATTATTTTAGATTCTAAATTGTGCAGCCCTATTCCAAATCTACCCAAGCATGGGTATAACTCACAGGATGACAAGCAAGTTCAGACACATGTCCCTGTTTTAGAAGAATTACTGTGAAAGAGTCTGACTAATATTTAATTGGAAAATACCACACAGGGGTTCGAGTCTTCTCAAGCCAGTTCATGCATTATGGTGCTGAGCCTAACACATGTGCAGAGCAAGGATGCCACTCCACCGCACAAACCCCAGAATTGGTGCTACGACCGCCTCACATTCCTGACTGTGGAATTGTGGAACACCGGTGCTTTCATACACATTCCTGGGCTCGCAGCAGTCTCGGTAAAATGTGTAATACTGCTGTGGACAAGGCCTCTATTGATGGTCAAAGGAAGCCCCCGCTGTAGTAAAGGGTTACACTACCATTTATTTTACCAGGAAGATGCAGCACAAAAAGAAAAAAAAAAAAACTAGAGCATAACAGGCCTGTCACAATAACATCTTAAAATGTGATATACTGCTGAAGAAAAAATAGATGATAAATGATAACTAATAACTAATTTATGCCACTGACAAAAAAAAATGTAAAAGCAAATATTATAAATTAAAATATTGTTAAAAAAGAAAAAGAAAAGAAAAAGAAACATGTGCTACCAATACATAAATGGCAGAATGAAACACTTGTAGCTCGTTTATATCCTTAATGAGTCAAATAAATTATCTATAGCTCAGTCTTATAGTCGAGAAAAATAACTACAAAGAAAATGTGCCCATGATAAATTTACCTGGCAAAATGATTATTCCCTCTTTCATGAACGGCAAGTCTACTTAGTATTATCATAACATGCGCAGTAGAAACATACATTTCATTAAAGATTCGAAAGCAACATGCAACATTCAAACAGAACTCTTCTAGTCTGTTCCTCCATATGCACCGTCATCTATAACTGTCAAGGTAATGAGATCCCTGCTCGGCTGCGTCTGCGTCATGACCGCTGATCCTCTGCAAAACTGCCATTTAAAAGCTTATCCAATGCACGATGTCATACTGTCCTTACAGTCGGCATGCTCATGATTTCACTTAATGCACATGTTTTGCTTGTGACCGTACATTGATTAGGGGTGTGCTAAAATTTTGAATCATCGATATATGGTAATACTGAATTTGGTTATACAGTGTCGCTACATCGCCAACAGTATTTTTGGGTATATTTTACAAAATAATTTTGTGACAGTGGTACAATTTTGATGTTTATTCAGAGAAAGGAAAGTTGTTCATGCAAAACATTTGGCATATTCATTGTTTTACTAGTTGCAGTTGGTTTATTCCATATTGACTTTGCACAGGTAGTGGTTTAATAAAATAAATGCTGCTGTTAAAATTAATTTGGTTCTTCAAAATACTGATATATTGCAGAATATCATGTGCAATATATATCAATTATCGCATGTATCGCCATATTGTGATATTATCGTATTGTGAGCCATGTATTGAGTATCATATCGGATTGTGAGGGACCCTGCGATTCCCAGCCCTAACACTGATAGGGGTAAGTCTGTTTTGACAAGCAAAAAGTATTTCTTATTAAATTAAATGTAAATGCCATAGTCTTGTGCATGGAATACTGGCCTTGCCCATCTCTTACTAAACCATGCCTGTCAATAAATGAGAGATGGAGCAGTCTTTTTTGAGGGTCAATATTTATTGTGGATATTAAGACTGCAAGATTAATTGCAATCAAATAGAAACTGGAGTTTGAATAGGCACACTTAGCAAATCACAAAGGCCTCCACAAACAACAAAATACCCTATTTTATTCTGCATAAAAACTGCTAACCCTGCAGTTTAGATTTTTACAACATGTTCTGAAATTTTATTGTTGTATTAGTTTGTCAGTCTATATATTTTAGTCTTTTTGTCAATTATCTTGAATACATTTAAACTGACTTTTGAACAGAAACCTATTATTACAACAAAAATAAATACATTGCAATTCTAATTTCAACCACCGTGCTTGTCAGAAAAATCGCAGTAAATTATTTTCTCCAAATTATTCAGCGGGTCTTTTTTCCTTTGTGCTAGGTAACTTTTGTTATTTTTCTGCACTACAGTCTGTATGAAGGTTTAATCTGTAGAGGGTTGAATAAGTAAGTCGATTTATCAATATTTTGGGGGGTTAATCCTGCTTTAGGGTTGTGTCAGTAGCTTATGTTTGTTTGAATATAATTGTTTATTGACTATATTTTCTTTTTCTGCGATATATAGCACTTCTAAACGTAAATGTTTGTGGTTGGCCTGTACTAGACCAGTGTACAGCTATTCAGAGCAGCTGAGAGAACTGTGGTGAGCACTGGATTCCAGGAGCTCAGTTCAATACAGCAGCACTCTATAATTAGTTGTTAGTAGGAAAAAAAAAGTTTGTGTGAGTGTGCATATGGACTGTGCGGTATAGACCCAAAATGATGCTGTTTATGTTATGGGCTTGTAGTGCAACAGTCTTCTACACAAACACTGTTACAATGCTAGTCATGATTATTCTATATACATAGTGATACCGCTATAATTATAGGCTTTGAATGTGGAGCTTTGAAAATCTCCATTATATGTCGGTTCTCTTGTACTTATTGACTGACAGAAGCAGGGTATATCCACGGAATGCCCTGGGACCAATTATCCACACAAACAATACTTGACTTAAAGTAACCAAAACTGTAGCAGTTAAGGTTCTGTTTTATTGAGCTATAGATCATTAGGGACATTCAGAAGAGTGTATAGTTTTTTGTTTTTTTTAAGAGCCTTGCCAATATATAGTTTAATGCATCATTGCGGAGCATCCATGGCAAAGGTGTTGCAAATTAGCCTTCGCTATAAACATTGTGATACCTGCAGCAGATTACTACATGTTAATCTATGATTGTTGTATCTGTCCCTATCATCACAATAAATACATAAAAAGTGAGTTATGTAATGCGTCTTTAAACGTATTTACGAGTAATATTTTGGTCACAGATGCCTTTTAACCTATATGCTCTTGGCTTTACATTGTATAAAACATTACACTGTAAGGAATACTCTAAGGCATACCTAAGGACCAATGGTTTAATATCAAGACCCTCATTGTATTTGAGCCACAATTACAATGAGACTTAAAATCCCTTTCTGCGCATGGACTACCTCTGGGAATTTTAATCTTCTGAATGTAGAATAATGTCCCGTTAGCACAGTTGTCTTCATCAGGGGGTGTTCTTGTCTGCAGTCATGTACTTTTCTCTATGGATATTGTTTTTTAGTTTTCTTCACTACCACTGCAAAGGACCTGTTTGTTATTTTACTCTGTTAAACTTGTGTCTGACATTGTCAGGAAAATCAGCTTTAAGCTTAATTATGTGATGTTGACCAGAACCTCCCTGCGTTCCACAAAGGGCTCCTTCCTAATACTGACTAATATACTTCATGTTGGGAGTTATTTTTGTCAGTGACTGGACCTGGGTTTATTTCATCACAAGAATAATTTTAGTGTGTTATCTCATTTTTGTGTCAAAACCACAGGATGCAGGTTGGGCAGATGGGTGTGGTGCAGATGGTATCATGCACTACAAGCATGACACTTCCCTCTATTACAATTTAGCCATTCATGATGTGGTGTAAGAGTGACTGCACCATCTATCTGCTGCCTGTGCAGTGAAGGTAGGATTTTCAATATCAATTTATGTGGAAAAGAAAATGATTACATAGGCAGCCTGGTGGTGCACTACTCAGGCCTCAGGTTCATTTCCTGGACAACAGTGAGCCAATATTCCGTTATGCAAGACAGGGCCGTGCAATTAATGGCAATCAAATTGTTATTTGAATAGTCACAAATCAAATTTAGACTGCATGCAGTTATTTAGGTAATAGAATGTTCTCTGCAAAGAAACTAAGTATCCTGTCTTTGTATTGAAAAAACAGCTAACCCTGTTATTTTGACCTCCAAATACAGTCATATTTCAATCTTTTCTCAAATGATAGTGCCCCTGAATGTGTAAAATGTGCATTGTTTAGAAACATGGCAAAATATACAATCACAATAATAATTTTTTCCCCCCAAAAGAAAGTGCAAGTAAATATGCAACATCGAGTGTTATTTTATAATCACAATTAAATGATTGAAAATGACTCGAGGTTAGTTAATCAGTGTGAGCTCTGATTCTTGCTGTGTAAACTGAGGTTATGAGATTAAATGATATTTAATCAAGATTGAATCAATAGATCCACCACCAGTCCTCTCTCAGTAATAGCATGTGGTTTGGATCAACAGACTATTCTTTGTGTTAAATGCCATTGATTAAAGTATTGTTTATGCTCTGGAAATTCATATTTAAAGCCATTTGTATTTGTTTGTAATAAGATCAAATCAAATGATCGATTGTGATTATATTTAGTACCTCTCATCCCCACTGTAAATCCTGCATACAGTTAAAGCATGTTACGGCTGTTCATAGCAGTGGTGCACCAGATGGCCCAGTCGGCAGCCTTGGTTTTATGGTAGCCTGGAAAATTACCATCATCAAACCAATGTGAGGCCGCCATCCGTTTGTGATCGCAGCTCTGCACTGTCTCCTCTGAGCAAACAGAGCAGGGATGGGCTCCGAGGCGTTCAGGTCTCTGTGGCGATGGTGAGTGGCCTGATGAACCGGATGCTGGAGTTTCACTTTGAATTTGAATCCTGGTTAGAGATGCCAAAAAATTCATACCCACTTATTAATCAATACTAAAAATTTACATAATACATTAAATACATTTGAATCAGTATTTAGATTAACAGGACTATTGGGCATTTCCTGAATAGTTTTAGAAAGACCTGGATCTATATTAGAACTAGTGTAGGACCACATGATATTTTGTTTTTTTAAATCATGAATGTCATATCAAGCTTTCAATCAAGTTTTTATTTTTTTATTTTTCATTATTTTGTGACAACATTGATTCTGAATAAGACATTTTACTCAATTTGCTACTGCCGTGAAACAATAAAACAAACAAACAAAAAAAACCAACAGAAAATAGAACTGACAAAGTTCAGCTGTGGTTTTACAAAGTATATTTACTGCTTTGGCCACAACAGTCTATTTCTAAGTTGACCCTTGTAGTCAGTTTGTTCATCTTGGTCACATTGCAAACGTGATATATGTCTGGCACATGAGAGCATGCAGTGTATGTGTGAGCTTGGTGAGTTGTATCCTCACCCGCACTTCCTTTATTTATTAAGCTGTCGCATCTGAAGCTCAGGCCTGAGACACTAGCATCCTGTTAATGTTGTTAGCTTTCAGCAGCTCCTTCTGGTGAATGCACCTAATTCAATCCCAATAGATGTTACAGAAGGATGGGAAAGGACAGCCATCCTAATCTAATCAGGGCAGTGCATTGCTCTACATACATCATCTGTTTATGGACGAGGCTCTGTAACCCTAACCTACTCAGACTAACCGGCTAAGTGCCCTGCTTTCTTGTAGTTTTCAGAGATGCTGACAAATTCAATTATGAAGTTTAATTTGATGATTAGACATAGAACATTATGGTCTAGACAATGTTTAAGGCTATGTGGAATTAATACTGTATTACTGTGCTGTATGTGTATCATGTCTTCCATTTAGCTACTGAAATAGTTATCCCAATACTCCAAACAGATAGAACTCACTGCCACTGTAACTAGTTTAAATATTTACAGTAGCTTTCTTGGCAACACCAGCGATATTGAATACCGGAATATTTCAAGTATAGTTCAAGTATTCTAAATAATACAGATGCATTATATTAAACTGGAAATGTTAAATTCAAAAGTTATGCTTCAATTTAATTTAATTAATGGGGGGTCTGCTGTTTGACTGGTCTGCCACACTAATCTTTGTAGCTTGTAGGCTGAAAACTAACCGTCTCCTTTGTGGTGGCTCCTTTTGTGTTTCTAGTGTCTGGTCCCATTGAAGAGAAGTATAATAGGAGCAATAAAATCTAAAGTGACCTTTTAGAAAGTGTAGATTTGGTCAGGCTTTGCACAAGATTGCCATCCCAACGATAAACCAGCATTGAAAACAAAAGAAACCGTTCGTGCTCAAATCATAAATGTAGAGTAATCGCATTTGTTATCAACAAAGTGCTCAACATTTATTTTATTTTAGAGATAGTCTGATATGGATGTTTTTCCCCAGATGTCGTCCAAGCTGATAACTGGTATTTGCTGATGTCGATGTCATTTTTAAAATCTATGAAATACCCTTAAATTTAAGTTTTTAAATAAATGTATATTGGTATAATGATATAAGTTGTTGTTCTTTAATGATGATTGTGTAAACATATAGCCACCTCTTTTGTTTGCTCATTTATTTCCATTTGATAGAAACAAATTTTTCCCCCAATATTCCAGGGATTTTTTCTTATACTGACAAATTGAAATGAATCTCCCGTATCACCAATACCAGTATTAACACACGTAGTGTGTTATGTGGGGAATGGATGGCATCAGGTAGTATCTCTCTGGAAATAGTATCCATGAAGCAGAATATTAAGTTTTTAAGGAAGACACAGCTCTGTCTGTGGTTTTCATTTACCACTTGCTAACTGCTCTGTCTTGTTGTCTCACTAAAGAGCCAATATTGTCTTGATTTGATTAGACTCAAAAATCAGTATGTGTTGTGGGCAAACATACTAAACATCTTAATATGTTTTAGAATTTGGCCTTATCTTTGGTAACATAATGTAAAATAACCTGCTGTTCCACAGTATGTTGTGTTTGTCTAAAGCTCAGAGCTGAACACTGGCTGTATTTCTTAGCTCTTATTTCTCTTCCAACATAGTCTGTTTTGTTTGACACTGGGACCTGTGCCTTTCTGTCTCTGCTGCGCACACACTGACGTCAGTCAGGTTTTGTGCTTCTCCTCCGGTGACGCCAGTTTACAAGGCTGCAGTGTGATTCCTTCAATCACAGAGTATTCATAAAGAAAGGGCTGGCAGCCACTGTAGACTTGTAGCTTTTCAGGTCTGCTCACTGAGAGACTCCTCTCCATTGAGGCGTACATCCCTGTGGTTAAAAGAAATACCACCAAGTGTCACAAGCAGGCTCTTTACCATGGTGACTTTGGCTGTAGAAGTAATGACCATCGGGGCATCTGCCAAATGACTTGTTCAGAGTCACATATGCTCTTAAGAGGCTCTCTTCTCTGT
The DNA here is from genome assembly GCA_029959045.1 of Taenioides sp. WSHXM2023. Classification (NCBI taxonomy): domain Eukaryota; kingdom Metazoa; phylum Chordata; class Actinopteri; order Gobiiformes; family Gobiidae; genus Taenioides; species Taenioides sp. WSHXM2023. The sequence continues at coordinate 21,997,087 of CM057091.1, read as the reverse complement.
ATGGTTCTGGATCATCAGCATCCTGCCTCTGTGCAATGACCTGACTTGGTGACTTCCATAAACAATTTAAGTCTACATCTTAATTCTTATTTTCGCTGATGTTTGCTTGTTGTAAGTGGGCATTGTCCGTTTAGTCCTCGATTAATCAAATCTTAAGAGCTGTTAACTGACTTATGCCCTGAACCATATGAACCATGTGTAGTGCACTAGACATTATTCTCTTAACAGCTGTTCACCCGAGAGTTTACATTTAGAAAACAACCTCATAGTGCATCTTTTTTGTCCCGTTCAGACATTCTAGGAGAAAACACACTGATTGCTAAAAACATGTATGCCAGTTGTATGTAAGCTAGGCTATAGGATCATGTTCACTTTTTATAGACCAGAGCATCAGCTGCAGTTGCCATGTAAGATACAAACAAAGCTCAGCACACTGAGGCAGCAGCATTAGGTCATGCAGGAAGTGAGCTTTCTATTGACAGCGGTGCAAAGTTCATCTTTCTATTGAACTTGGGGCCATAGTCTCTCCATCCTTTTCACTAAATGCTGATAACATTGAGAATGATTTGTTATGAGCTTAGGGTATGAGTTTAGGTTATGCATACACCTTCTTATTTCAATTAAAGTTAATTGTTTTTGAGTCATGTTAGAATACATTTATTTACTGTGTTTAAAGTGCGTTATGACATGTGAGATTAACCATTTCATAGACAATCTTAATATATAGTTAAATATATGGTAATATAATTAATTAGATTTTGCTTTAAAAAAAAAAGTGAATGATGAAACTGGCAAACAAAATGCCCATTATTGGCCCTCCATTTTGGATGGAATTTATGTATTTGTAAAATAGATAGAACTTCACTTTACTTCCTGTCAGGCATGAGCAGAGAGGGTGGCAATGGGTCTTAAGCCCCTGCCCTTTTTACCTCTTGCCCAGGCAAAAAGCAGTAACTGTCTTGTTTTAAATGCTTATACTACAAGCAAAGATACCTCAAATGCCTGGCATGTTTTCTCTACGTGACTTTTATTTAAGTTTGAGCCCCTTCCCTCCTGCACAGCTCGGCTTCCTGTTTTTTTCAAGTTTTCTTCACAGAGAGCCACATGACTAAATGTTAAAAAAAAAAAAAAAAATTGAATAAAAATGTGATAAATATTCACCACAGGTACTATCCTACCAACAAAATAATAATTAAAAAAACACAAAAGCCTATCTTATGCACTTAAAAATTAGACACATTCATTCAAATGTACACACTGTTAACACTTGTATTTGATTGCTAGAAGTCTTTTTTATCACCTGTTTTTACAAGATTGTCATGTTCCACTAACCTAAAACTTTTTCTTCCCCATCCTGTGCCTTTGTCCAGGTGTCCGTGTAACTTGTAGGAGAGAGCGTCCCTTGTGCTGCTGCTGAGTTCTCCTCTTGCCTGCTCCCAGTGGGATTTCTGCTGGGCTTTGTTGATGCCCTGACGCCCTTTCTTGTCACTCTCCGTTCTTGGTACTTCCCTCCCCTTTCTTCAAGAGCCCTCCCCTCCACCCCTGTGTCTCCAGCCCAGGGCTCATTACACTAACCTACTGGACACCGTAGATGAAGCACAGTGGCCTCCCAGTACCAGCCACACTCTAGCCCTGCTCAGAGAAGAGGAGAAAGTGGACAAGTTACCATAGACAACTCTTTCACAATGTTGGATCTAGAAGGAAGTTAAACTTCACACCATGAGTTAGCGTGCAGCTCTTGTAAGATTTTGGAACGGCTTTGCACTGTGCTGTGGCGTGAGATCTCTTTTACATCTGCTATGCCTCTATAACACATGATAGTGATGCCAGCCAAGGGAAAGTACCTGTTGAACGACCAGGAACTCAAAAATGAGGCGCTGTATCGGAAATTCTCCTGCATCAGCCAGTATCAGCCACTGGTGCTGCTGCTGGGCCTCTCCATGCTCTCCTGTGCAAGCCTCCTCATTCTTTTCTTTGCCCTAGGACTGGTAAGTCTAAATCTGTAAATGTTGCTGTAGATCATAGTTAGAGGTGGGTGATACGCTTGGTTTCTTTTATACAGTCTTTAAGAAGTCACTAAAAATATCTACTATTTATGAAAATCTGCCCCTTCATTGTGATTGGTTATATGAATCTAATGGACTAAACAATAGGTGTTGATGGTGGAAAGTGTCTCTTTTTAACAATAGAGCTGCATTAAATAAAAAAAGCAGGTAATCTTGATATGGCGATTTGACCAAAATAGCATACTGTCACAGAAATTAGATCATGATTACATTTTTATCACCAAATTGCCCAGCCCTAATTATAGTTACTTACAGATATCTCGGTCCAATTTATTAACTAACTCACTAGAAGTTGTAGATGACACAGGGAGCATGCCCCATCTCTACCGGACTAACAAGGATGCAGTTAATTACATTAGGGTGATCAAGAGAAGTTGTTCAGTGGAGAGCTGCTGAAATACAAGATCAATCTCTACTCATTACTTATTGAATAAAATGAATAGGTTTTGTTCAGACGTGATGTCACTTGCAAACTATAAGAAGTATAACAAGTCTGTTCAGTCCCATAGTTAATAATTTGTGTGCGTCTGTGTATTTTTTATTTTATTGTTTTATTATTATGATTAAATTTATGGATATTTCTTCCTTTGCTTTCTTTCCAAAAAATGTTTGTTGTGAGACAGAAAATTAGCTCCACTGCTACTATTACTAAAATGTAACAAAGGAAACATGGAGCTGTTGCCAAATCCTAAATAAACTCTTTAAAGAAGAGGCAGGTACTGTATAGATTAATTTGTATAAGCAGAGTGCTGTTGATTTTGTCATGGTTGAAGCCAGGTTAACACCCAGCGCTGTGATCTAATGGCCATTTGTGAACTGACAGCTTCTGTCTTAGCAGATCATGACTTTTCCCACAACCTTCCTGCTATTGTAATTTTACCTAATGGATACTACTAGGGCATATTTTATATAGATGATATTTTAACTTTTTTGAGCTCTGTTAATCGTGATTTTCAATTCTTTTAATATAGCAGTGCTAGAGGAATTACACTTTTATTGCAGCTGCAGAACAAGAGGCAGCCTTTTATGGCCCAGTAGCAGTGTCAGAAAGCCACTGTGGGCTTATATAACTCCACTCCTCTGTAGACCATCTAATGAAGAGCAGCTCTGAATGGGAAACTGGCTTTTTGATAAGTGCCACTCTCACCCCCACCTGCCCCTGCAGTTGATTGGGCACTACTAAGCCAATAAACCACTGGTGCTTACCTGCTTCTTTTTGGTTTTTTTTGTTTGTTTTTTTTTAAGTCCAGTAAGAGCATGCATTTATTTTGTCCTCAATTATTCACTTGGTAATTTCTAAATGTCTCAGTGCCTCTACAGTCACATAAAATGTAGCCACTTTGTTTCCTTTTTCTTGGTGTTTTTACCCTGTTAGTGTTAACAGCGGGTAGGGGTACCCTGCATAGAATCCTATTTACATCAAATAACTGTTCTTTTTCAGCCCAGGTTTTGTCAAGACAACACAGAGAGCACAAAGTGTTTCAGTTTAGAAGTGCCTTTTAGCAGTGCTACCATGGTAACCAGAAACCTCAATATACAATGCAGAGATGGCCTTCTCTGAGCGGGGATCTATAAACTCTCACTTAGTGGGACTGTCTCACTCTTTTGCTTTTAACCCTTTGGCAAAAGGAGAAATTCAATTTGTCAACTGGACAAAAGTTTATTTGGTCGAATACATTTCGCAGCTCATCTAAGCTGCTTCTTCAGTTCTGGTCAGACACTGGTGGACACTGCCTTATATCTGTCTGAAGGGAGGAGCTAAATACAATGAAATTACTCTGAGACTACCACACCTATTTGTTTACAGTTTCTATTAGTTGGCTAGGCCTATTGAATATGCACTGAGTGTGGGGTCTTGTTAGCAGAACCATTCAGGGCCATAATGGGTGTTTTCACACCTCTGGACCTGACCTGGCTGCCCTATTGTTTTCTTTGTTTTGATTTAGGTTTGAGGATAGAGTTATAAATGGGAGACAGATGATGTCTGAGACCTCCATTTCTGTTCAAGGAAGGATTCTCATTCTTGACAAAAATAGCCTCTTTAACTCCCCTCTCAAACCAGTTCTTTTCTCTGGCCAGGATTTAAACCTCACTGTCCTCAAAGGAGTGGCCCGTGGAGATGTACGGCAGGCTGAGGTCCACTCTGGCTCTCCCGTCTGTGTGGTATATCCTCTTGTGAAGTGGCTGTTTTGTTTCTCCAATGTAGCGCTCACTGCAGTCTTCACTACACTGAATGGAGTAGACCACATTGCTTTGTTTGTGGCTCAGTGTATAAGGCAGTGTCCACCAACATCTGACCAGAACTGAAGAAGCAGCTTGGATGAGCTGTGAAACGTATTCGACCAAATAAACTTTTGTCCAGTTGACCAATTGAATTTCTCCTTTTGCCATGGATTCTACCTGAACGACTGAGGGATTCTACACACATTTTTTAACCCTTTGTTATTTCCCATTGGCCCAGTTTTACCTTTACCTTAAATCTAAAAAAACAGGCACGGCACACAAAAACTATATCATGCAGTTGGTAGATGTCTTTTCCCAATATGGCATGTAAACCTATTCAGGACCAGACAGGAGAATAAAATGTATATATCCATAAGACTCACAACTATGCAATGATAATTATTATATTGACTTGTTGTTCATTATATAGCTGATGAAGCAATATTTTGGGGGTTAGTATTTATCATATATTTTGCATATTGTGTGTGTGTGTGTGTGTGTGTGTGTGTGTATATATATATATATATATATATATATATATATATATATATATATATATATATATATATATATATATATATATATATATATATATATATAATGTCTACTGTCAAGACTTGACTCATATACAGACCCCTGCAAGCCCCTGTGCAAAAGGAAGTCTACTGGAATCCACCTGTGATTTACAGTGTCAAATATACCCAGGACAAACAGTCAATGTGGCATTAATAAAATGTGTTTATTTTTGTCTCTCCTGGCGCTGGTGTAGAGTGCAGAGGAACACTGTGCCTTTGTCAGCGTGGTAAGCTCCAGCTTGTGTGTGTTTCTGGCCGTCTTCACGTGCGTGTGTACAGACGTGCTGTCACAGAGATGGAGGCGGCTCCTGGGACTCATCATCTGGGCCACACACCTGTCCATGGGCTTCACCTTCATCTTCAGTGTACCCATCTTTCTGCCTTGGGATCAGGTAACACCATTTTGATTTCTGATGGAATACCTGTATAAAGGCGATGACCAAAGTCATTTTGTCCACAAAGTTTATTTTAATAATATTTGTTCTTCTTATACAATCTAAAACAATTACACTAAGGTACACTTTGTAACTTTTTGGTTAGAAGGTCTGCCTCCACCTTATGTCCATGAAGATGCTTTGCTTGGAATCTTCCACAGTATGGTATTAACCATATATATCTTGCGTTTATTCAATTACAGGTGTTTTTGTTGCTAAAATACTTTGCTTTCTTACTGTGAGAGGGTCATCTCTCCACAAATCTGACCAGTGACTTATTGATCTCGTGGTCACCTGTTTGGTGAACCCTCTACCAGGAAAGTTACATAGTGCACCTTTAACTATTCAGTACAAGACATATATTCTCTTGTCCCATAATAGAACAATATAGGTCCTCCCTGTGGCTACTAGGGTCAACTGGTTACTCTAGTTTCTACCCACCATCCAAAGTTATGCATGCCTTCTCAGAACTGGTGCCTCTAAATTGCCCCTTGTAAATGAATGGCCATTTGTCATTGTTGTCACTGTGTCTACCCAGCAGCTCACTGGCCATTGTACCACTGCCACTTTAACCACATAAATACTGAGTTAGTCTCCAAAAATCTGTGTCCCCCTACAGGAATAAATTAATACTTTCCTCATTAATTAAATGAACTGTACTTTCAGGTGCCTTTCTTTCTCTTCATCATCTTCACTGTGTACACAATGCTGCCATTCCAGCTATGGCACGCAGTACTCCTCAGCATTGCCTCCTCTGTATCCCACATTTTAGTTGTTACACTTCGACTCACAGTTTACAGCAAACAAGCCCCGCCTTATCTCCCCAACCAGGTGAAGCAAGTTGTCACGTGTTACTGTATTAAGTCCTATGTAGACGTATGTTCATTTGGTCACATTTTGTTTCCCTGTTTTATAGCTAGTGTCGAATGCAGTGGTTTTTCTGTGTGGCAGTATAGTGGGAGCCTTTCATAAGGTCTTGATGGAGAAAACACTAAGGCAAACATTCCAAGACACGCTGAGGAGTCTGAGCATGCGCATGAAGCTGGAAATAGAGAAGAGGCAACAGGTGAGTACACTCTGGTCCAAGTACGCAGCCTATTTCATGTGTCTGAGATTCCAAAAATAATATGTATTTTTACATAATTGAAAAGGAGCATAAGGAAGACAAATCTTGTAATATATGACTCTTTCTCCAAAATAACAAATAATGTAATATATAAAATATTTAAGATGGTCTGACATGCAAGATCATGAAATTGCAATCACTTCACACATACGCACGGCTGGTGACAAGAGGTTTTACGTTATTATATAGATTCATAAGATGCATCATAATATTTTTGTTGTTTTTTTGCCTAATGTTACCTTTATACTTTTTATAGAACAATGTCTTACTTATTTGAACAACAAACATGTTTTATTTGTTGTACCCACCCTACTCAGAATTAATGCAATAAATGCCTCTTCCACCAATGAGTTTGATTAACTTTAAACTTTACAAAACAGTATTTTTGCTCTTCAGTGTTTGTGTTTGCGTTTGCCAGATTCTCCTGAAAGTTTTACAGTGTGTTTGAGCCTTGTCAGGTCTCAGTGACCGAAGTCCTAAACGTCCTACTCCTCTTTAGGGACACAGTTCAACTTGGTTCCAGCCTGGGTTTAGACCAAATTGACTGAGTGTGCCTCTGAGTTTTAAAAGGATGCAAAGACAATACTTTTTCATTAAATGTCACTATTTTAGCTGCCTCAAATAAGGGTGCAATGCCTATTTTGCACACCCTGTGGACTGTGACTTGTTTAGTGTATGATTATGATTATGTGAGCTCAAATGTGTCTGATGAATTCATTTTAATTATAGGTGGGGCTTAAACAGGACATTCCTATAGAGGTTTTAACTGATAACATCAGACTGCACATAATTTACATCAAAAACAAAAACTTCCCTTTTTGTGCAAGAGAAATGTTTTTTTTTTTTATCTTTGTGTTGGACAAACCTTAATAATACTATCTGTGCTATGTGTTTATTATACACTCCTTTTGAACTACAACTTGTCGTCAAAATGCTTTCTCAAGAACATTCTTTGACCTATGAAAGTTGAACATTGTTTTGAAACATACTTGTTGAGATTTATGTCTAAAACATAATTTTTCAGATTGGATTATGCTGCACGATAATATATTCTGTAAACTGTATTTAGCCAAATCTAAATATATCTAAATGTAGCTGGTTGTGTTTGGTACAGGAAAACCTATTGCAGTCGGTTCTGCCTGTCTACATCTCCATGAAGATGAAGCTGGCAATTATGGAGCGCTTACAAGACTGTAAAGATAAGGAGGAGCAACAGCGGCTGGTGAAAGATAACAACTTCCACAGCCTCTATGTGAAAAGACATGAGAATGTGAGGTATAAAATCACATCTGTAAATCACGTAGTGCTTATTAAATTATGCAACATTAAACATTTATCTACATTATCATTTTTGCTATTGAAAGTAAATGTTTGGACTGCTGTTTAGCCCACAGCAAAATATAAATTATGTAGTTAGAAGTAAAGTACTTGAGAATATGAATATTTCTGTCCAATTCTCCAAACACTCAAGGTTATGTCTTATTATGTTTTGTGCTGTGACCCAGTTACAGCTCTTTGTTTTTCAAGACTTTCATTAATTTAGCTGGTGCTGACAGACAGTAGGTCAGCTTAAAGTGAACTTTGGCAGATGGCTCAGCAGCTCATTTTGGCATATATACAGGAGTAGGTTTTATAAGGATTCTGTTTTCTGTCTTAAACCAAGATTCAGACAAAATCGGTTCAACTCATTCAGAGCGATCTGTTTAGGGCTATGCTAATCACAGACCTATTGTCATGTTTGTGTACATTTAGTGCTGCACTTGCTGAACGATAGGTTGCATCCTTAACCAATCTCTGTAATTACGTTTGTCAGACAGGTCATTAGCTCCATTGTTTCTCACCTGGCTGTTTTAGTCTGTCTCTTATGTGCTAATACATCAGGCCAGTCAGTCCCTCTGCTTTTTGGTTGCCGTCATTTGCACCCTACCACTATTACCTTCTTTCTTTATATTTGGACAGAAATGCAGACTTAACTGAGATTACAGATGAGAATTCACTTGCAGGGTGTGTCAAATTCAGCACTGCTATGTACATGAATAGCTTTCATGCACACAGTTCATAGAAGTCTTTACATACTCTACTGTACATTTAAGTGTTTAGATCTTTAACACACTGGTTATTAAAGCCTTACTCTAGAGTGACTGGTGATTTAGAGTAAGTTGACTGTTTATGGAGAAAATTTATCATACATACAAATATAAATGAAATTATATGAATATAATTAATGTCTATTGTTGTTTTATTCCAATAATAAATTGATTCTCTCTTTACATTCAGCATTCTTTATGCAGACATTGTTGGCTTCACCCAACTGGCCAGTGACTGCTCTCCCAAGGAACTTGTTCTTATGCTTAATGAGCTGTTTGGAAAGTTTGACCAAATTGCAAAGGTTAGTCACCTCTTTTTTGTTTCTACACAAGCTATATATTTAATTTTTTGGTGTATAATAACCATGTCCAATGCTAACAAACTAAAAGCTCATCTTTTTATGTTTGTAGGAAAATGAGTGCATGCGAATCAAGATCCTTGGAGACTGTTATTACTGTGTGTCAGGGCTGCCAGTCTCTCTGCCTAAGCATGCAAAAAACTGTGTCAAAATGGGCCTTGACATGTGTGAAGCAATCAAGTAAGTGTCACTTTACAAGATCAAAGACTGGTCAAACATGAGTGAATGTTGAAGTGTTGCTCTGTAGACAGGTGCGGGAGGCCACAGTGGTGGAAATCAACATGAGAGTGGGAGTTCACTCAGGAAATGTGCTCTGCGGTGTTATCGGCCTCCGTAAGTGGCAGTTTGATGTGTGGTCTCATGATGTTACTCTGGCCAATCATATGGAGTCTGGAGGTGTACCAGGGTATGTCAGTTCTCTTTAAAAATACTCTTATGTAAACAGGTCTTTTTGTTGCCATAAAATGAAATAATGTTTGGATAATCAACTTAAACACTAGGTACTGATTATCAATGTGGTTATACCTTTGCATTTAGGCGTGTTCACATAACGGAGGCCACTCTGAAACACCTAAACAAGGCATATGAGGTGGAGGAAGGCAATGGCCATCTGAGGGACCCCTACCTCAAGGAGCTCAATGTCCAAACCTACCTAGTGATTGATCCGCGAGTGAGTTCAATTTGGAAAACAGAATACCTTTGACACATAAATACTATTGCAGTAATCTGTATATGTTTTTTGTTCAAGTCTAAGGACCCGATGCGTAACACACGCAATGAACCTAAGCCTCGGGTGAATGATGGCATAAAAATGCGGGCATCCGTGCGCATGACACGTTATCTTGAATCATGGGGAGCAGTGAAACCATTTGCCCACCTTCAGAACCGAGAGGGTTTCATCTCTGACAATATTGTGAATGGAAAAACCCGCAAGGTAGATAAGAATTTCAGCGTTTGTTTTCATAATGAACAATGTGAATAGACTAGATTGAGGAAAACAACATCCATCGTAGACATTGCTCAGGGCAGGGTATTAACTATTGTTATCTTGCATTTGTAATGATTGAATGTGTTTCCTCGCCTTTTAGGACATCCCACTTCGATCTGCTGGGGGTTCTGCAATTATTGATAGGTGAGAACAGTGTGATCTAATCTGATTAGTTTGTTCTTCTCAATTTATAGGTGTTATAACATTGATTAATTATTATAAATATAAAACTAATACTATAATATAGTTAGCACAATTCAAACAAAAGTGGACATTTGGCAGTTGAATTACAACGATGAGCCAGTACAAAGTGTTTTGTGCTCTGACCTGTGACCCACATTGCCAAAGACAGGGAGGCCATCTGGCACTAAAACTTGCAAATTGCTATTGAAGTGCTGTGTGACCATGCAAAGGAGCTGACAAGTGTAAGAATACCATATTATGTATTGCTATTAACACCCTTCTTGCCTATTGAAAACATTCCAGACCATTCAACCAGACCTTTCAGATAGTGCTCTGTAAAGGCTTTTTCTCAATTCTTTTGTCTGACTTATAGATGTGGATTGGTATTGATGTAGTAATCTGGGTTTAGCTCCAGAGTGGGTCATGATAATCATTATGTACTAACAAACCGATCCTATTAAGGAGCAGATGTTGCATACATGTACTATACATGTGCATATGTACAGGTTTACGTTGCTGTTTTTTGTGACCTCCATCCATTCCTTTCTGTGATTGAGTTTGTTTTTGTCTCACTCTTGGGTCTGGATAGTTTTGATGAGTCTCTTGAAGAGCCGTTCACATTGCCTCCTCCTCCGTTCAGCAGCTATAAGTGAGTGGGGCCTTTGTGGCAAGGTCCATTTTCAAACCCACTGCCTTGTGACCACATTGCTTTTTCCCTTAAAATAAAGTATTCAAATTTATATGACTACTATGATTCACTTTCATCAGCAAATGATATTTTTATTAGCCAAAAAGCAGTGTGAGAACGACTGGTAGTTTCTAAACTAACAGGACTGATTTAACTGTGATTGTTTATCTAACGCAGTAGAGGGCTGCTCCTTGTACTCATCATGGGACAGGCAGGCGAATGTTTGGGCTGGTGCATCTGTTGGTGTTTCCTTCCTGTTCAAGAAGGGGGTTTCCAGAGGCACAGCGGCGACACCTCAGACTCCATCTAACCCACCCTCCCTCTACGCAGCTTTCTAACAGCCTGAAATCCTCTCTTTCTCTCCCCAACTAATGCTCTCGGTGGTATAAAAAGTAGCCGTCCTGGGTCACCTGCACTGCATGATTTGGTTTAGAATCTCCCCCTCCTGTCCTTTCATCTCTGTGCCAAGTACTCATTGTCCTTTCTCATGCAGGATCAAATCCCAAAAGAGCAAATTTGATGAGGAACTCCACAATGAAATGACAACCACAATAGATGAGCTCAGCAGCAAGTAGGTGGATGTGCCAATTGTTTAAATATCTCTTTGATTTTATGGCTAATTGTAACTAAATCTGCTCTCCCAGGCAGTGGTCCAAATCTGAAGATACTGGCAGTTTAGCCCTTTGGTTCCCCAAAAAAGACCTGGAGAAACAGGTTAGTAACACAGTACGAGAGATATGCATCATTGTAAAAATACTATTATTTATGTTCCAGGCAAAATTAATTTCCTACTTTGCCTGGTCATGCCTAGGCATTCTATAGAATGCATAGATTCTCATCTTTGCCTGTATTGTTTACATGTTTCAGCAAAAGGTGTTTAAAAATGTGTTTTTTCACAGTATCGAGCCCTAGATTTGCCAATGTTTAAGCACTATGTTGGCTGTGCCACCTTCATCTTCATATGTATCTTCTTGATCCAGATACTTGTGACCAAAAAGTAAGTCTGTTTTAGTATTGCGTTTAAGGTTAAATGATAGTTTAACTTGAAAGTATATTAATCAATATATTACATTGTTATCTTCTAGTCAACAGAAGCTGGGCATTACATTTGGAGTGTTGTTTTTGGTTCTGTTGATCGCCATGGCCATTTGTTTTGCAGGCAACCTTCAGGTTGGTACTTGCATATCACTTGGAGGATATACTATATTTTGAGTTAAACAAAGTATGAGAAACTGTTCTATCAACAAATCAAGCTGTACGTGACCTAAGATTATTATATTGCATTTATCTAAACATTTCACTCGTGTGTTCAGTGAAGTATTGCTTTTGCCTCAAAGGTGAAACAAATGTTATGGATTATATAGACCCACAGTCAAGTGGCATCTGAATTTCCCTTCACTAAATGTGGAAACTGAAGCTGCATCACATGACTTGACATTTTGGGTTGGGCACAAATAGTCATGATGACTCTTCAGGTTACACAATGTTGAAAATAACTCACTGGAAAAGATTTCTTGGTGCTGTTTGTATCATTCAATTTACTCATATCCTTTGCCTATTAAGGATCTCTCTATACATTTTAGTGTATGATGGATGAAAAAAGAACAGAATACTTGAATAGAATATAAGTGTAGCTTTAATGCTCATAACTTATGGGCTTTAGGGGCCAGGCATGTGCCAGCCTCACAACCTCTATTTTCCTCATTATTCATGTTCTTGTCTAGCGCCTGTTCTCAGAGAAGTTGACACACTGTCAGTGGCTTCCAGCTGTGTCAGAGGCGGTGGTTAAGCAGCCGTGTGTGCGCCTCCCTTTGGCCACAACTACTACTGCTGTCATCATTATCATGGCTGTGTTCAACCTGGTAAGTCTTAGTGTTGAGGGTTGAGAGAAGGTCATTATGTACTTTTCTATTTGTAGCTACACTCCATAGCTGCCATACCACACTTGAAAGCATGTTGTCTTCTGGTGACACGTGAGTCAAATATGTTTTACTCTCATTCAGTGCTTTACCCAGACATTTGTGAGTGACTGTTCCAGTGACATGACTCATACCAATGAGTCCCAACAGCAGGATTTAGAAGATCTTTACTACCTCCCTGTAAGTGAATACTGCTGTACCTGCAGTAAAATGGTTCACTCTTTCTGGAGCAGCTATTTGGCTGAGGCTAATTTTGATTGTCTGCCTTCTTCTCTTCCTGTAGTACTCAGTACATTGCTGCTTACTGTCTTTGGTCGCATGTGGAGTATTCCTGAGAGTGAGCTTTGAGCTCAAAGTGCTTTTCTTGACCCTGGCTTCCATAATCTACTATGTCCTCATACTCAAATCTAAGCAGGAGCTCTTTGAGTTTTATGGAAATGTGTTGTTTGCTCAAGCTTCAGGAAACTGGAACTGCAGCAGGTAAGTCCTGTGATGTTCCATGTATCTTTAGCAGTGATATCTAAAAACATCTAGTGTAGACAAATAGACTAGTGAATGATGTAAATAATTTTCTGTCAATATGCCCTTTACTGAACAGCCAAGAAGAGGAATCTGTTCTGAGATATTTAGGCCTTGTGAAGCACCCACGGGTGATGAGTTGTATTTACATCACTTTATTCCTGGTGACAATGCTCATCATTTCACAACAGGTAAGCACACGACCATTCTGATCCAATGGCACCTAGCTGAATACAAACTGTTATGCGGTCTCTGTCTGCTAGAATGAGGCATGCTTTCGACAGGACTTCTTGCTGAAATACAAAAATCGCACAGAGCAGGATGAGATTGAGACAAGAGAAAACCTGAACCGTCTTCTCCTGGAGAACGTGCTTCCTGCACATGTGGCCTCACTATTTGTTGGAGAAAATAAAAAGAATGAGGTGACTTTTCAAGTTTTCTATAAACAAATATATGTTGTCTGAACTGGAATTTATAATCTTGAGTAGGAGTTCAGTATGTAGACATTTTCATCATCTTAATGTGACAATAAGCTTGGAAAAATGTCACTATGTTATTATTACGTCTTTCTCTTATAAGATCAAAGGGACAAAATGTTTCTTTAAACTAGTTATGATCGCAATTTATTGCAATTTTATGTTTGTAAATTTTATAAACACATGTTATAACGTCAAATAGAGGATCTATGTTTAGAGGGCTGTATGTCCAAACTGCTTGCCTTTTCATCAACAGGACTTGTACTACAAGTCTTACGACTGTGTATGTGTGATGTTCGCCTCAGTGCCAGATTTTAAAGAATTCTACACTGAATGTGACATCAACAAAGAAGGACTGGAATGTCTGAGGCTGCTCAATGAGATCATTGCCGACTTTGATGAGGTTTGCATTCTGTCTCTGTAGATCACAACCTGAGCATTATACACCCTTATCTCCTTTAATTCATCTTCTATGTTTTACACTACAGCTGCTGTCAAAGCCAAAGTTCAGTGGCGTTGAAAAAATCAAAACCATTGGGAGCACATACATGGCAGCAGCAGGGCTCAGTGGCACACCTGGTCAGGAGAATAATCAGGTACAATCCTACATACTGTACATGTATTTGCCATAATATATTTATCTGAAAGTTTGAATTGATGCAACTATATTTTTTTAAATGTAGGACCCAGACAGACAAAATGCCCAGATAGGAATCATGGTGGAGTTTGCCATTGCTCTAATCGGCAAATTAGATGGCATAAACAGACATTCCTTCAACAACTTCAGATTGCGTGTGGGTATGTATCTCCACTTGATCTGTAAGGGACTGGGTTTGATTGATTGACAGTTATCACATTTTATCACTGTTAAATGTGAACTCTGAAATAGTTACCATTAATCTGATATAAAAGGAAGCACTTGAAATTAATACATGTCATTTAGCAGTACTTTTTTAAGAAACAGTGATGTGGCTCTGTGTACATTTCAGTGAAAAATGGTGCTACACAAAAGTCAGTGTTTACATAACTTGATAGATTATTGCTCATGGTAAAATGTTCTCTGCTGTGGATAAAGTCATCAAAACCCTATTGCTGTACTCTTTGAGTACTTTGAATACCAAACTACTATTATTTTTACAGGCATAAATCATGGTCCAGTCATAGCTGGGGTGATTGGAGCAAGAAAACCTCAGTATGATATTTGGGGCAATACAGTAAATGTGGCCAGTAGAATGGAGAGCACTGGGGAGCTTGGAAAAATACAGGTATGTTATTTTCTGGCCTGTTTTCATTTAGTTCTACTTTTATAAATATCCACAGTGTCGATTACCATTTTAGCAATCTGGTTATCCTTCTTGTAGGTTACAGAAGAGACATCATCTGTGCTTGATAAATTGGGCTACTCGTGTGAATGTCGAGGATTCATCAGTGTTAAAGGCAAGGGGGAGTTAAAGACCTTTTTTGTTTGTACGGACATGAGCAAGCAACAGGGCATGGGTCTGAGCTGAGGCCAGCAGAAAGACAGAAGGACTCATGTACTTAAGTCAAGAGTTTACACATCTCACAAGCACCACCAGTGGATACCATGAAGACTATGGAATTACATGTATAATTTCTCAATCAACATTTTATGTCATGTGAACATTTTTGGGAGCCTTTTATGTTTATGTAAATGTGATAGAAAAACTCATGTTAAATCTATTTTGAAGACCTAAGGTACTTTGAAAACATGAAGGATCCGGTTTGGGTCATACACTGAAAGACACACTTTGTAAATTGCTGTTACTGTGTAACAAGCAACGCATATGTGAAATAGACTGGCAGTGCCATATTGTGCTTTTATATTAAGGTTATGAATTAACTAAGCAAGACTGCAATTATTTGGATTCCTAATGCATTTCACTTGGTGGTTCTGCTTAACATTCAAGGCTGGGTATACTATAAGCACAACATAGAGATTATATCTGTGCAGCTTGGTTGGATTAAAGACGATTTAAAAATTCAGTGAAAAGATGTGCTGCGTGAACAGGACACATACCAATCCATGTGCTGCATGAGTACCATCTGCTCGCTCTCGCTGTGCCCAGATAAAGAATCTATGTTAAATGTGACTCTTGGTCCTGTCCATGGCTTTGCCGTTAAGACTTTCGGTTACTTATCAACATTTATCTTTATGTGCCTTATTATATCATCTCATCCGGAAAATGTGGTTATTTGCCTTTTTGTGAACAAATGCAAGCTTGAATTTTGTACAGAATGTAATAAATGTCCAGTCAGTCTAAACACTGATCTTTAACAAACAACTTTATATAAAATGTTTATTGTTTGAAATGCATACAAACATCACACAAAAAGAATGTTCATTAAAAAAACTTAAGTAATTCAGTTTACAGCTACAACTGGTGCCACATCTGGACATGTTGAAAGAGTCGCCATGGGTTCAGCCGTTTCTTGAACTAAAAATATAGGCAGACATATTTGATTAGCTTAGTTCTGAGTTAATTGTATATTGAAAAGTATCTGGACAAGCCATTACCTGTAGAGAGGTCTATGAAATTGTCTGGCATTTCAAAGGGTAAGGAAATGCCCATAGCTTTCCTAACGCCATGGACACTGCAGACGTCACTAGGCGCCACCTGTCCCGTAAGCTTTGTCAAGTTTCCTGTTACTTTTTCAACTGCAAACAAAAAAACACATTTTTTTCAATACATACATACAAGTTGAAAAATTGCAAGAATTCACATTTTGCACATTTTGGAGCAACATTCCCACTAGCCTCCTGGAAACACTAGCATCAAGCAGGCCGAAACGAATTTTTGAGGTGATTAACAAGAATGGCGCAGCTACTCATTACTGAGTCTTTTTTGAAAATCTATTTTAGGGGTTTTTGTTTTGTTTTTTTTGAGATGTGGTCTTAAAATTTTGATCAGGAGTGTATAGTGTAAAATCTAAATCTAATAAAATCTTCAGCACTCCCTTGCAGACCAGAAACCCCCACTTGAAGGGACAAGTTTAGCCCGGGAGCCCCCTGGTGAGGGCTCTGGCTGGCCTTGAGTACAAAGCAGGGCTCTTACCCAGCTCCAGCTCCTTGGTGGTTGGGGCCAAAAGGCAAATTGTATTAGGTGGCTGCTTAGTGCCTAGACGCTCCTTCTGGGCTTCTTGTAAGTCATGCAGTAGCTTTGTAGTCTCATCCAGTTTCTGCTGGATGTGCAAGACCTCTGTGACCAAGAGAAACGGCAACACATTAGCACAAATCAGACACTTCTTGTATTACTCTCTTCCTGGGAGTTGCATTACAATAAATAACATGTATTCTTTACAAAATGTAAATATATTAAGACAACTAATATTGCAAAGACATGGTAAATACTATGACCAGGCAAGGGGCATATTGGCTAAAACAGCTTTTGTCACACTTTTACCTTCAGAGCACTCCTCATCAGCCAAGTTGTCAACTTTGGCGGCTTTAGATTCTGTTACCTGTCAAATAGAGGGAAAATATTCAGTGCCATGACTTAGTAGTTTATACTTGCTCTTTAGTTACTCCACTAGTCAAACCTAACAAAGAAAAGATGTAATACATTAGAAGAGGATGAGAGCAAAGTGCAGCCAAAAGCACCAAGCTGCGCACACAGAGGCTTGCTGTGTGCTTGAAGAAGGGCTACACTCTTATTTCCTCTCCTGCTCTGAGGGCCAATTGAGGCACCCAGCGAGCGGGCACAGAAAGAAAACAGAGGCCTCCCCAACTTCCAATAGCAGCTCTGAATGACTAACACTGTTTTCAAGGGAACTGTTTTTTCCATGGCTCACTGGATCCCTGCTAACTAGCAATTATGTTGACACAGCTGGATGATACATCAACCATCTGTGAACACTATATATAATAATGATAATGCCAAGTTATGTTCCATTTCTCCACCTAGTGTAGGAGGCGTTGAGAAAAGATAAAACAATTAAATTGCTGTGGTAAATAATACTTTAACATTGAAATTCAGTACACCAAATTTCATCCCTCACCTCCATGCCATTTTTGTCATCTACTTCAGAATTTGTTGGTTCTTCCAAAGGCTAAAAAGACAAAATACAGTTAAAAACAGAACAAAACAACAAACACTTGAATATAAAATATAACATTTACCTGTTCCTGCCCTGTCTCTGTCAAGATTTTGGAATGTTCTCCATTTGTCATTGCATCCAATATGTTGTCAGCCATTTTATACACATATTCATCAGATTTAGCGAGGAACTCTGATAGACTGTATGCACATGTAAGAAAAAAGGAAAAATCACTTATTTTGTCTGAACTAGAAGGAAAAAAAAATAGAAGAACTACTTTGTTAGAGTAGTACAATGAGAAGTCAGTAAACACAATGAAGCCACCACTGCACCTCCTACACGCTGTCACAAAGACACTGTGAACTATAATAATACCTTTTACATATACTCACACTAAGCTCAAAGCCACTAATGTGTGGAAACAAAAAACATCAATTTTGAGTATACGAAACATCAGCAAATCTTTGTCTAGTCCATCACACAACATCTGGCAGGTAATCATTGTGGAATGTCTTAAATGACGTCTAAGGCGGGTGCCACAGTGGTCACATACCTGTCTGAGCCCTGCAGACTGGACTCCTCTCCATAGAAGGAGTAGATGAGGTCAGAATCGTCTTTACTGATGTTAGCAAAACTGGAGTCATACGTGGGCGCGAAGGAGGTAAATGGCCCATAGTTCATGTAGGACACTGAAAATGCATTATCAGAGGTCATTAGCACTAAAGATGAAATAACAGTTTCATCTGCAATTACAGTGGTAGGAAATGCAGCAACCTGGAGTGATTCTATTCCTTTTGTCCTCTCTGAAGCCCTGTAGACAGTTGACACCGCTTTGTAACCGATTGGACATCATGCCCAGCTTGACAGGGCAGTAACCCACATCTTTAAAAACAAAAATTAAGAACATCCAGTTAAACACTGTCTATTTTCCTGAATGTTTTGGAAAAAAGGACCTCTTACCACCCACTGCTGGATCAGCAGGGTTGAGAATAGCCAGGGTTGTGGAACCATCAGTCTTTTGACGAGCAAACTCCAACTACAGAAGAAATATGACACATTTCTGAATTCTGATTGGATTGAATGATTTCCTTAATCATTTGAAAAGAACTGGACTGATACATGATTTTAAACAAATAAAAATCATTATTGTGATTTTATTTTTTATTTACTTATTGTTCTGAGTGTTTGCACAATTTTTCACAACTTTTTGCACTATACTGTCCCCTGACTGTGAGCTTCTGTCACGAGTGAATTTCTCCTCTGTGAGATCAATAAAGTCTTATCTTATCTTATCTTATCTTATCTTATCACACTAAAAAAAGATAATACATGGTTTTTAGACTCCTCTTGAGTGCCATAAGAATTTAATTCTAATAATAGAAACGCCTACTTGTCCCTTTGTATTTTCTGGTAACTAGTCATGCGGTGTTTGCACCAGATAAGATATTACTGCAATTTGGGTGGATTACAAAATTTGGGATTTAAAAAGAACTTTATGAAGTGGTATTGTTATAAAAAGTGTGAGTATCACTGATCTAGGCGAAGAACTACTATGGTGAACACTGAATTGTGTTTAATTTTTCTTTCTCATGTCATTAGAGAAATCGAATTATCTTCAAGGCTATGCTTTCATTATATCTGCTTATGTATATCTAGTTGCATAACATCTTTGCTCTGCACTTAGAGGGAAAAGGACAAATTAATAAAGCAATATAGTGGCTTACATCACATTGCAGCACTCGGTTTGAGAGCTTTCCACCAGATTCTTCAATGACCTTGCGGATTTCCTCTAGCTCTTTCTCTGCCTTTGCAGAGTCCTCTTTTGAATCCTTGTCATGTCTGCAGTGAAAACACATTTAAAAACAAAAAATAATAATACTGATAATTACTGAGCTGCTAACTACTGTAGAAAGAGATAACGCCTACACATGACTTTTTTTTAAATTAAGACACTACCTGTAAGCGTTTCACTGACGTCAGTAAGCACAATTCAACTTGTGAACCAATGTATCTCCTTTATAGAGACAGAAAGCTGAAAACTACTGAATACAAAAGTAGAGAGGAGAGGCATCTCTAGGCTATTTCTCTTTTTTTATGTCCTGTTTTTTGTTATATCACTGGGAAACATCACAGCAGTTAGAAAGTGCACTGTGAGAGCAGCAAACAAGACCCAGCACGCTCATTGGCATTCCTTACAGTCTAAAGCTGATTTTGCTGAATCAGTGAACAATGTAATGACATGAAAATAAAATGATGTAAAAAGTAGATTTACTGACTGGGATACGTAAAATTTCAAAGTTTACTGCTTTGGCCATTAAATATTATTAATTATAGTAATGATGGCAAAATACAAAAGAAAAGCTTTTAAGCCATTTTTACTGTATTGGGAAATGTATAAATACATACTCTAAAAAATACACATTCACACTGTATTTTATGTTTTCATAACTAAAAAAACCCTTGTATCAGGTCTTAAGTGAATTCTGTGCCATAATAAACAACCTGGGAGTGCTTGGAGCTTGGGAGCTCTCGCTGCTGTCTGTGGTCATAGCTCCCTCTCTGCTCGGGTCTAGTCCTGTGGGTTCATCACACTTCCCTGACTGTTTGGCAGCAGGGTCAAGACCAGACATGAACTCAATGCTTTGCTTCAGGCTCTGCAGTCGCTCCTGTAGAAAACCAAAACATTTTATTTTTACTCCAGGCTCCTAAAAGCTCCATGTCAAAAGGCTTGTGGAGTGAAAATAACAGGTTAGTCTTCCACTAGGACTGTGCAGCATGAGGCAATGCTTTAAACTGATGTGAAGCTCTCTACTGCCACTCCATGTTCTTTTATGGATAATGCAACGCCAGGGGCAAATTTAAACAATACACAATGATTATGTAAGTCCTTGCACAAAAGGCAGGTTAAAAATTTATAAAGAGAAATATGTCAATAAAAACTCAACTAAGTCTATCTATGGAGGTAGGAATACTGCATTAATAATCTATAGTAAATACAAAAAAATGTTTTTTTTAAATAACAGTTGTTGAATATTGATGATGTAGCTCTGATTGCCAAGATAATGTGTAAACTTTTATTGCTATTTTATTTTTGGCTAGTAGGTGACAATTTTCTTTTTTGAATTTACTGCTGCTAACACCATAACCCGTTTCCTAACCTAACGTTTTCCTACGCTTCATCACTTCGGATGCCCACTCACAGCAGACTGTCACTCTGGATCCACCTCTGTAGCATTAACCAAATGTGATTAATTATTCTTTACTTGACTTAGGATCTTCATTCCAGAGTACAGCAGCTTCCGTGCAGCTCTGTGGTAAATTGTCTCAGGTTTGTTGTAAATCATGGCATTTTCGCACATGGTCTTGAAATCCGCCTATAAAAAAATGAAAAGTATTCAGCACATCGACCAAACAGTCTGGAAAATAGCTCCCGTATCATTACTATTAAATACCTTGAGTTCATCTAGTGATTGGTAGTGCTCTTTCTTTACTTTCTCCTTCATTGTGCTGAAATCCATAGGCCGCTTGATAATAGTCGAGTATCCAGGTGCAATAAGGTCTGTGACAGGAAATGAGAAAAATGCACTGGGGTCTTTCCTAGAAAAGCACACACGCACACACGCACACACGCACACACGCACACACGCACACACGCACACACGCACACACACACACACACACACACACACACAAATAAGTCTCATTCCACTTAATTCCTCTTTAATATTGTCAAAATGGGAAAAACTAAATACCTTTGAAGCTGTCTGAGAAGTTGGTTCAAGGCTTCCTGTAGAGGAGTCTGCTCTTTCTCAGCTATAGTAGTGAAGCAGAAAGTGAAAATTAAAACATAATGATAGCAGATAATGGTTAAAAAACCTCAAAGGGTCTTAAGCAATCTATATTTTAATCATTTTATTCAATAATAGAAAAAGCACTGATTACTGAGAGATAAAATTATTTCTATTTACAACAAACAACATAAAGTACCATTTTTGTTCCACTTGTATTTATGGGTGCAAATATATAACTGTAAATGGCCACCATTCTCTTCTATTAATGCGAAATGCTGAGTTACCTTCTAGTTTATCCAGTTCGGAGCGTATTGGAGTTCTGCATTGTTCTGAGTCTTCATCTCCATCCCCATCATGTACTTTTCTCTTCTTTGCCATCTGACACAAAGTATATTTACATTCTTCAACATCAGAGAGAAAAAATATATGTCCTTTTTAACAGTCATACCTTTTTCTTCCCCTTCTCTTCTGGTGAACCAAAGCCCCTGTCCTTGTCCTTCTTCTTTTTCTTCTTCTTATCCTTGTTGGGCTTGTCATTGTCAGTGGACTGATCATCATAGAAAGTGTCCCGACTCGAGCTTCCAGCGGTCACTTCATTGCCAGACACTTTCAGCACCAGTTTGAGCGGTTTTTCATTGAACTCTATGGACAATAACAAAGAATCAGCATAACATGGTAGAGCAATCGAAACAATGCTAACGCTATAAGCTAACACGTTAACACATCAAGCCTCTTAAACCACAGCCATAATAAAATAACTCTTACGAGCCATACAGGTAGACATGCAAAATCTATATTTGAAGATCATATTAACTAAACCGTCCTTGTGAATTACTACTCACTAGTCGGATGTGTTACGGTCGATGGTGATGCTATAGACGGGTGCTTTCGCAAATAGTGTGAAAATACACAACCTACGCTGATCGAAATGCTGTCTAGTGCAATGGTGTAATTATTCCTTTACCTTCATGAGTATGTTTGTCAGATTTGTGCTTTTTGTGCTTCTTTCCCATTGTTTGTATTTTGATCCCCGGCGAATGGTCTTTCGTAAAGTCAAGCGGAAACACTGACATGTAAGTGGTTTTTTTTTGGATAGCGCCATCTCTTGGTCAGGAGCATTCGTGCACCACTCCCGATTTACCGCCAGTCGGAAGCAAAACCTTGGAAATAAATTAGGATACGCCTCATAATCGTTTTTGGGCATAATTCAAATAATTTAATTAGTTCACAGATCTTAAATGCAAACAGCTAATAATTATGTCAGGTAATAGATACTAATATAGAGTCGCCTAGTTTATTTAGCCTAAACAAATATTATGCCAGGTTGATTATTTTGTATTTATTTGCAATAAGCCCCTCTGTTAAGCACTGGAGTACCAGGCCGCACTGCACCCCCTAAATGACACATTCAGATATGCTATAATATTTGTGTGAAAATAGTCTTTGCCCAGCAACACTTGTAATTTACAGGCTCTGACTAACATTTAGGTTCAGTGGTAGGCCTCCATTAAATCTGTTAAGGTTGACTGTGCCAGCTAAAGTCCAGATGAGGCCCATGGGCTCACAGCACCATCCAACAAAGTTGTAGGATTCAAAGTAGATTAAAAGCAGATCAGTTAGTCGATGCACCAAACATGCCTAATGAATGTCAAATGTCATGAAATATATTATCCAGTGTCACTAGGCCAAAGGGACCAATGGTTTCCACATAAAAGCAGCATCATGGCAGAACCATGGGAAAGAGGCCCACTCAGCAGGCTGAAGGGATGTGGCATCTTTGGTCTGTCTGCAAACACACAACAAATACACAAACTAGCGGCATCTCTGGGCTTTTGATGCCTCATCACTGCACGTGGTTTACACTGGCAGTGTGTTGAGCAATCTTTAGGCTAGTTTATATTTTGGTTCATTTGTCTAGTTGGTAAAACATGAATTTGACACTTTGTTATTTATTGTTATTTTAATATTGTCATTCAAATTATATTTACAAGGCCAAGGATGCTTTGAGTAACCTATGGAAAATAACTATTAAGCCAATTGATCTGACCTGTTTAGACATTTTACACAGCATATGTGCACATGTGAAATGCTCTACTAGCCTTTCTGGCTTCACCTCATGTCCAAATAGAACAGCAAATGATCTATTTCCTCTCATGTGAATCTAAGAACATTTTGTGAACTTGCACAGCCTGCTTCGGTCATAAAAAGATATTCATTTTCACCAGAAGTTGTCAGCCTGCTTCTTCGGATATGATAGATGAAATATTTTGGGGTCATTACAACTGTCAATGCACAACTGGTTTGAAGCTGTAACCAGCCATCAGCTCTAAGTCAGACAGAGACATCAAAGAAGAGAAGCCAATCATTCTGCTTCACTTTTCTCTCTTGTCTGCCAGTCTGTCACGGAGGCATCTTTGAGCATCAATCACTCAGCTCAGTCAGAGTCTTATATGTGGCCACTATTTTTATCTGCAACCAAAACACTTTCTGGAAGAAGCTTTGATTACCAATTTTACTGCTCGCATGCATCTTCGTACGCTCTCATCTTCTGGTCTCCTGAAGTCGGATTGGGTTTAAATGGACATTGGAGAGTTGCTGGAAAAGCAGACAGGTGCACAAAAGTCAGAGACAAATAGAACATTTCATCAAATCAACAGCTATTTTGTGATTTGTAGTGTTTGGCTATGGTGGCTCAGTGGTAGAGTTTTTGCCCACACACCAAATGGTTGACAGTTCAATCTCAGCCATGCTCTAGAATGTGTCACACTTCACTTGGATCCAATTACTCTAATGTATTTTTCATTGAGCTTGCTTATGTTTTTGTGGGGAAATGTGTGACTGTTGCCTTTAAGGTGCTTAATGTTTTATTCTGTTTCACAAAGCTTCATTAAAGCAAATTGTGTTTTTCTAAAGTAGGAATTCTGGCATGTGGCTCTGTAGGGAATGCGTGTTGGGGGCTGTTTGCCTGTCTTTTCACGACATTCACTGAAGCAACTGTCTTCACCAAGTGTGTGTGACAGGACGGGAAGGTAGGACGAGGAAGGGAGGGATGTGGTGAGCTTTGAGGGGTGGGGACCAGTGATTTCTGTTGATGCCAGCCTTTTCTTCTGCCAGAGCCTCTGAAGACAGTGGTCCTGGGGTGGAGAAAATACACGGGGGAGTCGCGTTCAAAGACTGCAAGCTTGGTGACGATTCTGTGTCAGATCTAGAGCCGTTTGAAAAGTTCATATAAACTGAAAGATAGCCGCTGGGAAATGGTCTTTGCAAACTCAATGAGAGTTTATCATCTCGACCCCCCCCCCCCCCCCCCCCCCCCCGTACTTCTACAGAATAGTGGAGTAAACGCAGGTCTCATAAACAAGCTTTGGTCTCAAAACAGACATGCTTTTTTAGCTTACAGTCCCTTAAAAAAAATCAACGCATTTTTTTAACTCACTGCTTTGGTTATGAATTGGAACAAGGCAATTAATTCATTGTAGGCTTATTTTTAGGCTTATTATTATTATATTGTATATATTGTGCACAGAATCCTTTGTGAATTACACATATCTGTAATTGTAAATGAATCATACTGGTAGAAAGGTTGCTGTCAGGGTAGCACTCACCTAAAAGCACAGTGGTTCCTGACTCATTCCCTTTCTATGTCCTCTCCATATCCAGCCCACATCAGTTTCAATGTGATCATCTGCTCATGCTGTATATTTTGTATTTCATATTCAGTCAAAATCAATTTTTACTCTAACATCCTATTTTTACTGCACCATATCAGCAAAGCAAGTTCCTAGTTTGTGAATTTTGCTCTCTAATTTCATCCTGATTTGTTAATAAAGCACTTTTTCCTGTTCATTTCTAGAGACCTGAGGAGGTACAAAACAGCTCACATCAACTGGAAACTGCCTTCAGGTATTTATTATGGCTTCTATTCCCTGCTGTGTGGATGTGCTACTGTGTTTTTGCTTTGTGTTGCAATTTTCTGCTTTCAGTGACAAATTACAGGTGTGGTGTCCATGCCATGTCCATATGTTCAGTATAAAAGACAAAAAGTGTGGATCAACAGAGGGTGTATGAGCTTCATTCCTCCACTTTGTCGTCAGTCTGACAGATGGCGTGAATCTGTCTGAAGCCCTGGCAGTGAGGAGTGCACTGGCTTCAAAGGCCCTGTGTAATCTGCAAAAACATCAGACGCAGGAGAAAGTGACTGTCTCCCTGACGCCTGCCCCGCTAAGAGGCCGAGCGAGGTGCTAATGAAAGACAGATAAAGGGATATGGACACAAAAAACATCAGGTATGCCTCTTTTTTGTCGCTCTCTCTTTGAAAGAATCTACAGGTAAATGCTGGCACCAGTTGCTTTGTGTTACCTAAAAACACGCCGGAAGTTATTTTCAAAGCCGTTCCTTATCTAGTGTAACTCAATCCGCACTACATGGTTGTCTGTGTATGTGTTATAGTTAGTGAAGATGGGGAAAGGATGAAGATTGCTCTCTCTCTCTCTGTTGTAGGGAGCTGTGATGTGTCAGACAAGCCCATCACCCACTGTTTTTAATCAGAATGTCCAACTTCTTTGTCCCACCTCACCTGTTTTCTTTACTGTAACAGATTGTGCCACATCTGTGCCTTGTTTATACCTTGTCAGTGCACAACAGGTACAGTACACACAATGTCTGACAGTACTCTGAAAAAAACGCAATGTCTCTTCATGAGTTAGGAAATAAAGCTGCACAAACTGGTGAAAGACTGCAGGTGAACTGGAAAAAATCTAGAGATATCACTTTGAAACTATATATTTTTTAGGCCTACATAAATGTAAGAAAAAATGTAGGTACATTTTTTTTTTTTTTTTTTTTTTTTTTATCATGTGATGTTTTTATATAAAAAAATAAAGCATTTTATGTGTAAAAACAGTTAAAATTGCCTGGAAATCCAAATGACTGGAGTTAAAACTTTAATAAATCAGACTTGGAATCAGACATCAACAAATTCTTCTGTACGTTTTGTCAAAATCTTGTTAAGTACAAGACTGTAAAGTTTCGTGCTTGTAGGCTGAACAAAAAACAAAAAATGAGTTTATCTATAATGTGTTTCCCTTAAATTCTCTAGGAATTTCCAATGTCTTCATATTGTGCATTGTTGGACTCAGGATGAAGAGAGCTGAACCTGTGCTTTTCTTAATTCTCTTTGTGCTTTTATCCATGGCATATGAAATGAGACAAAGAGGCCTCAACATTAATGGCAGGAGGCCTAAACTAAAGTCAGCTCTCAACCTGCTTGACATGTGCTAACTAATGTGAGTAGCCTGTTGGACCCCCTGGACCCCCTGTGCAGTCGCTGTGGACAGGTTCAGTGAAGCAGGCATGGATCAGATACAGTTTAGAGACCGTTTACTCTACTGTAGTACCAGGGGATTTGTTAACCGCTGCTGAGGGAAACCAGGCTCATTTTATTTCAACAAGTTTTCTGACAACCCAGTGAGCTGTGGAGAGCTGGTAAAAACCCTTATTTTCCCTGTACACTCAGTTCTATAAGTCAAGTCTGTCTGAAGATGGGAAATTATAAGAAACTTCTATGTTTTGCTATATGATCATTACTTTATTATTATTTGCTAGAGCTGAAGTTGATGTCATGAATCCATTGTGCCGTGTTGTGCTTCCTCAGATGGCTTACGCTTGTCTTTCTGAGATGTGCAATTAACTAACGTTTAATTACAAGCCAATCTGAAAACCAGACAGGCAAAAAGCTCAAATTAAAGACGCTTGTAAAATGGAAAATGAAATGCTTAACAAGCACAACATTACTGAAGAAAAGACAAGGCGTTGTGCAATTTTGGAATAGTTTGCGGGAGTAATAAATGGGAGTCTCACTGTTGATTTCTGTACTGTAGGTCTGATATAAGTGTACCATATTTTTTTTAAGTATAATCTACTTTCAAAAGTGAGTTCTAACATATTATAAATTTTATAGAAAACTTGATTTTTTGTCAAGAATCTCTGAATTCATTAAAAGTGGTGGAAATGTGAACCACCCAGACATTAAATGAGGAACCTGGGGTGAGCTTCAAACCCCACAGGACAGACTAAAATAACAGCATATTGTAAGTAAGTCAGTAAGTAAGTCAGTAGTAAGTAAGTAAGTTTTTATTTATATAAAGCTTTTCACAGAGATATATGTCAAAGATATCTCTCTCTTTACAGACCATTCTTCATTCACTCCATACCCAATATGTATATTTCAGAGGCATCACGGCACAACCCATTAAAAACTGTAAGAGCTGTAATTATATGACCTTCAATTAAACCAATTTAGAAGAAGACTTTCAACAATGATAAGAATATGAGTCATCTGTGCCTTGGAAGACCTAATTTTTTTTCCAGGGCTTTGATGAAGCTACAGTTTTAGCAGATGTTGTGGAACTGAAAAACTAAGAGGCAACATTAAACCGAAGATGTTCATTTTGTCTTCTTATGTACTTTAAACTTCTTAGGTTCTTTTTTAAGACAATACGGTAACGTATTGTCTTAAAAAAGAACCTAAGAAGTTTAAGAGGCAACATGGCGACATTAAAATCCAATTAGAATATTGTTTGGAATAATGATTTAATAAAATTCTTCTGTCACACAAAATTGACTCACGTGAGCTTTAAGCCATGCTATAATGGTGTCACCTCATCAAAAACATACCCTGACCTTTTTGTTTTGTTTCATTCACACATGTCTGAGTAACCCTTTATTATTAGTCTGTCTACATCTCCAAAGCTCAAATGATCTGTTCCACCTTGTGATGTCATGGTAGTTATCAAGTTGACATCCATCTTTTACCTTTAGTTCAGTAGAAATTAACAATTCCAGGGCTGAAATCATCCAAATGTTTCTAGAGAAGGTGTACCTTGCTCGGTGTATACACTAGAGGACTTCCTATATTTTCTATATTACCACATGACATCACAAGATAGAACAGTGTTTTCTGTTTGAGAGAAGAACTCAACCTAAATATGCAGAGTTTGCGTATTACACACTGAATGAAACAAAACAAAACTCCAGGTATGTTTCTGATGAGGAATACATTATAACATGGATCAGAAAATAGCGTAATATGCCTAACTTTTATCCCTGGGATGTTCCATAGTTTAGCATGAAACCTGCATTTAATCAATTACATGTGTTTTGTTATCTGTTTGGCTTTTTGAAGAGCAATAAGTTTAATGCCCATGGAAAAGTATACTGACAGCATTTGTTAAAAAATGGTTTATATAATCGAAGGGTTTCAGAGTGATGAAAAACTGTTGCGATAGCAATTAACAATTCAAAACAAAAATTATCTCATAATGTTGCCTTTAAACAGGAAGTTGAAACCCATGCTACTTTCCATTTCGTCTTTATTTCAAAGTTGCCCTAAAATTGTTTTAAGTTAAGATCGTCGAAAACAAAATAATACTGTATGAGATAGCAAAAGGAGAAATTTAATTTGTCAACTGGACAGAGTTTATTTGGTCGAATACGTTTCGCAGCTCATCCAAGCTGCTTCTTCAGTTCTGGTCAGATGCTGGTGGACACTGCTTTATATTTGCCTGAAGGGAGGAGCTTAATTACAATGAAATTACTCTGAGACAACACATATTTATTTACAGTTTCTGTTAGTTAGGTGTGTCTATTCAATATGGAGTGGGAGTGGGGGAGTAGTTAGCATATCCATTCAGGGCCATGATGGGTGTTTTTCACACCTCTGGACATGTCCTGGCTAGTCCCGTTGTTTTCGCTGTTTGTTTTGATTTAGGTTTGAGGATAGAGTTATAAATGGGAGACAAATGATGTCTGAGACCTCCATTTCTGTTCAAGGAAGGATTCTCTTTCTTGACAAAAATAGCCTCTTTAACTCCCCTCTCAAACCAGTTCTTTTCTCTGGCCAAGATCTGGACCTCGCTGTCCTCAAAGGAGTGGCCTGTGGCTTTTAGGTGGAGATGTACGGCAGATTGCGGCCCACTCTGGGTTTCCCGTCTGTGTTGATACATTCGTGTGAAAAGTGGCTGTTTTCACTACACTGAATGGAGTAGACCACATTGCTTTGTTTGTGGCTCGGTGTTTTGTCCTTAGGATGGACCAGTTTTTGTCTTAAAGTGTTTGTGGGTTTGAAATAGACTGGGATTTCATGTTGTCTGAAGATCCTCTGTAGTTTTTCGGAAACGTCAGCCAGGTAAGGAATAGTTACACCCTTTCTCCTGGGTTCTGGTTCTCTGTTGTCCTGTTTCTTGGCTCTCTTCGTTTTATTGAAAGCCCATTTAGGATATCCACAAGCAGAGAGGGCTTTCTCCAAGTGTTGTTCTTCTTTCTCCTTTCCCTCTGCGCTTGTAGGAACCACTTGGGCTCTATGTTGTAATGTCCGAATGACTCCAAGTTTGTGCTGCAGTGGGTGGTGTGAATCAAAAAGCAGATATTGGTCGGTGTGTGTGGGCTTCCTGAAGACCTCTACCTGGAGTCGCCGGTCTTCTCTTATCGTTACTGCACAATCTAAGAAGGCCAATGTGTTGTCCTGGGCATCTTCACGTGTGAATTTGATGTTCGGATCTACAGAATTGATATGTGCAGTAAAAGGTTCCAAATTTTGAATTTTAATTTTTGAGAAATTATCATCAACATAATGATACCAGTGTGTGGGTGGAGTGCCTGGATATGAGGCCAGGGCTCTCTGTTCAAATTGTTCCATGTATAAGTTTGCAATGATCGGGGAGACCGGTGAGCCCATTGCACAGCCGTAGATTTGTCTGTAGAAGTTTCCTCTGAACTGGAAATAGGTGGTACTTAAACAAATTTCCAGCAGTTGGCAGATTTGGTCGGGTGAAAGTTTGGTTCTCTCTTCTAGCTTAGTATCCTCCAGTAGTCTCCTCCTTGCTGTCTTCACCGCTACCGATGTAGGGATACAAGTGCTAACTACTCCCCCACTCCCACTCCATATTGAATAGACACACCTAACTAACAGAAACTGTAAAGAAATATGTGTTGTCTCAGAGTAATTTTCATTGTAATTAAGCTCTTCCCTTCAAGCAGATATAAAGCAGTGTCCGCCAGCATTTGATCAGAACTGAAGAAGCAGCTTGGATGAGCTGCGAAACGTATTCAACCAAATAAACTCTGTCCAGTTGACAAATTCAATTTCTCCTTTCGCTATGGATTCTTCCTAGATCACTGAGGAATTCTACACACACAGTATGAGATAGTAAAATGGAAAACTGCAAATATAACTAAACCTTTGGAATATTTAAAGCAAAGTGTTATTTCAATAAATAAAGTAATGTATTGTCTTTATTTCCTTAAAGCGTCTGCAGTACACTTGAACCTCCCTGTACAGAAGCTGGCATGACCTTGTTTCCATAGAAGTAAAAGATAGAGAAAGCTGGAGGGGCAGGGCATGGTACAGGCGGGTGAAGGGAGGAGGGGGCACAGTAGAAGAGGTGGGGTAACTTCAAAACCCACATCAAAAGGAATAAATAATTGTTTCTGCTGGTTTTGTTGTTGTGATACGGATCGGCGAAGCAGCGAGTGGCGAGCAGGAAGCTTTGATTTGAGGCTGCTTCCTGGAGAGGGCTCCTTCTGTCAGCAGCCCAGCGGAGAGAAGCAGGTCCCAGTGATTATGGCCCTGTTTATTTTAATCTCCCTTTAAGGCCCACAGGATACTCAGTAAGGGCCCTGCTTAAAAGAGTGGTAATGCCAGCCATTAGAGCATTCACAACAGCACTGGAGAAAGGCTGGGGGCAAGCTTTTAATATCTGGACAATTATGTTAAGGGTGAAAGAAATTATATTTGCTATTATGGCTAGGCATGCCAGTGTCCTAAAGCTTATATCTCCCATGACATGTCCAATTTTTTTTTGCCTCTCAGGTGCACTATAACTTTTCCAACTGCTTGTTTCCATGGAGATGTTTTCGCTTTAATGTTCCATATTAAGGCATTATTTCCTTGACAAGCAGGAGATACCACCAGGTTAAGTTGCCGGTCAGTTCTGTGGAGAGTAATTTTTTTTTTTTTGGTAATGTGAAAACTTGGATCAAGTAGATCAACACGGCATCTTGTGCTGTCACGCTTAACACACTTGTGCTCATAGGTCAAATTTCATTAGCTGTAGGTAAGCAGAGATCAGACGTACACTTCGAATGTCAACCTCACCTTCAAATTACCTGCACTGGCCAACTTACAAACAAAGCCAAATATAACGTTTTAGAGACATATTTATTTTTAACAACAATGTGCTTTAACAAAATGGGAGATTAATGCATTATAGTCAGAGAGACAAATTTAACAGTATTTTAAGGAATTTGTATTAGATGTCACATTTAAAGCAAGCATCACATGTTACACTATATTGCCAAAAGTATTGGCTCACCTGCCTTGACTCGCATATGAACTTAAGTGACATCCCATTCTTAATCCATAGGGTTTAGGGCCACCCTTTGCAGCTATAGCAGCTTCAACTCTTCTGGGAAGGCTGTCCACAAGGTTTAGGAGTGTGTTTATGGGAATGTTTGACCACTCTTCCAGAACTGCATTTGTGAGGTCACACACACTGATGTTGGACGAGAAGGCCTGGCTCTCAGTCTCCGCTCTAATTTCTTTGCAAAGATGTTTTATCAGGTTGAGGTCAGGACTCTGTGAGAGCTGTAATTATATGACCTTCAATTAAAACAATTTAGGAGAAGACTTTCAACAATGATAAGAATATGAGTCATCTGTGCCTTGGAAGACCTAATTTTTTTCCAGGGCTTTGATGAAGCTACAGTTCACAAACAGCTTTAGCAGATGTTGTGGAACTGAAAAACTAAGAGGCAACATGGCGACATTAAAATCCAATTAGAATATTGTTTGGATTAATGATTTAATAAAATTCTTCTGTCACACAAAATTGACTCACGTGAGCTTTAAGCCATGCTATAATGGTGTCACCTCCTCAAAAACATACCCTGACCTTTTTGTTTTGTTTCATTCACACATATCTGAGTAACCCTTTATTATTAGTCTGTCTGCATCTCCAAAGCTCAAATGATCTGTTCCACCTTGTGATGTCATGGTAGTTATCAAGTTGACATCCATCTTTTACCTTTAGTTCAGTAGAAATTAACAATTCCAGGGCTAAAATCATCCAAATGTTTCTAGAGAAGGTGTACCTTGCTCGGTGTATACACTAGAGGACTTCCTATATTTTCTATATTACCACATGACATCACAAGATAGAACAGTGTTTTCTGTTTGAGAAAAGTACTCAACCTAAATATGCAGAGTTTGCATATTACACACTGAATGAAACAAAACAAAACTCCAGGTGTTCTATCGGGTTGAGGTCAGGACTCTGTGCAGGCCAATCAAGTTCATCCACACCAAGTTCTCTCATCCATGTCTTTATGGACCTTGCTTTGTGCAGAGTCATGTTGATGAGGAAGAGACCATCTCCAAACTGTTCCCACAAAGTTGGGAGAATGGAATTGTCCAAAATCTCTTGGTATGCTGAAGCATTCAGAGTTCCTTTCACTGGGACTAAGGGGCCAAGCCCAGCTCCTGAAAAACAACCCCACACCATAATCCCCCCTTCACCAAACTTTACACTTTACAGTCAGACAAGTACCGTTCTCCTGGCAACCGCCAAACCCAGACTCGTCCATCAGATTGCCAGATGGAAAAGCGCAATTCATCACTCCAGAGAAAGTGTCTCCACTGCTCTAGAGTCCAGTGGCGGCGTGCTTTACACCACTGTATCCAACGCTTTGCATTGCACTTGGTGATGTATGGCTTGGATGCAGCTGCTCGGCCATGGAAACTCATTCCATGAAGCTCTCTACACACTGTTCTTGAGCTAATCTGAAGGCCACATGAAATTTGGAGGTCTGGAGTGATTGACTCTGCAGAAAGATGGTGACCTCTGTGCACTATGCGCCTCAGCATCCGCTGACCCCACCCCATCAGTTTACGTGGCCTACCACTTCATGACTGAGTTGCTGTCGTTCCCAATCGCTTCCACTTTGTTATAATACCACTGACAGTTGACTGTGGAATATTTAGGAGCGAGGAAATTTCATGACTGGACTTGTTGCACAGGTGGCATCACAGTGCCACGCTGGAATTCACTGAGCTCCTGAGAGCGACTCATTCTTTCACAAATGTTTGTAGAAACAGTCTGCAGGCCTAGGTGCCTAGTGTGGCCATGGAAGTGACTGGAACACCTGATTTCGATTATTTGGATGGGTGAGTGAATACTTTTAGCAAGTGTATATTGATGCAATGCTATGTAGTTGCTAAAAATGTGATGTAGGCTAATATTCATTCAACCATCACTTTGATTCTGCCAGAAATCCTCCACTGGCAAAAATGTAATCCGACGTCACTGCTTAAAATACACTTATATGAGCAACTCTTTTCAAAGAAGTTCTGTCATAGGATCTTATCGACATAAATGAGAAAAAGAGCGGGATTTGAACGTCATTGACAGTAAACAGCAGCTCCATCCACAGTCTTGTCAATGCTGCAGACAGCTCTCGTTAGCAGCTGACATCAAAGCCTTATGGAGATGGATGATTTAAATATTGAATTGACTGGCGGCGGCATGCAGACGGAGCAGAACTGCATATTGCTGACACTGAACAGATGTATATTTTACCAGCCCTTTTCCCGCTAAACTGTCTAATGGCTGTGGGACATAGGGCTGAAGAAAGTGGCGTTTGCCGATCTGCCGGGAGCGAATCTACTGTATGTACCACTGACCCCGTGCACCCTCATCGTTGCCTGATCTGGGCCCGATGCCTTGCCTTTTACATGTGCCTCTGCTCTAAGGCAGATCAGAGAAGAGCCCCCGATTGGAGGCCCCTTTATAGGCCCCAGGCAGCGGGGACACTAACAAGCTCTAATGATTTCCAGCCAGGCCTGTCTCCCTGCTCGTCCTCTGCTCACTCACACTACAGCATCCTCTCTGAACCCTTAGCACAGGTCACTCAGTCTTTTTTTAAACTGAAATGAAAATTTCTATCATACATTGCACTGGTCTTCATGGAGATATTCTTACGTTGCCCGGAGTGGGCCACAGCTATCTTGCATTTATTCAGTTTCATACAGATCTGACCTGTAACTTGCTTTGACGGCATCACCTGTTTGTCTCCATGGAGACAGATAAGTTTAATGTTATACTGTTAAAGTTTCCAAGCAGAGAAATGCAAATGACAAACCCTCCACATCAAAAGTTACATATAGTGTATCATTAATATGTGATTGATTGAATATGTAAATTGTACACATTGTATGTTATGCTCATCTTTTAGAAAGATAATTTCACCTGCACCCCATGAGATTACAACATTCAGATTTGTAGCTTTCAATAACTTCAATATGGGAACAGAAACATCTCAGAAACTCAAATTTTCATGTTTTGTCTTGTCAACTCAAACTGTAGTGCCTCTTTGTACAATATGAAACAGAAATATTTTGGTGTATGAAGCAGAGCAGAACACAAAGGATGGCATCTGAATGCTTGGTATGATAAAACACCCACAAAGGTCTTTTATGGGGTCTGGCCTGCACACTTGTGTTGGTATGCCTATCCTCTAAAGGCAGTCCAGATGTGAGGCACTGAAGAGACAGAGGATAATTGCAAACATATTTTTGCCTGCTTCTTATCTCCCCTGATCTGAGCTCAAAGGTCTCAAACCAGAAGAGGAATAGACAACACTGGTCCCCCACATTACAGAGGCCGAAAGGCATGGAGCCAGTGCATAGAAAGCAACCATTAAAGTATGCAACTTGACTTTTTAAAACTTTCAATAATTGTATATTGTTGCCTCAAGGACACTTGTTTAATTAATCCATGAATCCAGATGAAGTCGTCTTCTGTGAAAATTTAAAAAGTGCTCAGTTTCCATTTTCCCCCAAATTATTGCGTCACTGGACTTCTCCTATGTAGTTTTTAAAACCATAAGTCGTCTCTGGACTTGTTCAATCGAAATACAACTCTGAGTAAGCTTGAGGGAACACCAATACAGCATGGTAAAATGATCAGTAAAAACAATTTTACATAATATATCTGCCTTTAAAACATGATATAGTTTTTGTTTCATTTTGCATTCTTGCAGCAGTGTTTGTTTGCAGTACTTCCAAAGGCTGTGCAAGCAACAGGGTCCACTTTGAAATAGATCAGTAGTAGACCCTAGATAGGAACAGCAGATATAAATTTCACATTGGATTCTGGCTGAAATGAATATGAATTTTCCACATTTTAATCTAAGCACTGAGCTGGGATAAAAGGCACATCTGAAGAGAGGAGCTTTTCATTTTCTATAATGTTAAACTTAACTCAGCCTTTGATCTTCTAATCCTGTGCTCATAAGGTTGTGAGATAAGCAGCCATGACTAACATCTCTTTCTAAGAGACAAGGAAGAGCTCAGCACACATAATGAGTCCTTTTGCCCCTTTTGAAGACCAATTGGTTTGAAATATAATATTTAATGTAGCTCCCTTTCAGTAGAATTTTGTTTAAAGTGGAGATGGATAAAGTAGTTTAGCTGGTTTTGCTCCTCTCTATCATGTCTTTTATAGTGTTGCTGTTTTTAAACTGCATTTAAAAGTGAATTTGAATTAAATTCTCAAAGTGGCCCAAATAGATTTTCTTGTGGCAATTTATAGTTATATTTCTGCATGTCTTTAAATAAATAAAGAAATGAGACTCCAAAAGAATATTGTCACACTGGCATAGCAAAGATTCCACCTGGAAGACTAACCCTGATGCCTTATTTTGATGATGCAACAAAAAAATTCAAATTCCTCCATGGCTGTAAGTTATATATTTTCTGAAATTATATCCTATGAAAATATTACTATATGATCCAATAACATTTATGAGGCGTTTTATAGAGGCTGCAGTGAGCCTCAGTCTGTCCCAGCCCCAGTGCTCTCCATATGGGCCTCTGTCACAGCTCTGAGCCTGGACACTGCGCTGGACTCAACACCCCCATCACCCTCCTGACCCTCATCATCCGACCCTCCTGACCCTCATCATCCGACCCTCATCATCCCACCCTCCTGACCCTCATCATCCGACCCTCATCATCCCACCCTCCTGACCCTCATCATCCCACCCTCCTGACCCTCCTGACCAGAATGCACTCTTATGCACCCCACCCCAGCCCCCTCCCTCGCTCTTTACCGCGGGCCCGCGCTCGTGGAAAGCGCGATAAATACGATAAAAGCGGCCGCTTATGTCAGTAAGTTTATGACTTAAATATTCCCTCCTTCAGTGTGTTCATGTGAGTTTGGACATTTGAAATCGCCGCTGAAGCTGTCGAACAGCCGTAGTCTGCAGACGCGCTCCACTTCACTTCCTCATTCACTTTCACACGTCATAATGCCAAACCCATATTAGCCATAAATGGACGTTCAGAGGACGTTTCTAACCAAATACATATTCATTTTTTATGTAAATGAAACGTAAATGAGCGTGGAGGTTTTCGTAGCTGGGTGTTGGTGAATTAGGCGCGATCTTAAGAACGTTTTGTGAATCTGGCGCAGAGTTCTCTCAGCCCAGTGGGTCTCATTCATGAAACTCTTCTTGTCATGAAACTCAAGATTACTGCTCAACTCCTCCAGCAGGGTGCGCTGTTCCATTGAATCCAGTTCAAGCCCACGCCTCTTCTCCTTCTGCAGGGTGCGCTGATCCGTTGCCTTGTTTTAGCTGCAGTTCAAGAGCACTATTTTCAGCTCCTCACACTGGGTTGAAATGGCAGACTTCTCGTGCTGTAGTTCAGCTCGACGTGTTTACCCTGTTCCACCTCCTGATTCAGCCTGGTCAGGTTTTGGTTCAGGGTTTCTCCTTTTTGGAGTTTGAGCTGAATGTCTTTTAAGTGCAAGTTCATTTTAATTTCTCACTTCATGGACTCCTCTATGGCCTCCTCCAACTTATGGAGACATTTTTCCTGATCCTGCATTGTTATGTCAACCATACTTTCCATTTCAGCTCAGCTGTTTCTGTAAACCCTTAATGCTATGTTTATTGCTATGTTTCAGCTCAATCTAGGATTTCAGCCAATCATTGTACTCTTTTGTGAGTTTGATGACTTTAGCAGACTCCTCTCTCTCCCTTCTTTTAGCATCTTCTAGCTCTTGCACTAGGTTTTCTTTTCTAGTTTTGGCTTCTTCAGCTTTAGATGCCATATCCGCCTCTTTCAGCCTCAGCTGGCTTTCTGAACTGTCATTTTGCTCAAGGACTTTCTTAAGGTGTTCAAGCTCCTTCACCAGATGTTCCTGTCTGGCTTGGGCTTCTGCAGTTGTTGAGGCCTTTTCCAGTTTAAACATACGCAGGACCATCTCCTTCTCACCCTCCGCTTTTCGTTCCTCACATTCCTCAGCGTCCTGCAGTTTTAGATGCTCAATCTCCTGCTTCATGGTTTCTTCACTTGGAGGTTTTTAGTTTGCAGTCTAGGCCAAAAACTCTAGCTGCTCTTTCTCCAACTCCTCCGCAGTTAAAAAGGTTTTCACGTCCTTTTCGACTGTGGTCTGGTACATATTTTCTGGCTTGGTGGATTCTAGCTCCTTCATGAGATTGAATTCCTCAGAGTAGAACCTTTCTTCATCTTCAGACAAAGAATCAGCTCAGTTTTTGGACATTCTGTCACTTGGTTGGTTCAGTTCGGTTCCTTTGCTACCTCCTCGAACAAGTGCTGGTTTGAAATGCAAATGAAATTTGGGATTGATACAAATTGCTCCCATTTGCACATACAAACACAGATTTTAGTGAAATTTGAATCAAACTCCCTGCTGTAAAGCTAGACTACTTAATGTGAAAAAACTGAATTTGGCTTGTTAATATGAGGAGAAAAAGTTTTTCATACATTTCTTTTTGCACAAAATGTCAATTTAACACCTCGATCAAAAAAGACAATGACACCCATGCCATATTTTTTACAGCGTAGCCATAGCAATGACAAACACTCTCTATGTTGTTCTAATGGTAAAATCACCAAATCTCACAAAGGGCTACAAATTGTGAGTGGAGGTAGGACTGGGTTAAGGGTTAGGGGTAAGGGTTAGGTTAAAATTAGGGTTAGGTTAGTTTAGGGGTTAAGTTAGGGTTACGAGATAAAGTAGGGTTAGATTAGGGGTTAGGTTATGGATTAGGGTTAGTTTAAGGAATAGTGTTAAAGTAGGCTAAGGGGTAAGGGGTTAGGGTTAAGGTAGGAGTTATGGGGGTTTGGGTTAGCTTAGGGTAGGTGCGGGGTGTGGCGTTTGAGGGGTGTGGTGTAGGCATGAGGGCTGATCATTGCCACCTGAGGTTATATTTATTTTTCTTTTTATATCTTTTTATATATTTGTGAAAATCAAATCTTGCTGTGTTGTGTGGCTCCCCTTGGACCTGGAACCAATCAGGGCTACTATAGATACTATAGGTTCAAAGTCCTCACCTTTGGAAAAGTAATGGGAAACCTTTAGCCTAATTGAGTAACTCTGTTACTTTCTCTTTCTGCCTCTCGCTTTTCCATCAGCATTATTTAAATTGCTGTAATACTTTTATCTCATATTCTCTTTGTCCCATTGTCATGCAATGGCACACAGCCAGATGTAAGAAAAGTACATGCTACAAAGAGGATTTTTTCACATTCATGCATTGCTTCACTCTAGACAAATTATACAGCAGATATGTAACAGTGGTGGGTGGGGAAAACTGAACAAGACCCATTTGTTAAAGCAATAGTCTTTAAGCCTGGCTCACCCGAGCTATCTCCATACATTTGCATTGTACACTTGTGACAGCCACTGCATAATGTGTTCATCTCCACGTCTTTTGATGCTGGTGGAAGCAGAAGACAGTCATTGTCCCTCACAGCCTACAGGCCTGTGTTGAGCCTCACACACTGAGTCAGTGGAGAGCCGTGCTAAATGTCAGACGCACATGACAATGCTCACACAGTTTTGTACAGCCTTGTCCCTCTTCCAGTCTGGCTCTGTGTATCTTTATCCATGTGTCTCCAGCTTCTTTCTCTGAGTCTCCTGAACGTGCCATCTGCTCTGGCTCCACATCTGTGGCTATCCTGTCTACAAAGCCTGGACAGCAATGCTCTTGTGGAGCCGGGCTCAGGCACCTGCCATGGCTTAAATCACGTTACTCTCCCAACATCCAGCCCATTAATGCTGTCTGCCTTCAAACATTGCATGTTGTAAAGTGCTTTGCTGGTGAAGTGTTTATAGCCTCAAGCTGAGATACACATTCTAGAGACTAACAGAGCAGTGAAAGCATTTACAACACTGTCAGAAACACTGATTACACAGTCAAACCTCCGCCAAACACAGTGTGCCAGCACCTAGAACAAGGCCTCACATCAAGATATTCTCTGATAAAACATTCTTTTTGCTTTTACAATAATTATTCAGGACATAACATTTAGCTTGATGTTTTCTCAGTACACAAAATTAATTTCTGTCATGTGTGCCGAGTGTAGCACGAATGTACCAGCAGAAGTCTTGTAGAGCAGCAGAGATTTGATGGAGCAGAACTGAGGGCCACTGCTGATGGTAACAGCCTCCAGAACACTTAGCTGCTGGTCAGTCACCCTGAACAGACGAGTGACTCAGAGCACCCGGGTACAGAAAGACTTGTCAAAACAAACCATCAAGTGTGTCGAGTACTGCGGAGAAAGTTCCTTGCTGCTTTTCAGATACTGACAGGTGGAAGTGTCTTTACAACATTTGCTGATCTGTCTCGCACACAAATCAAAAGTCTTTTTTCCGAGGAGCTCTAATGTTAAGTAAAAATCCTTTATTAAATAAGTTTTGACCTTAGTGGTCTTCATCAGGGCAAGTAGTAGTGAGCACGGTTAATAGTGATGACAGTCACATGATGCAGTCACATAACAAGCTTAACTGCTCATCATAATTCATTTTATCGTAATAAAAACAAATACATGCATCATAAACATTTTATTGAGCAGTGGCGTGATCTAGACATTACCCAACAACAAATAACCCAAAATGTAACACATTGTCATTTAAATTTTATAGATAAGACCACTGGACCCAAAGAACAATGAGTCACTTCCAAAATATTTGTATTGACCTGTTGTCTGAATTATGACTTCTACCTGCCATTACTGATTTTTGGTCCTTGTTGCTGTGTTATAGCCTACTGCATTTACTGTAAATGAGTTTAGAAGCAGTTCCAATGACTTTGTTTACATGCAGGTCAGGAAAACTGGATAAATGGCCTTGTCCAATGTAAACCAAATCTCAAAGATTCCAATGGCAAATCTGAAGCCGATATGTCCTCGGATACCTGCAGACTTTAACTGCGCAGCCCAATTTACAGTCTAGTTGAGATGTTCTACCTGAGATGTTTTGCATGGTAAAAAATATATAAATACTTTGGATGTGTACTCACTCATTTTAGAGGCGCAGCGATGAGAAACTGGCCTCTCCATCAAGCACATGTTACTTTGTTTTGGTGCGCTACGTGAAAATGATGAAAATGAAACTTCCAATAGCTTCAATGCACAGCCTGTTTGTGCTGCAAAGAGCAAATAACTTGTGAGTAACGTAGTCCCTAGCATATCTGAAAATCAAATGTTTGTTAGTAATTATAGCTGCAAAGATTTACTGCTATTGTTAAATTATTACAACCCTGAATGTCTCGTAACCCATGATTTGCACCTGTTCGGTTCTTTGGGATGTATGTAGACTGGGAGAAGAGTGGTCTGACAGGTTTTGGGGCAAAGACAATTTGGTAAAACACAGTGGCAGTTAGACAAAGCTATGGTGGGGTGAGCAGGTTAACAACCGAGTTTAAGTACAACAAAGCACATCTCAATGTTGTGAAAGACTGCTCATTAAATTAAAGCATTTGGACACATTTTGAAGCTATGGGACTTGCATCTTCATCAAACAGTCATTTGGAGAAACAGTGATCACAGTGTGTTGTGTATTCTCTGAAAGAGCAGCATCCACACTGTGTGGGCTCACTAGACCCAGTGAGTATATGCCATTATTATCCTCATGAATAGCAAATTATCAACAGTATTGTGAAGATGAAGCAGCATGTCTAGTAAGTGAGGCAGCAGCTCTTCTGATATGCAGGCATAAACACAAGTGTGTGATTAAATATTGTTTTCTGTCAGTGTTTACCCTGCTCTTTCTCTGAAGTTAAATCAGAAAGTCTACTACAGTGGATCACTTTGAGGAGCACATCTGAGATACTGGAATAAAATGGTTTTGGGCTTTCTCATGGAAAGTTATTAGAGAGATTTATTTCAAACACTTACTCATGTCAAACTGATCTAAAGCGCTGGAATTTTGAAAATGTTTGATTCACTCCAGAGCTGTTGTCAAACCAGACTCAAGTCAGACTTTCCACAACATGTGTTCAGTCACACGCATGTTGATTTCTCCGAATCCATCTGAACAGTGGACACGTAACAGCTGCTGCTTGCTAGCTGCGTGATTGGAACTCTGCTCTGAAAAACTGACATGGGAGAAGAGATGCCATGATCTTTGGTAAACTATCACATTTAAAAAAAACTGTAGCTATGGCATGTCTTAAGTCTCAATAAAGAACAGGTGTCACCAGGTCTGTTCCACCCACTTATCCTATTAGTTGTGCAGAAAAAAACAAGAAGGAATTACACATAAAACTACTCCCAATCAGATTGGATCACATTTGATGCCA
Organism: Taenioides sp. WSHXM2023; assembly: GCA_029959045.1. Classification (NCBI taxonomy): domain Eukaryota; kingdom Metazoa; phylum Chordata; class Actinopteri; order Gobiiformes; family Gobiidae; genus Taenioides; species Taenioides sp. WSHXM2023. Next base: position 21,954,930 of record CM057091.1, on the reverse strand, counting down.
GTCGCTCAACAAGACGCTTTCTATCTCTATTCAGCAATAATCCTCCAGCTAGCCAAATTAATTACAAATGATATTATAGAAATACTTTTCTCTTTAGTTGCCTTCAGCAGGATCACTACAAACAATGAAAGAGTCATAGAGAGCTGCAAGAATTAAAAAACAAACTTTTTGGGCATTACTTCAAGTTGATTTGGCCGAGTGTGAATCAAAGTGAGCGGACAATCTTTCCTTTCATGTGCCCTGCCAGTCCAATGAACTTGTACTGCTTAAGACTATAAAGGCCACGCATTTTCACGGTTGTCCTTTGAGTGTATTTTTTTTTTTCTGCCTCCAACCTTTTGATCTAAATCGTCTTAATGTTAAATGAAGTACAGCAGACTCTTGAAAATTCAGAGCTTTCATGTCACAGTTTGTCTTGCTATGTAAATCCTCTTCAGATGTGAGGACTAGCTGTTGATCAAATACTGTTTGGATAGAGTTTGAACTTGCATCAACTCATTTTGTCAGCTTTTAGTAAAAAAAAAAAAGATACCTTGATAACACAGCCAAGGAGATGAAATAAATGAGACAATATTGTTATTGAGGGTCCCGCTGACAGAATTTCTCAGTGTTAGAATTTGGTGTTTCATAAAGGCCAATGTAAAGGGAGGGTAACAGTTTGTCTGTCTGAGTTTTTCCACTAAGGCATTCAAGCCAAGAGGACAAATGGAAGGATGACTAAATAAAATGTCATAGAGGTCGAGTGAGTATCAGTGGTGGTGAGTGTGTTTTAATCACATAGTGCAGGTGGCTCTCTGAACATGGCTGACATTCCATGTCCAGGGCCCACACTGTTTCCACAGCCTCTGTTGGGCCAGTCACATAGCTAGTGCACTCCCTGGTGCTGTGTGTTTCATGCTGCTGAACAGCCCTTTGTATGTGCTGTACACAATGGTCCATGGCTGGCACTGTGGACAGTGTGAGGGCCCTGCTGCCAGGGGAGCTCCTCACTGTTGTCCTTTTATCTGAGTTAAGCCACTTGGCTCACAGCAGAATGGACATGAAGAAGAATGGCTGAGAGTAAGGCTTGTGGGAGATGGCAGAAGTCCTTCTCATACCCTCTGGGACACTATTCCCCTGCACTTTATACTTGCACGTTTGGTCTGATTCACTGTGAATTCTTTGGAACACTTTGGTACCGCTTAATTTCCATGTATGCCAACAGGCTTTTAATGTATTTAAAACTTGGATGATGTTCAAAGGAGGCTATAATTCCTCTGAAATGGGCTTTTTGAAGGCTTTATCTTCTGTTCTTTCTCTTTTGACTAATCTTGAAGCCCTTCAGTATGCCAGAGCAATTTTTTGTAATGCCAATTAAGCCTGACATTAGCATAAAAAGCCCTTTAACATTTTTGAAGAAAGCAGGATGTTGAAGGAAGACTTATTTACACTTCAGCCATCTGTTTTCACCACAAATAACTAATAAGGGGCAGTGCTCATTGTCTTGTAGATGGGAATATCAAGAACCTAAACAACCATCCCTTAACAAAGCAAATATATGTGTTTTTTGTGTCCAAATAAGACTATTGTTTATTCAGCCGGCATGCTGACAGCCTCTTTCGTTTCTCTCAAGAACTGCAGTAATTGCTTTAGAGTGCTAGGAATCAATTAATTACCATTTGGACTGTTCCAGCCCACAGACAAACATAGAGACTGCAAATAGTTTTTTGTTAGCTGCAAATGTGGCCCAGAGGAGATACATTCTTTGCAGATTTCTTGAATTTTTGAGTGTGAGTTAAAAGGCCTTTGCTCCACATGGTCTGCTGGAGCACATTCCTCCCACAGCCTGGGAAAGTGAAGGTCCCACTCAAAGCAGGGGGGCATAGCTGCTGTCACTGGAGCTGCGGTTTGTGAAAGCTCAAGGTAAACATGCCCCTTTCCTATAATGATTTAAAAACATTTATCTTTACTTGAATAAACTTAACTTAAAAGAAGGCCTTTGGTATTGTGGCTTGGTTCCACATTTGAAAAACATTTAAGAAAGTTCCTGAAATAATAGATAGCACCACAACAAAACAATGTTGTCCATGCTGGGTTAGCTAAATTCAGACCAATCAAACCAATCAGAAGCAACCTAATCTTATATAAGTAACCATTCATATACTTATATAAGACAGGAAGTATACAGTGTTATTTTTAATATACACTATATTGCTAAAAGTATTCACTCGCCCATCCAAAAAATCTAAATCAGATGTTCCAGTCACTTCCATGGTCACAGGTGTACAAAATCAAACACCTCGGCCTGCAGACTGTTTCTACAAACATTTGTGAAAGAATGAGTCGCTCTCAGGAGCTCAGTGAATTCCAGCATAGTGATAGGATGCCACCTGTGCAACAAGTCCAGTCGTGAAATTTCCTCACTCCTAAATATTCCACAGTCAACTGTCAGTGGTATTATAACAAAGTGGAAGCGATTGGGAACGACGGCAACTCAGCTATGAAGTGGTAGGCCACGTAAACTGATGGGGTGGGGTCAGCGGATGCTGAGGCGCATAGTGCACAGAGGTCACCATCTTTCTGCAGAGTCAATCGCTACAGACCTCCAAACTTCATGTGGCCTTCAGATTAGCTCAAGAACAGTGTGTAGAGAGCTTCATGGAATGAGTTTCCATGGCCAGGCAGCTGCATCCAAGCCATACATCACCAAGTACAATGGATACAGTAGTGTAAAGCACGCCGGCACTGGACTAGAGCAGTGGAGACACTTTCTCTGGAGTGATGAATCGCGCTTCTCCATCTGGCAATCTGACGGGCGAGTCTGGGTTTGGCCATTGCCAGGAGAACGGTACTTGTCTGACTGCATTGTGCCAAGTGTAAAGTTTGGTGGAGGGAGGATTATGGTGTGGGGTTGTTTTTCAGGAGCTGGACTTGGCCCCTTAGTTCCAGTGAAAGGAACTCTGAATGCTTCAGCATACCAAGAGATTTTGGACAATTCCATTCTCCCAACTTTGTGGGAACAGTTGAACAGTTTGGAGATGGCTCCTTCTTCTTCAACATGACTGTGCACCAGTGCACAAAGCAAGGTCCATAAAGACATGGATGAGAGAGTTTGGTGTGGATGAACTTGACTGGCCTGCACAGAGTCCTGACCTCAACCCGATAGAACACCTTTGGAATAAATTTGAGCAGTGACTGAGAGCCAGGCCTTCTCGTCCAACATCAGTGTGTGACCTCACAAATGCAGTTCTGGAAGAGTGGTCAAAAATTCCCATAAACACACTCCTAAACCTTGTGGACAGCCTTCCCAGAAGAGTTGAAGCTGCTATAGCTGCAAAGGGTGGACCAACGTCATATTAAACCCTATGGATTAAGAATGGGATGTCACTTAAGTTCATATGCGAGTCAAGGCAGGTGAGCCAATACGTTTGGCAATATAGTTATTTTAGATGCATATATATCTTAGATGTGATGATACATTATTTGTTTGTACATTACATTATTTGTTTGGCCTAGAATGTAAAATCTATATGTGTCTATAGAAACAAGCAAGTGACGCCACCAGGCCAAGTTACAGATCAGATCTGTCGAGTGGCAAGCCCAATCATAAGAATGCATGTTTTTCAATGTATTTTGGGACCATAAAGACACAAAAGATGAAATACATGGAAGGTAGATAAGTTGAATGGCATACTTTGGAACATTCCAGGCAGAGCTATAACATTTTTGTGCAGACAACCGATGGCAGATCTTCCACCAGAAAAGTGACATCATCCATAAGCCTATTGGGCTGCAGTATAAGGAGTGTTATCAGTTCTGTTATAAGGAACATATGTGGCTGTAAAGGTTTTGTCTCTCTAGCACAAATGGTGTGTGATTTAAGAAAACCCCAGCAAAATGCTGTTAACACAGTTCTAAAAACGTTGGAGTAGTCCTGACAGTGAACAGATCTGTGCGTAAAAGGCTTTGAGCTGACTTCACAGTGTAACTCTTTTGTGTTTCTGTCTCGTTATCGCGTTCTTTAATCACATGTGCGTTCCTTTGTGTTTCACTGCTGTCACCTCACAGCTATTCTGTGAGGTACTGTTCCCACTCTCTCTGCCTCAGAAGTGCCAAGCAACAATCACACAATCAGTCAGACTTTACAAGGCGAGATGCTCAAAGAATACTGTCACTTTGTCCAAGCAAAAATCACTAGCATACACAATACAAACTCCTTGATTATTTTTCTTGAGGAACAGTCAAAAACTGCTTTTTTTATAACAATATTTCATGCTATCAAAAGAGTCAAGCCTTTACCAATTTGTAGTACATGTGAGACAAATGGATGAAAAGTAAAAATTACTTTGGGATCAAGGTGGTCATCAATTACTTTGATGATTTGAATACCATCACATTTGGATTATAATCTTTAAGGGAGATAAGAACAATTGCTAACCCTAAGCCTGTATAACTTCAGAAAGGAGCATCAGCAATTGCCACACAATAATGTAACTCATGTCTTGTTTTTGGTGAATATAGCATTTTCAAAATAAAAGGTAACATGGTGATCTAAATTTGTAAAGTGTTATCAATTAATATGCCAAATAAGTGTAAATGTAAAATATATTGTGCATGTTTAGATTTGTAACTTTCTACAGACAACGCATGATTTTTTTTTTTTACTCTAATAGGAAAATCAAACCATTGAAGGCATACAATTGTTTGGTGTTGGAGCTATAATAAGATGTGACAGTTCCTCAATGGAAGCTCTGTATGAACAAATGGGAAAAGAAGTCGTAACTCATTAGAATCTTCACTGAACCGGTATCGACAGATCACTCAGCATGTTCTGTGCTTTCTTCAGCCAGAGGACACAGTTGTTTACTTCTCTGCTTTTACCAAACAGCTTGCCTGCTTTTCCCACATGCCACCCTTTACATTTCCATTATGTATCTATGATACCTACATCCACAAGAAGCCTCCATGTTGTGCAGATCGTTCATAGTTTATGTATTTGACGCTAGATGTATTACAGAAAATACAGAATAAAAATGACTTTTTGGATTTTTATTATAATGTTATTTATTTCACATTGAGTCATTTAGGCTGCCCTCTTCTCCAGAGCTAATTGTTAAGCCCGGACTTCTCTCTGTGAACCAATACACTATGTTTCTTTAAAATATGTTATTGGCCCTCTTTATTGTGATATATATTTTTTATAAATTAAATGGGTAGGGCATTTTTATGTGTTCTTGTTCTTGTATAAGTCCTTCATATACAAAAAAATGCTTTGTATTTTATTTGCAAATCTTCATTCTGTGTTTTCACAGTTGATGAATTTGTACTGACATAGAGGATATTCACTTCATTAGCAGCAGTGATTTTAGTTTCAGTCTGGTCCGTGCTAATTCCAGCCTGGCCTTTGGTGCATGTAAGGCAGTCCTTTAAAGACGACCTCTTTTGAAGCCAGCTGGTCGAGCTGTTCAAAGCTGCAGCTGTTTTTGGTGCCGTTTGACAGCTTTAATTGATGTTTATTTTGGCATCGAGTTTCATTCCTTTCATGCAAATGTCCTGCATGCAGGGAAATGTGTCAGGGTAGAGCTAGGTGCTCACAATTTGTGTTTGGAACAAAAGTGGAGCACTTATGACATTGCAAATTTCATCGCAATGAACTTGCCACAATCACAGTGACTGTTGCCATACATATACATGCACTCCTTGAAAAATTGATAACTAGTCCAAATTAAACCAATTTATCAAAATGCATGTGAACCCCTAGAACTACGATAGAGGTTTTGTGGTTCAAATCTAACAGATCCCAATAAGACATCTGGTGAAGTCTCTGTGTACTTACTCAGATGCCCGCGCCCAGTAATAGTGCCATGCTGTCTGATTATATTAGACACAGACTAGGAGGGGAACTCAACTGCACGAGGTAAGAAACATTTTAGATCAGCAGCAGTGACAAAGTACAGTTCCTCCACCGTGGACTAGCACATGTTGTTTCATTGTTTTGGTCCATTATGCGAAAGTAAAAACTATTAGCTTTATTGTGTTTATTTGTGCTGTGAGCAAACAACTTCCTAGCATGTCTAAAAGTTGAATGCTCAACATACATGACATGTTGCTTATCTACAGTATGTTTATGTTTGGGGTTTTTTTGGCAATTATGTTAATATTAAATTACTAGATGCCCCTAGTTCCTACCTATATGGTTCTTTGACCTGTGAGTAGACTGGGACAAGAGTGTTTTGAATTCAGTTGTTTAGTGCACTCAGAGTTTTCTGTGCATGTCAGTGTGGTGACTGAATAGAAACTATTAATTAATCCTGGAGAAAGGTGTCCTCCTGCAGCTCCAGTCTTTTCTAGAATCACATGGCACTTTTGACATCTTCCAAATGGGCTATAAGGCTTTACACAGCAAAGTGTCTGCACTTTTAAAGGTTTTTAATGACCTGTTTTTAGTGACTGATTCTGGTGATTCTGCCATTTTAGTGCTTTTAAACTTGACTGCTGCTTTTGACGCAGTTGACCATGGAACTCTTTTAAATCGTTTAGAGAACTGTGTGGGTGTCAAGAGGACTGCCTTCAAGTGGTTCAGGTCTTACCTCAGTGGGAGGACCTGCTCCGTCAGACTGGGGGAATCCACTTTGTCCACCGTCCCTCTAAACTGTGGAGTCCCCCAGGGTTCAACTCTCACGCCTGTTCTTTTTGCTCTGTATCTCCTCTCACTGAGTGAAATCTTTTAAAAACATGGCATTCAATATCACTTTTACGCAGACGATTGCCAAATTTACCTGCCATTCAAAAAACTTGGTTCTGACTTCCGGTGACATAAAATCTATGCTCCCATCTGAAAATTTACAATTAGTGTCAGCATTTCAGTGGCCATAAAGATAAAAGATGAGTGCCTCGAGTAAACAGAACAAAGGCTCAAACGTGAAACTGCGAAATCTGACATGGGAGAAAAAACACAGCCAAGCCCAGCTAGCACAGGTACACACAGAGACAGTGAGACAGCTGAGCTCATGGCCAAATTGAAAAAAGCCTGAAAGGAAAATCAAGGCCTGAAAGGAAAATCAAGGCCACCGAGACATTAAAAAGTCACTGGACCAATTAGAATTATTGGTAGAGGAGTTAAAAAATGAAAACTGAACAAGACTGAACAAGGAGGAAAAGAGCTGAGAATCCTTTAATACCAAACACATTAAACACTGTGAACCTCAGCCTCCATCAGATAACCCTTAATTTTGGACAAGTGTGAGTAAATCCGAGAGTATAACACTCAGTGAGCGGTCTGCCCTTTATACTATACTGAACTTATATGCCCCCAATTGTCATGATCCTCCAGTCTCTCCCTTTCCCCCTCCCTTCTGTGTCACCTGCATTGGGAGGCGTCGCCTTTCACCAGCTGCAGCCTCCTGGTAATCCTGAGATTCATCTCCAATCAACTCCTGCCTAAATCAGCCCGGTTCTTCCTCCACTCCCTGCCAGTTCGTCACTTTACCATACCGGTAACTAGCTCATGGCTCATGCTTCTTTGGAACTTGTTTTTGAAACTGTTTTATGGTTGTTCCCGGACCTTTTTGTAATTTTTTGCTGTTTCTGCTCCCAGTGCTCCCTGGATCTCCCCTCTCGGCTCCTCTGTTCTTCTCGTGGCTCGTGGTGTGTTTTGCCAATTACCATATCCATCTGTACAATAAACCTGTTAACCTTACCTGAGTTCTGGTCTGCTTTTGGGTCCTACTCCTGTGCACTGTAACAACAATTCTTTGTGAAAATTGCATCTATCCTCTCTGAAAAAGGCAGAGGAGTAATAATTATGGGTGGGGACTGTATATTGAATAGAAAACAAGATAAGTTACCAAGTGATGTTGGACCCAGACTTAAAAAGACTACGGCATTACAGGGTATACAGAGGAATTAGGCCTGGTGGATATATAGCGTTCCCTCCATCCAAGAGAAAGGGACTTCACTTTTTTGTCCAATGTTCATTGTCCATATTTAAGAATAGACTTCTTTGCTATATCTAAAAGAGATTCATATAGAGCTCTGGAAAGTAAAATTGAACCCATCGCAATCTCAGATCATGCACCAGTAATGCTATGTATTTCTTTAGGTTCATATGAGCAAGTTAAATATTGGATGCTTAATATTTCTCTACTGACTGATCCAAGTGTGTGTCAAGAGCTAAAATCTGGCTTGGAAATCTTAGTCTGAATAACATATAATATTACTCCTTCCATTTTATGGCAAGGGGCTAAAGTTGTAATGCGAGTGAGAATAATAGCCATTACATCAAGAATTAAGTAACAAAGACTATATAAGCAACAGAAATTAGAGACAGAAAATGAGACACTACAAAAAGAGCATAAAAAACGCAAGACAAAAAAACCTTTAAATTAATATAATACAAGAAACAAAGCAAAACTTAGATGACCTACTGACTTCCAAAGCAGAGGGGGCACTTAGATTTGCAAACAGAAAATACTATGAAATGAGTAACAGAGCAAGTTGATTACTTGCTTTTCAGGTTCAGTCAAGTTGAATTCTAACCAAAATTAAACACCCGGCAACTAATAGTCTAGTAACACAACCAAAGGACATAGCAGAGGCCTTTGCATCTTATTATACTTCTTTATATGAAATCCAAGACCAAACTGATAAAACAGAAAAGATAAAACAATTTTTGGAACCACTTAACATGCCCAAACTATCAGATAGTGAAGCTGATGATTTAGAAAGGCCCATCACAGAGAAAGTTAAACTGAAAAACAACAAATCACCTGGAATAGATGGGTTCTCTTGTGAATATTACAAGTAATTTATTAATAAACTCTCACCAGTGCTCACAAAACTATATAACTATGTCCTCAGCTTCCTCAGCTTAGATGCTGAGAAAGCATATGATCGAGTAGACTTGCTATACCTGAAGCACGTACTGCAAAATGTGTGTAAAATCCCTCAGTCGTCCAGGTAGAATCCATGGCAAAAGGAGAAACTAAATTTGTCATCTGGACAAAAGTTTATTTGGTCGAATACATTGAATACTCATCCAAGCTGCTTCTTCAGTTCTGGTCAGACGCTGGTGGACACTGCCTTATATCTGCCTGAAAGGAGGAGCTAACTACAATGAAATTTCTCTGAAACTGCCACGCCTATCTGTTTACAGTTTCTGTTAGTTAGCTAGGCCTATTGAACTTGCACTGAGTGTGTGCACTGGGATCTTGTGAGCAGAACCATTCAGGGCCATAATGGGTGTTTTCACACCTCTGGACCTGACCTGGCTAGCCCTATTGTTTTCTTTGTTTGTTTTGATTTAGGTTTGAGGATAGAGTTATAAATCTCCACCTAAAAGCCACAGGCCACTCCTTTGAGAATAGTGAGGTACAGATCTGAGCCAGAGAAAAGAACTGGTCTGAGAGGGGAGTTAAAGAGGCTATTTTTTTATCAAGAAGAGAATCCTTCCTTGAACAGAAATGGAGGTCTCAGACAACATTTGTCTCCCATTTATAACTCTATCCTCAAACCTAAATCAAAACAAACAGAGAAAACAATAGGGCAGCCAGGTCAGGTCCAGAGGTGTGAAAACACCCATTATGGCCTTGAATGGTTATGCTAACAAGATCCCACACTCAGAACAGAAACAGATAGGTGTAATAGTTTCAGAGTAATTTCATTGTAGTTAGCTCCTCCCTTCAGGCAGATATACGGCAGTGTCCACCAGCGTTTGACCAGAACTGAAGATGCAGCTTGGATGAACTCCGATACATATTCAACCAAATATATTTTTTTGTCCAGTTGACAAATTGAATTTCTCCTTTTGCTACGTACTGCAAAACGTAGTGCTAAATTTGTTGATTGAGTTATTATGTTTTTATCAAAATCCAACATGAAGAGTAACAATGGATACTGTTCAGATTTTTAAAATTTGGGTAGAGGAATGAGACAGGGTGATGGGTTGAGTCCTGTCCTGTTTGCCCTCAGTATCGAACCATTTGCAGAGGCAGTGAGACAGAACCCCCACATTTATGCTATAAGAGATGAGAGTGGAATTCAGGACAAAATTACTCTATTTGTGGACGATGTGCTGTTTGGAGGACCCATTAGTGTCCATCCCTGCATTGCTGAAATGCCTAGATGATTATGGGTCTATCTCTGGATTTAAAATTAATGAGAGCAAGTCTGAGGCCATGATGCTATCAGGAACATGGCCAACACAACTTGCATCTGTTAAGCATAATGACCAGGGTTTTAAGTATTTGGGGATCACCCTTCCACCCAACCCACTTCAGTTGTTCAAATTAAATTACAATAAATTGGTTACCCAAATTAAAGCAGACTTACTAAAATGGGAGGCACTGTCGCTGTCTTTGCTTGGTAGAATTGAGATGATCAAAATGAACATTTTGCTAAGGCTTCTATATCTATTTCATTCTTTACCTGTATGGGTCCCCTTGTCCACATTTACTCTAGACAAAATGTTTTCCAAATTTATATGGCCAAAGGCCAAGAATCAGACTAAAACTGTTGTGTTCTCCAAAGGACAGAGGCAGAATCTCTCTCCCAAACCTTAAGTACTAATATTGGGCTGCTCAACTAACTGCTATAACACATTGGATTTATAATGTCCAAGAGGTAGGCTGGGTCAGAATAGAACAAAATTGTAAACCAGGAGTTGGTCTGTCTGTGTTGCCATTTCTAAGTGGAAAAATTTGGAAAAAACTTAAGATGAAAAATGTGTGGACTAAACACACTTTGCGTATTTGGAACTGTGTGAGAAAGAAACTTGGTGGTACAACTTGTCTAACAAGAGCCATGCCCATAGCTGGGAACATAGACTTCCAACCGTCTTTGTTGGACAGTGGGTTCAAAAGGTCTGTTAATCATCTTTTTGAGGGCAGTAACTTAAAATCCGTGACTCAAATACAAAAACAATTTTCTTTACCCTCAACGGACCACTTTCCTTACTTACAAATAAGGCACTACATTCAGAGTCATACTGAATGGGAAAAAATAAAGCAGAACCGACAGGTACTGAGCAATATTTTTTAAAAATACGAGAAAACATTTGCCGACCAAGAAACATGTGTCATTAATTTACAAGATGTTGATGGGAGATATGAGAGAATATACACTGGATATCAGAGATAAATGGGAATTAGAGTTAGATGTAATTAATGAGGGTAAGACATGCAGGGATATGTGTATGATCAGCCACAAAGGTGTCAACAGTAATCTATGGAAGGAATTTGATTTGAAAACAAAAATTTGATATTTTAGAATCCCTTTAATCATTTCAAGTTTCTTCAGCAACATACCCCCATTATGTTGGAGAAATTGTGGCATGGTGGCGGATCACTCACATATCTTCTGGGATTTTTCTGTTTTGTTCTGTAATTATTGGCAGGACATTAAAATAGAAATAGAAAAGGTATTGTCAGATAATGTATGTGTAAAAGATCAATAGTATGTTCTCCATATTCTTTTGATGATTGCACAAAAAATGATAACTGTTAACTGGAGGAAACCTCCCCTCCGACAAGGACAGAATAGACACAGAGACTAAAACAAGTCTATATCATGGAACAGCTGAAAGCCAAACTTCAGCTGAAACTGGACTTGTTCTTAGAACAATGGACACTGGTGATTATGTACCTGAATAACAGCTAATATAATAACCCTTTGTCAAAGATTGTTCTAAATACTTAATAAACTAAACTAAAGTTAAAAAAAAAAAAACTTGCTTCTGCCACCCTGACACCTCTCTTTGAATGTCTTAAAGCCACGACACACTACAGGAGAATTTGCCCGATTTTGGCTGTGATTTGCTTCTCCCCGAGTTCGGGGAAGCGTGACCCAACTTTGTGTCCTCGTTTGCAATTTTGAAGCTGCTGCGCTCCTCGTGTGTGGTGTCAGTGTGACTCTGAGCTGCTCTGTCAGATCATAACCACCAAACATCAGCAACGCTACAATAACAACCAATAAAACACAGCGTCACCTCTTGTAAAGTGGTAAATTTAAAGTGCAGTATCATCCACATTATCCATAGAAATTGTCCTCTGCAAATAATGAAATCCAGTCCACAAAACCACGCTATTAATCCAGTTTGAAGCTTTCTTTAAAAGTAAAAAGGCAAGAGTATTTCCTCACGTGTGTCTGTTTATATCCACACAGCGCACGGATCGAGGTGAAGCTGCAGATTAGCGATAGTGACTCTACTTCCTGTGTACTTTATTGACAATCTTTTATGCTTTAAAATGATGTATCTGAAGTATTGCACCACATTTCACAAATCATAATAACACAGTTTTGACTTGTATTTAAAGTAGAAGTGCAGTGCTCTGATCTTTTGAAAGTGAGTGGTTTTACTGTAGACTGGAAACAGTTGGCTCAATCGCGCTCACACCTAACGTTGTTGCACTGGCTTCCTGTTCGCTTTAGAGTTGATTTTAAGATTTTATTGTTTGTTTTTAAAGCTTTGAATGGACTGGCCCCACAATACATCTCGGACCTCATCCAAATGTATTCCTCTGCGAGAGCCAGCTCCAGCTCATGTTGCCTAAGACGAGCCTTAAAACCAGGCCCTAAGCTCTGGAAGACTCTGCCCACCACGTCCAGCCCCTACAGTGGAGAGTTTTAAGTCTCGTCACTTACTCACTTTTATTCTCTGGCTTTTAACACCACATGAGTTGTGGTGTGTGTGTCTTTTATTTATTTGACTTTTATGATTTTTATGGTTTTGCTTTTATTTGATTTTTACTGGTTTTATTGTTTTAGGACTGGTATGATCAAATTTTTTGCAATTTACCTTTTTGTTGTCTTCATTTTATGATCTCTGTGCAGCACTTTGGAAACTACTATGTTTATAAAAATGTGATATAAAAATAAAGTGGATTTGGATTTGAATCTGAAAGTTCTTTAATGTAAAAAGGAGTGAGATGTACAGAATGTATTTATTTGATATGGATTCATGGATACTTCACAATTTCATGCATAGTTTACTATGCATTTACAGGCTGTATTCCCAAATCCTGGATGGAATTGATACTCTTTGTAGAAATAATTCCATCTTCTTAGCCACTCTATGTGCATGAAAACAGTTGTGTAAAATACAGTATAAGGCTATAATAAAACATTAATTTTAGGGCTAATTTTAGGGCTGTGTTGAATTTGATGAGAGAAAACTACATTTCTTATTGTATTGTACAGAAGAGTGTCATCTAACTAGCCGTATTTAGAATTTAATTACTAAAGATTACAATACTAAAGTAATCAATATCACATTAGAAGTCTGTCGTCTTGTATAGGATGCTTGTGGGCCACCTGTAGCTCTCTCATTCATCCCACTGCATACAGCCCCTGTGGACCCTCCATGCTGCTCGCTCCGTCGGGCTGACATCACTGTGGAGGCATGCAGGGGCCTCCTCATCTGCTCCCAATTATGGACTCACAAACTGTGGAAGAAAAAAGAAAAATTCAAACTGCTTGGGCCCACAGAGGAACAACCTGAGCCCCAAAACAAACTCATGGTGGGACAGGGTGCAGGACACGGTCGAGTCCAACAGCACTTTTCAGGAGGTAATCTCTGAACTAGTCTTTTTATTTCTTGCACAGCTTTGATTTATCCAGAGTGGCATTTTGGCTAGATGCTGAAATTTGTACACTGTGCAAAGAAAATACCTAATTTTAGATTAAACTACACGCTCTTTAAGGTCATGAATTTCTCGATGGGGACAATAAAGTGTACCTTAACCTTAAAGTAGACCTATTATGCAAAATCTTTTCAGAGGTTTTAGCGATGTTATAGTTGTTTCCTCTTCTCATTTACCCTCTCAAAGTTGTATTTGGAGTGACTTGGGAATCTTTATGTTCTTTAATTGCTTATTTAGGCTGGGATAACATGATCAAATTTGCAGACTCTATTCTACTGTACAAATTTTTACATGTTCTGCCCCCTGTCCTACTACAACAAGATCCGGAGGTGATTGTGTAATACCCTTAAGGAAAAGTGGCTTTGGACAGGATGTATTCTCTTTCCGCGCCTCCCAAACCTGGAACACCATCTCCGTGACTATACGTGATTTGCCTACTCTCAACTCCTTCTGTGATCAACTTAAATCATGGCTACTAGACAATCAGATCTGTCCACACAACTGAACTTAAACAGCACCTTTTGCACATAAGCTGAAGATTGCAGTCATATTTGTATATAGACCTATAAATAGATGTTAATGCTGTGCTCGTGTAAGTAGTGAGAGTACATGTCTGACCTGTACATTTTAATACTAGTGTCATATGAGTGTGTTTTATAGTGTATGAGTGAGAGATGCATGTGGGAGCGGGTGTTGTAAGCTTTTGTCATGTTTTATGAATTGTGCGGGTGATGTGGCTGGGCTTGGTCCAGCAGGGGACTAAGGATGGAAATTAGCTTTATTTACTAGTACATGTTTGTCTCTTGCATTATCTTGTCTTTTAATATGCATTGTCACTTTAATAAATAAATACAAATATAAATTTTCAAGATGAAATATTGCTGATCAACTCTCGTTTCACTGTTAGCGTTATGAGCAGCTATCCATATCACACAAATCACACCATGTACTACATTCCTGGCCTTATAATGAGTGTTATTATATAGAGATCTGGGACAAAAAGTGGGGTGAGGATATACCTTTGTTGTGCATCCTGCAAACAAAAAAGGATTATGAAGTAGTAATTATGAATAATTTAAAGATGTTACTAATGACTTCCTATTATTATTATTATTATTATTATTAACATGTGTAATATGTGGCTTTTCCTAATATATAGTGGCAACATGACTCCTCATTGTTCTCCTTTATTGTTCTCCTTTATTGAACAATACCCATATCCTCGATCCTCCTCTGATGACATCACCTCTCAGCACAGCCCCCACCCCTCCTCCTGAGTGTGTCGCCAGCCATCTGAGCGCTCAGCCTTTCTCTTCCTGGGAACACCACTTCATTATGTAGATGAATTGTCTTATTGTAAGGGCCAAACTGGCTCTTACCACAGGAGTGAGCGGGGCCTCCCTGGACATTGGGCCTTAGTACCACGACCCGGCTTCAGGGGTCACTTCACTCTCTGTTTGAATAGCATCTCATGTAACGGATCAGTGGTCCACAGGCCCTCTGCTCTGTCCCGAGTCTGACCAGACACCAGTGGCTACAAAAATACTTTATCAGACTGATCTGGTAACACAAAGAAAATCCCCAAGGAGGTTATCAATAAAGCTGTTAAAGCAAGTACAGTTCTGCAAACATTTTTAATTTAAATGATATATTTCTGTCACTTTAAATCTAGAACTGAAGTTGGTGAATCAGATTTTGCAGTTGTCAAACTACTAACTGGCAGAGCCTGGTGGAGGTGGTGATGTCTCTGAAATGTTTTATTGTTGTGAAAACTGTATTTTAAGTAGTTGCTTTACAATGCTGCTTGAGGCATCCCAGATTCTGCTGACAGCACGCCCAAGCTTTTGTCTGGTTAAATCATATGCTATACAAGGTTTTCTAAAGTCACATAAGTCACACTAAAAGAACAATGTCAAAACAGTGATGCGCTCAGTGAATAAAAATGTGTTGTATGTAATGAAAGTGATAAACTTGATTTGTTCTGTATTTACTTCTCTGATGCAGCATCTATTAAAGAACTTTATCAAAACAACAGCTGATTTACAGGTGACAAAGTCTGCAAACTTAAAGTATTGTGTGCAACTAAAATAACTTCTGAACTCACACTTATTCTAAAATGGCCTCTTGCCTTAGAAAGCATCTCAATATTTTGAGCTGAACTTGTGCATTCTTGTTCTATTCTTGTTATATTAATGCTGCATATGATGCAAAACGCAATAGCACCATGACACACAGAGGAGTGGAGAGTGCAGTTTCAAAGCTATTCAAAACACTGTTAACAGCGCAGTGTAATGAATTCCATGGCAGAACAAACTTCTGTGGGAGACTGTGAGCTTAGCTAAATAAACCTTGTCTGGCCGAGGCCCCTCTGGTGCCCAACCCGATGAGACAAGAGCTGACCAGTCTCTCACAGGTCAGTGCATGGACCCAATGTTAATTACACCTAAACTGACCCTGAGCTCAGCAGTCAGCCTACAGGAGTATCACCTCTGCTCTGTCAGCGTGGCCTCAGCACATATGACAAACTGCCTCCCTACAGAATACTGGACTTGTTCTGTTTCAGGCTGATAGCACATATCTCCTCTGTTTCCTGTGGTGGCAGTGACCACGTCTGATTTTTGATCCTTCTATCCTTATTAGCTATTCATGTTTTCACCTTATGTGCAGATCAGCATTGCCACTCAACATGAGTCCAACAGTTCAAAGGAAGTGTTGCTTGGAAGTATGCACACCTCCCTGGGAGTGGCCGGGCGCGGGACACCTGCTGGGCACTGGGTGCTGTGAGCGCAGCCGTGTTTGGATCAGGGACTGAATTTCCCTCTGAAGATGTGGAAAAGGTTTATGGCACACTCCCATGAGAGTGGCTCCTGCTCTTTGAAGCTGCTGTCTTGGTGGCTGCTCTTATCTCAAGAAAGGATTATTTTATCTCCGTCTGTTCCATTCTGTCTCTTCTCCATCTTCTTCTGGTCTCTCTTCTCACCTCTGCTCGGGTTTGCCCTTTGTTTTTGACATATTAATTTCTAATCCTTCCCCCAACTTTTTACGATGGCTTTCTCAGTACTCACACTTTCTTGTTCCCTGTTCCACTGTACTCTGCTTCCAACACATGACAGACTGTGTAATTAATGAGTATCATAAACCTCTCTTTCTATTAGCTACCCATTAGTAAACCTGGCAAGCCTGTCATTTTGGACAAAAACACACAGCTCCTTCATTTGATCCCCACATCAAAGGAGGAACCCCACTGTTTTGGGCTGAATACACTAATTGTGTCCTTGTTCTGGATGGGGCTACCCCCCTCTGCTTCAAAAAGGCAGCTTGTGCCGAGAGCAGATAGTAAAGAGAAGTACAGAAGCAGAAAGTATTGATTATTTAGGCCTACATTTGGGTACCATCTGACACATAAATAAATTACAAGTTATTTAACATTTAGACATGTTTTAACATGTCTCAGTTGCACACTGTAAGAAACATCATAAACGCCTCATGTTCTTACTGAAGTCACATAATGGTCTATACCTAAATGTCCAAATTATACATTTTGCTCTTAATATAAATCTGACATGTCTGGACATAGGTATAGTAATAATGATAATATAATATTGTATTTTACTTGTTCTAACCTGTGTTAATTTTTTTCAGTCAGAAATAGCTGATTTACCTTTTACAATATTAAGATTTTGTGTGTCCATTGTTTTTTGCTGTGTTCTTTAAGCTATGCCCATCTGAAGTGAGCGTCTATGAAATCATTCCACTTTACTGCTCCAATCTCAAATGCTTGGTTGGTTTAAAGAATAGATATGCTACATCACAAGAGGCTGTTGGTTTGTCCAAAATGCAATGGACTATGGAACAATACCATACAGACTTTCTCAACAAAGAATCCAACACAGTTCCAAATTAATTTTGTGCCACTACTTCATAATGTGAGTGCTCCTCCATACTGACCTATGGTTTGACACATTGCATGCTGGGACGTCACAGTGGGCCGAACCAGTAATGCCTCAGAAATCAACAACACTGTACTTCACTCATGATTGTCTTTAGCCTTTAGAAGTCTCCCGGCCCTTTGTTCTTCAAGATAAAGGCAACAGTCACATAAAGCTCTGAGCGCCTGGCAGCTGCTCTTCTCTGTCATATATGTGCTCCACATCCCCCTCTCCTCCTCCGTGACTGCCACCTCTGGAAGGTTCTCCTGGCATTGTCCCCTAACAATATTATAAGGGCATAAACACACAAGCCAGAGTGTCTCGGGTAAAGAAGCTGCTTTCAGGATGGAAGGGGCCACCATATTTACCAAGCAGTATGACTTATGGCAGGTTTTTATTTTCCTGTGTCTGAAGAAACTATGATTAATATAACACATTGTTGCTTTGATTAAATGACTTGTGCAGGGATTTACCTATTCACATAATGGGACTGATATGAACTTTGGGAGTTTGTGTCCATGAGAGGGCGAGGCTTTAGACCTTCTAACCTTAACAGGCTTCAAAGACAGGGATGGGAAATAAGGCCTGCAAAGCCATCTCTCTGCTGGCCTCTTCAAAGCACAGGAAGTGTGTCACAGGGACAGGCCCCTCTTTCCCAGCAAATTCTTGTGAGTTGCTACAAGCTCATCAGTGTGTCTGCGGCAAACTAGTTCAAAGGGAGCCTGATTCTATCTATGACATGTGATGATAGAGTCAGGATGCACAAACCGCTGTGTAGGACTAATGCATATTAAGGCTACATTAAAGGCATGTCCAATGTCAGGACTTCATCCTCAGCTTCATCATCATCATCATCATCATCATCACCACCACTATCAGCAATATTTTAAGAATATTCATGTTCATAACATTAGTATGTGATGCTTTTAAATTTATTTTTTTATTTTTTTTTATTATAACAGCTAACTTTACATTTAAAAACAATCAGAGCTACATCCCTACAAACTGTAAAACAGTTGATCAAAAATGTCATTGGAGGGTTTTCAGGATCATTATGACATTGACATTTCAGAATTACAGAGAAGAACAGTTTTGTTTTCAAGTATTTTACTTTGAAAGACATGACCGGAAGTCACTCTTCTTCTAAACCCTGTTAGTGGCGGGGCTCGCCTGGGATCAAAGAGTGTGTCCGAGCCCCGCCACAGCGCCGTGCAGCGCGCAGTCTGCTCTGTCTCCACGGACGCGCTGCTGTCTGGATACCACGGCTACTCGCTTTTCTTGGAATTATATTTTATTCTGATGATTTTAAACTTCACCTCGATGCAGAGAAATGGGTAAACTGCATTCGAAACATGGTAAGGCTTTTTCTTAGGAAATCTCAGCTTTTTGTTGTTCTACTTGTGTCGCGCTACTTTCTAGTAAGTATTGTCTTATGTTTCTGTCAAGCTGCTATTTGTAAACCAAGGGAGAGTCCAGAAGGTAAGCACTTTTTTCCTACTCACCACTATTTCAGTAGAATTTTCCAGTTTATTAGCCTATTGGAAAATGAGTATAAAAGTCTACTAACTGCTCAAGCGAACACCACTTGGGTTTGCTTAATAAAACACATCTTCATTGCCAGAGCGGCGCCTCGTTTGGAGCTAAAGATGTTCACGTCTTTGTTTCAGGCGACAGTTTTGTAGTTAATGCCTGTTTGGCAAAGAAGGGAATAGACGACTGGTTGGCCAAACAGAAGTACTATCAGCAAGCCTATCCACACAAGAACAACTGCGCTCTGACTCCACGGGTGAGTACCCTCCACACGCACCGCGCTCCCACGAAAACGTTTTACTTTTTAAATGGCCCTTACAAACTATTTTTTTTTTTTTTTTTGCAATATCTATTTGATTGAAAGTAGATACTTGTGTAGTGTCTAAAATGCTCATAAAATATGTTAATTTAGCTCGAAAGTCAGTCTGTTGGAATACAAACGCACAGCATAGTCATGTTGTCTGCATCCAATTTAGGCTACCCCATCTGTTTTACAATAATTTCAAACTGTAATTTCATTTAAGACTGTTGCCCCACGTAATTTTAAAGGTAACGATAGATCAAACTGGAGTTAGTGGTGACAAGCGTGGATGGTAGAGACTGGAGTAATGCAGAGAGGTCATACTGAAGGTTTTTATTGGCTTTGCCACAAACACGATCATTGTTGTCTTTTGGAAATCCTTTGAATGAGCTTCATGGGAGCTTTAATCTGAGTTTGGTGAGCAGAGACCAAATCAAGAAGAGCAGATTGTCTACCTTGTTTTATCCTGATCTATCTTAGAAGTAAAGGCACATGGTCTAAAGTTCATGTTTAATAGCGTTTACTGGCATTGGCTGTGTCTGTGAATAGTGGAAATTGCAAAATCCTTCCAAGTATTGTAAACCAGCACTAGTGTTTGTGCCTCTGGACTTTTATGATTGAGCGTTACTGTACATTTTACTGTGTGCTTTTTCTCAATATATAGGCTACTGATGATGAATCTGAACTGCAATGTGGGTGGGCGTGCACCCCTTTTGGAGAAAACAAATCACCAAATCAGTTCGTGAGGTGTTCTTCAATGTAATGTGAATGCTTGATGCCATTCCACCAAACAATGCAGTTAAAGTTTATATTGTTACTTCTTAATACTCCTCCAGATGATCTGGATCTACAAGAGTTTGGGTTCATCCTATTAGAAAGTTTTGATCCCATTTCTATATAATCATAATCTTAAATGACGTAGCCATGCAGCGCTTATCATAGATACTGCAGTTACACATGACATGTGGCTTTCAGACTGTGAATGTTGTGCGCAGGTGGATGTGCCTCAGTCATGTGAGCCTTGGCACGCTCTCTCCCCAGTGTGCACCTAACCCTAACCTTGATATGTTGCGCCGACCCCAGAATGATGTCACTGACGTAGACATCCATAATACGGAGGATTTTTACTACTAATAAACCTACTTACTGGGATGTTCATAAATATACTGTACTTGGCTGTAGGAAAATATGAAGTACATTTACTACACCCTGCATTTTATTTCAAAGTTTTAATGAGTATGTCATCATATAGTTTTGCAAACTTAAAAGTAATTAGTGATAATTAAAATATGTATGCCTTTTGGTCTACAAAACTATCAATTATCAACTGATTTCTAGCAAGATTTTGTTAACCCTAAATAGGGTTTAACAAAATCTTAACAATCTTAGCACTTAAGTAAAAAAAATCTGAGAAATTTGTCGTTTTCTATTTAAATGAACACAGATCTGTTTATGCCACCCTCACCCTCCAGAAGGTGTACTTCCTTTCTAACCTCTTCTATGTCTCATGTTTAGCCAATGGTTCTGTGCTGATATTGGCTGAGTGTGCATTTGAAGTGGGCTATGCAGGGAGGTGTTTGTGACATTTCTGGCCCCTCCCCCATTATGTCCAGCTCTGCCTTGTAACCCCCCCCCCCCCCCCCCCCCCCCCCCCCCCACACACACACACACACACACACACACACGCACACACACACACACACACGCACACACACACACACACACACACACACTCCTGCTGCCTGCCACTCAAGTTCTTTCTCTGTTTGTTTGTATGTATGGGCTGCTATAAACTAAAAAGCAATAGCTTATCTCCCCCTGTTGCAGCCACCACCTCCTCCCTGTCTCTCACTTGGTTGCCAGGTATTTGAATATTTTAGTTACAAAAAGATTTTGTTTGATGTACCCCTGAAGCTTTCAAAGCATTTCCTCAGCCTGGATACAGTGGTTTTGCAATCCCTTTATTTTTTGCTTTTTCTTCTCACCTTTCATTTCCTACTGACGGTCCTTTTTTGCATTTGTTGTGACGTATGGCATTTTCATTCTGGGCTCTCTGCTCCCAGGGGACTGAGGGTCTGTTGTTGCTCTTTGAAGAGAAAAGTTGAGATCCAGATTCAAAAGAAAAGAAAAGGCAGTAGCCTTTGGGAAAGAGGGCTAGCACCTGCCCATAGAGGGGCCCTGTGAGTTTTCCTTTCAATTTTCCCACGAGAATACAGTATGGGTGGCTTATGTTGAAGTGCATGAATAGCTGCAGGACTGGGAGGGTGTGCAGGTAGGTTGTCAGCTCATGTCACATTACTAAACAGTGTGACCGAGTTAAAAAAGAATTTAGGATAACTGTCCCCTTTGTGAATGACGGGCCTTCTGATGAACAATGGAAAGCATGACGAGGGTATAGTGCCAGTGGCATGTTGACATCTGATAGATCTTATGTGTTGCCACTTTTAAGTGCCGTGGTGGTTGGCTCAGGAAGTTCACCACTGTCCCATTTAGGTGGATTAAATTACATTGTTCTGATATCTGGATTTTTAGGAAAGGGGAGGAGGAGGTGGGAAGGGGGGTAGTCAAGCACTTAATCAACTAACAACACATTTGCATCAACAAATCTAACAAAATAGCCATTGTTCACAGTCTGTGCCTCGGACTCAAGTGAGGCAGGTGTACAGATGCACTCTACAGATCAAAAGCTGCAGTGGAAATGTGCCCAGGATCTCAGGGGATTAGCAATTGAGATGGTTCTTTGTTTCTTCAAATACAAGCTCAGCTTAGTGTTGATCAAAGAATCTTTCGCCACCTTTTCACTGTCTGGGGGCTGGATTTGATTAAAAAAAAAAAAAAAAAAACGAAATGCAGATGCTTTATATCGGTTATATGAATGAAAATCTAAAATATTGCCAAAGAATTCTGTCTTATCTGTTATAACTATGGAATTGTGGCAAACTGAAATACACACTGATAAAGCAATACACCCACAAGACTAACTACATGAAACAAAAAGTTACTGTATTAGTCAACATGTGCTAAATAGTCAGTATTTGCATGCTACAGCTGACAGTTCAGTTGTGGAAAGCCTCCAGGGCTGTGTTTGTTGCATCTGTGGAACTTTTAGTGCCCATTTTATTTAGTAATTTAGGAAGTGTTTTCCAAGTGGGTCTGGATATAAACAATAGAACCGTCTGTTAATCAGTTTTCCCTGTGGATGTTCTGATCCAGGCTATAACTGCTGTGCTCTAAGTGGTACTAAAATAAGAAACAATCAACAGTCCCCAGAAATTACACACAAGTGACAGATAGAGTGTACTTGTGTATTTGTTGTTTTGAATATCTGGACGTGTTTATCAATGCACTCACTGGGGACTCCATGTGCTTGTTTTTCTTGTATACCCTTACTTGCAGAGTATGGAGGAAATGGGTTGGGTAAACAGTTGGAGAGCCATTGTGTCTCATGGAGACAGTGGATCCAGGACTCCTCCACTTTTCCTGTGACTGGGAGCTGGATATGGTTTGGATTGTGTATGAGGGAATGTATCCAAGGGAAGCCAAACAGAAGAATAACCCCCCTGAAAGGAAGGCTGTCCCTGCTGTGTTTATGCTCCACAGGACCTCTCTGCACTGGCTACAGTGTCTGCAGACGAGAAGAAACTCTTAAGCTTACTACATTTTATGCTTTTCTTTAATATACATAAAAACATATATGATTTGTGTAAGTCACAAATCTGCAATAACAATCCATATGATTATGTTAGTATACAAATAAATAGTGCTACTTCAGAATAGTTGTACTCCTCAGTTCATATTCCTTATTTTTGTTTGTATTATAATTTGAAGCACCGTGCCCACGGCCCACGTTCATCACAGTGAGTGATGACAAAACCCTTAATCCTATAGCCTAAGAATAGCAGCATGCCTTTGGCCCCAGTGCGCTTGTGTATAGTAACTCTAGTGTCTATTTCTGCTTCTGTGTTTACTTGCTTAGTTGAAATACTCTCTGTAATTACAGTAATGAATGGTCCATAGTTAAAAAGTTGGATCTAAGCGATGTTTAGAGGAGGTGGCTTGTGGCTGCTGGTGTCTGCTGTGCACTATGGATGTCTGTGAGCTTGTGAGTGAAATGAACACAGGGACAGAATAATGCTGACATCTGTACCGTGCATGTGTCACAGCCGATGCACTCAGGACAGTCTTAGAAGTTACAGTATGACTAACTAATCTGTGGACAACAAAAAGTCAAAGGTGAACTGATGTAAAGTCAATTGGAGCCAGAGTCAATGGAGCTGGAAGCGCCCCCATGGTCACTTCCTATTTGGAATGCGGTGGCCAGCTGGTTAGCTATGTCCCTTTAAATATACAGTCTATGGTTTAACTCCCAACAGAGTATCAGTGGTGAAGTTAGCACATGTCGTTGATAATAACTGTCAGCATAGTTGGCACACCAAACATATCATATTTACTGAATGTTAAAGCCTAATATTAGATAAAATTGCATCATTCAAAATGCAATTTACATGCATTACACAGTATGAACAATATTGAATTCTGGTACCAAGTCTTCTTTAGTAAAACTTGTACTTACGTCAAATTTTACACAACAGAAGCTTTATCCAAATCCCTGTAGTTATTGAGGGGTGAAATGGTTCTTTTGCAGAATTGCACATTCACTGTCTTCAGTCCAAAACAAATTAGCTTTTTCAGACAGTGCAGCCCTTTGAAATGTTACAACACCAGCGAGCGTGCAGAAATATGATGGATCAAGTGACTCACTCTAAAAACACACTGCACTAGTTTCTGAGGTGTTTTCTGTGCACACAAGCGCTGTGGCCCACGTTTAAAAGACCTGTCAACTTTATGCTGCCCCTGGCGTCTGAAGCCACCCAGATGCCTTAAGGACTGTCTCTCCTCACAAGAAAGTCTTGACTAATTACCAGGGCCCCTGAGACACAGCAGAGCTCACTCACTTTAATAGAGGAGACACTTGAGCCACCAGGACAACCTTTTTGTCAGCAATTACCATTCTTAGTCTTTTTTGCACATTTGATTGACACATATCAGATAATTACAACAGGAAGCAAAAAGCCCTGGGGTGAAATAGTGTCACAAGAAAAAGGTGTGCAGTTTATATGCATTTCCTCAGTGTAGAACTAGCCCGTAGCTCTACTTAAAATTTAACGTTGTGACTTGTTGCTCTTGGCTCTATAGACCACCTGTAATCCAAGGACAAGGGACAGGCTGTCTGTATTTGCCTCTAAAGCAGAACTTCCTTATAGGATTTCAGAGTTCCCACTGGTTCTCATTGCTCATAGGAGAACGTGTTTTAAGGATAATCAGCCAGCTCCCATTCACTGTTAACTCCCAAACTCCCATAGAAACATAAGGATGAAAACAGAGAAGCAGCTGCTAGATTTTGACAAGGCTGTAAACTGCTACCACACACATAGCAACTTTTTATGAACAGATTTTTATGTGAACATGTTGTAGTTTCCAGTATTTCCCATTAATATAGGAAACTATGGTGTAAAAAAAAAGTTGAGTGATAGTGTATAAGATTAAATAGTCAATATCTGTGCCACCATAGTCTCCTCAGTGGGAGGAGACTATGGTGGCACACAGTAAACCAGAATTACACCGGGAGCACAACTCAGTCCTAAGATGTAATAGTTCAGTCTCAAATAAGCAGCAAATGAGCTCCTCGTAGGCACCAGACTGAACAGCACAACAGCTCTAATAAAAAGAAACACCACTGTTGTTGGTGATAAAGAACTCTTGCTTTGTGCAGTTGTGTTAATGATTGTTATCCTCTTAGATTTCTTCTCCCTGTTTCTGGTGAGATAAAGGTTTGATAAACAGTATGATAAATCTTAATTACCTCTGCAGTTAAATATTTTCTGTTGGTACTTTGAGTAATGACTAAAGTTTAGCTCCCGCTGGGTTCACTGGGCCATAAAAGCTTATCTTTGCAGGTGTAAAAGTTTGGTTAATGGGTCATTAAAGTGTTGGCCAACTTCACACAGAAAACACATAAAAAAAAAGGGGAGGCGATAACTCCCAATCAGCATGTTTCTGAAGCTCCGAGCAGGGCTGTAAATCTCTGCTAATATTCCACTGAGCCTTTGAGGAGGCGGTCTTTGATGTGGGTGAGGTAATGTGACCATCATTGTTTTGCAATGTTAATCTGACATGTGGAAATGGCTGGTGCAGCACTGGCGGCATCCTGAACAGAGCATTCTCCTGTCGTCAGACCTGCCACAATAATAACTACCGTATATATACAAGTCAACACTCAACATATGAAAGATAAGCAATATGTCTTATATTACTGGGCTGTATGCCAAACAAGTATAACAGTTTTTACCTCATTCAATATTAAAGGAGTCCTATCATGCTAAATCAACTTTTCACAGTTTTTAACCATGTTATAGTTGTTTCCCCATTTCATTTACCCTCTCACATTTGATTTGGAGTGTTTTGTGCATGCTTGAGCAATTTTTAATCACTTACATTTAAGAAGCCATATTGCCAATAACCCCCTGTTTTTACCACCACTGGCATACACCCACTGTTCTGTACTTACTTCTTTGTGCAATTTTATTTTCTTAATTGTGATACATGTAGAATTTAGGTAAATCCATGAGCTAATTCCTAATCCACTGTCCCGCATTCTCTCTCAGTGCTCTCACTAACACACTTCATTATAAACCTGTATGCAGGGGTTCTCGGGGCAAGGTGGGTGAAG
Organism: Taenioides sp. WSHXM2023; assembly: GCA_029959045.1. Taxonomy (NCBI): domain Eukaryota; kingdom Metazoa; phylum Chordata; class Actinopteri; order Gobiiformes; family Gobiidae; genus Taenioides; species Taenioides sp. WSHXM2023. Next base: position 21,928,824 of record CM057091.1, on the reverse strand, counting down.
TGTCTTGCTCATGGACACAACAGTATGCACAGGTCTGAGCGACCTTGGAACCGCCAACTTTCAGGTTGGTGGATGAGAAATGACCACAGATAGTGTCATCCACAAAAAAAATGATCATAGTATTTTGATTTCACATTATTTTAATGGTTGTATTTATTGATACTTTGCGGCTGATGTCATCAACATTTCCTGGGGGTGTAAAGCTAACTGAAAGCTTGCCTCTGTTGGTTAATGTGTGTATTGTGTCACCATGGTAACTGATGAACATTCCACCAATAGAAATGCATATAGATTACCCCCAGCATGATGTAACTGCAAAGTATCAGTATACAATATACACAATATTTTAATTGCATATCTCCAAAACAATTATTGTATGTTCATGTCATGATGTTGTTCTACTGTGAAACAGTAATATTATTGTTTATCAAGATAGCATCAGTCTGTCACAGTTGAAAATATGTTATTTTATCAGGCTTACCTATAGTCACCTTGTCTTAATCTTGACTGCACTTGAATTGGCATATCCTCTGATATACTGTCTGTCTTCCAGCCTCATTGTTGCTGACCATGCATGCTTTAATCATAGAGCAGCTTCCTTCAAATCTGCCCGGTGATGTATCCCATCTCCGTGGCTATAATTTACTTCCTGGGGTGCAGCAGGAAGAGAAGTGGGTGTGTTGAGAATGAGGGGGGTCAGACGTGGGGCCGCTCAGTCTGCTCGCAAAGGAGATGTGTGTCTTTGATGTGCCACTGAAATGTCATATTACACTGGTCATGACTTGTATGGGCCCAGTCTGTTCTGTCACTCTGAATTATATGAACGTTAAGAACATGCTGTAACCACTCTACGTACAAGAGCCAGTGTTGTTCACCATTTTCAGCTAATTAGTCACCAAAGTAAAATTTCAATACTAAGAAAAATGTTTAATATGTTAATATTATCAATTCCTGCTCAAATGAGCATTTTTGAGTATTTTTATCTGAGATATTGTATTAGTTTTGTCATCCATCAAAATGTAACTTTTTGACAAACTGCATATGAGAGAGGATTGCAAACCCACTAGCCAAATATTTCTTAAGAATTATGTAAGGTTACACATCAAAGACCTTCCCGCATGTGACCCCTTGAAGAGGCTGTTAATTTCTTATCAAAGGTGTGAAATTGTATTATAAAATCCCAGCAGATGAAGCATGATTTGCTTCTGCTACTCTTGACAGCTTTTAAGTTTGGTAAAAAATGTGTTTGTTTTTTGCCTTTGATATTGTCATAAAAAGGGTAAAAATGGAAGAATTGCATCACATGAACACAAATCTTCGTACAGACACATTTACCTTGTTTGGCTGTAGTGAACATTCACTGGCCATGACTTTGTGTTTACAGGCACTGTTGGCAAATTGGCCCTATCTCTATCCCTTCCATAAATGGGACCGCTTCCAGTCAGCTTTGTTATGCAGTATGATAATCTGAGATCATGATTTCATGTCTGAAAGCCGATCCCCTTTGAAGCCACACTCTGCTTCACTACCAAACATCAACAGCAACTTTGCTCTTGACTCCAGTTTGCCCTGTTACATTTTACAGCTGCATGGTGCAAGAACTGGGAAAGCAAACCTGAATAGAGTCCTGTTATTGCTCCTTTTAGTGAAAGGAAATTCTTAAAGATGCACTGGGGTACGTCACCATTATTGCTTTGCCTTGTATGGCATGAAACCATACAATCTGTGAAGCATTGATTCAATTACAGGTGAACAGAATTGTTCACAAATACCTTGAAAAACATGCATTCTTAGTGTGAGCAGGTACGCCCCTCCACAGATCTGATCTAAGCTTGACCTATAGGGCCATCTTCTGCTTGTCTCCATGGAGACCGATAAGTTGAAAACCATACAGTGGAACATTCAAGGCAGTTTCAATGGAAACAAGCAAGTGGCTTTAAAAAAGAGTCAAGTTGCTTTAAAAAAAAAAAAAAAAAAAAGAATAAAAAAAATGACATAAATTCTTTGTCAAGTGCCCAGGTTATTATGTTATTCAGCTTTTCCATTATATGGTGGCTGAGTGGCTAGCACTCACACCTCACAGCAAGAAGTTTCCGGGTTTGATCCCCGGGTTGCCCGGGTCTTTCTGTGTGGAGTTTACATGTTCTTCCTGTGTCTGGGTGGGTTTCCTCCGGGCACTCCGGTTTCCCCCACCAACCCAAAAACATGCTCCATTGGTAAAAATCCCGACCAAGCCTAGCAATAAGATCACGAAGATGGGTCCCCAGGTGCCTGAAAGATGTGCTGCCCACTGCTCCTGAAAAGGATGGGCGAAATGCAGAGGATAATATTTAGATGTGTGTGTGTGTGTGTGTGTGTGTGTGTGTGTGTGTGTGTGTGTGTGTGTGTGTGTGTGTGTGTGTGTAAATAATTATACAAACATATGTTGCATTATCTGGCCATCTATGCATTTCCTTTTAACTGCTTCCACATTCACCTTGGAGGATGGGTCATGCTCCACATTTGTGTATTGTGTTGTGCTTGGTCTTTTGAAACTGCCTCCTGTGTATCTCAGTTTACTCTTTGGGGTGGTGAGGGGAAGGGTATTTCCTCTCCAGGGACATTCTGCCAGTAACATTACACCTCTAAGCTAATTTGCAGGTCTCAAACTTTGAGAAGATTTTTCATGTTTTGCTTACAGGGTCCACACATGTGTTTTCTGCATTCTATGCTCTATATTTAGTGCAGAGTGCATTGGAGCCATTAGCCATGTTCAAATTCTATGGCGAACAAAACACTAACACAGGGCTACAATATAACGTATTCATGTGCCTTTTCACTTAAAATAATAATAAATAATAAGGCCAAAATTATGGGCAATTGTACGGAAGCTATAGGGTGGACGATACTAACAAAAAACATTTACAATTACCTGTAACTGATTTTTACTGCCTTAAAAATTGAATAAATACTGGAAAAAAGAACTAGTTCATGCAGTAGTCCAAAGTTATTCCTCACTTACTTTATGCATTCCAACCATCCAAAATATTCACTGCAATTAGTTTATAAGCGCTTTCCACAGCTCTAGGAAACCAAACTGCAGTTCTGCTGTGACTGTAAAGCTAACAACAACAACTAGCATGTTAATGCACACTTGCAACCATAGCAACGTTTCTCTAGTACATGTTTTAGAGCAAGTAGGCCATATTTTTATTTTCCTCCTTGTCTCTTTTGCCAGTCTGTTTCAGCTTACCCACTTGACTAAATGGACCTTTATGTGCTCAGCTCCTCAATGTGATCACCATTGTCCCACCGGATCCTTTGGGTGTTTTCGCACCAGGGCAACAGACAGGGCACAGCCGTAACTAGATTTTTTCCCTGGTTTTGATGAAGTGCCAGTGGGACTACCATTTCTGCGGAGGCCTGCCCCACCCTGGTACGCAATGTAGGAAAGCTGTCGTCGGTTGCATAAATTGTCATCTTGCACAGTGGATCATAATGTCACTGTCTCCTTGAGACTCTCCCCCAGAGAGTCTTGGAGAGCTGCTGTCACACTTTGTCCTGGCCAGCTGTATACAGGGTGATCAGAATGTGTGATATTAGCAGTGTATTCAGTTAACAAAAAGCTTTAGTGAAGTACCATCAGTTTATGTCCGGTTCTTTTAAATGCTGTCAATGTAATATCTGAAGTAAATGAGAAAATACTGCACAAAATGTGGTAGCTTTTCTTATATGCAACACACGTCCTGTTATCTTGCTTATTGCTGTACCCAATTCGTCAATTTGGTTCTGATGTTTATATATATATATATATATATATATATATATATATATATATATATATATATATATATATATATATATATATATATATCAATCTTATATAAAGTGCGCATCCATCACTGTTGGCAAAACGCAATTGGATCATTTATTCTTAAAAAAAGACATGTTGCCTGTGTTATGTTTCTCGGCCATTAGGAACTCAAAGAAGTCTGCAGTGATTCTTCCAGTTAGAGGCCTGTGGAACAGGAGTTGTGGCTGATATTATAATACAACATTAGATTTGATTAGATGATTTGTTGTAGTAGCTCATTGACAATAGTAGCAAAAACTACATTGTATTAAAAGTGCAAAAAACATTAACTATGTGTATTAAAAAGTCAGCAGGAACAAAAGTCTTTCTGGAATGCTCAGATTTGCATTTTAACTTTTGTGATCTATGCAAACCATTTGGAAAGCCCATGAATTTGCGTGTTCTCTTTCTGGCAGTATTGCTGTTCTTATGATTCTCTAGGAGGTGCAACATGAGTCCAGACCATAATACTAGGTGTGTGTTGACCTGCTCATACCATCAACAAACAGGCTAATCCAGAGGCCTGGCTCAAGAGCTATCAGCCTCATGATCTGACAGACAGTCAGCACCCTGCTTGCTCCATTCCCCTGGTCAGGCCACCCACAGGGGGTCAAAGCATAACGATTAATCACCCATAATGTATAACGTATCTATATGTGTAAAGTTTTTCTTTTATAACTGGAGACATTTGACTAATTATTATGCTGAGTTCTGATTTATGAGATTGGAATTTTTATGCTACATTTACAATAAGGTGTGCTGCTACTGATTGTCCGCCACTTAATTTGTAAACACAGCATTAGTTCTTCATTTACCACACAGAGAATATGCATTCAAATGGAATCAAAGTTTTCAAATGGGCTAGGTCTTTTCATTGGCCAGCAGGAGAATATTATGAACTAGAAAAGCACTCAGAGAGCGCAGACCTCCGCCAAGCCCCATTTAACGCAATGCTAACGAAATTTTCAAAGTGATCCAGAATCCAGGATTTCTTCTGGATCATCACCAAAATTTAATCATCTGTTGGATTTACCATTCGGAACATTTCCTGAAAATTTCATCAAGATCCGTCCATAACTTTTTGAGTTATCTTGCTAACTAACAAACAAACAAACAAACAAACTAACTAACAAACTAACAAACAAACAGACAAACAAACAAACAAACAGACAGACTCAGGCGAAAACATAACCTCCTTGGCGGAGGTAATAATGCAAGTCGGAAACACTATTTCTGTTTGTCAGTCCATAACTCATGTTTTTGGGGCAGATGACTGTAATGTCACTTGGACACCTGCTCAGACTTTTCCATGGTGAAGCTATGGATCACATGTCTCTCCGGTCACTGTGGTATGTGCACACATATAGAGCTGCCAACAGACCCGGGTGAAAATGACCCAGGATAAAAACAAGCATATCGCTGCAACAACAAGCAGCCTCCACAGAAATAGCCCCACAGCCCAAACCTCTTTCTCAGAACTTACTGTAGCTCAGGCAGTCGTGATTTAGATACTCTTATAGTTTCAATTCTTTCTGCCAGTTGGTTCCAGTCCTGCAATTATGTTCAATTTAAATGTCGACTTCTGTGGAAGCCCGGTGCACAGTTGTCAAACTTTGGCCATATAAAGGGTTGGAAATGCTATAATTTTAATCTGTGTGCATCGATTCCTGTGGGAAGGCCACTTGGGATTTGCGTCATTAAACTTGTTTGTTTTATGTGCAAACTTTCAGAGTCAAACCAATGATATATTTCTTTTGCGTTTTTTAGGACTCTGCTGACGTCTGTGCAGAAGGAATTGGCAATGAACACTATCGTTTAGAAGGTAAGAACTCCTTATTCATTTTGATTTGAAATGAAAACATACTCTAGTTGAGTAAAACTAATTCATTTATCTGTATGACATATCTCTGTGCCCCTTTTCAAAGTCCCAACAAAGTGCTGAGGCAGTCTCTTTACCTCTCCTACCCTCCCCCTATGGGCTGTGCGAACTGCCTCCTTCCCCCATGTTTTATCCCTGATGTGATGTGATCCTGGATTAAGAGCTCCACAAAGAGAAAGCCTTTGCCTTGCATCTAAAGTCAACATGACGTGTTAGGCGGGTGTGAAGGTTGTTAGAAAATGTTTAGCTGGATTTATGGACTAGAACATAAAATGACACTTATATTAACTATCTGTATGAATATTAGTCATTAAGGACTCTCCCTAAGACAGATGGACCTCATTAAAAGAGGACTGCTCTGTTTATTTTGGCTGGTTCATGTCTTGACCACACAGGATTATATATGGTATTTTTTATTATCCTAATGTGAAGTATAGTTGTAATATTGGCTGTAGCATCACCACTGGGATTTAATAATCAAAATATAAATCAAAATAATAATCGGTTGTAATGCATGAAGCATCTGTGTTGATAAACACAACAATGAAAAGTGTGTAGAGAAATGACAGGACTATTGAAAGCTTTTCTCCTCTGGGTTTTGGTGAAACTTTCAAAAACATTTCTGCAGATTAAAAAGAACTGAGGCTTTATGATGAAACATCCTTAGGCTATGTTACATTGATACAGCAAGCGTTCAAAAAGAAAGGCTTACACAAGCTTTTATTCACTCTTCTGTAATCATCTAAGGCTACAGGAGCAGCTCATTCTCGCTAGTGTTTTGTGAAAAGTGTGGACTAGCTCCATTTGAATTCACCTGTTCTCTGGAGCCAGACGTAGATCTGAGGCAGATCATGCTGGTGTAATACAGTACGCTGTAGTGCTGAGCTGGCTCAGACCTCTGCAACCCTCCGCTCTGTTCAAGTGTCTGCACGTGTGTGGAGCTGTGCCGCTGGAACGGGGCAGTGGTGTCTGTGCCAGCCCACACTGCCCTCATGTTGCCCCTCAGATCCCTCAGCCAATCCTCTGAGGGTGTTTCTCTCACAGAGAGAGGCTTATCACAGTGTTGAGGTGAGAGAGGCAGATTACTGTTACTCTTCCTGGCATTTCATTAGCTCAAGATTAGCGTCTTCCACCAGATTGAGTCTGCGATGGAAGAGATTTGCCCTAACACACAACATTTCCTATGCACACCTCAGATGATCAAACAGCAGGGCGCAGAATGCTGCTCCTCTCCAAAAGTTAGTAAAAGCTCCCTGGGATGATGCCTTTCATTTCTGGCATTTCCTCTGCCCAGGGATGAGACAGGTCCGCTTTGATCTGCTTTGGATCAGGAGGAGAGAAATTGTGGCTGTTGTGTCTGCTCTGTTGGCGAGCAAACAAACAGTGTTTCAGATTTGACTTGGCTTAATTAATTAGTGATTCTGTTTTACAGCCGTTCTGATCCGCTTCCAAAAGGTTTGAAAACGGAACTTCAAAGTGTGGCGGACAGATGGGGGTAGGAGGGGGTGTGGTCTGTGTATGGAAGACTCTGATTAGATGTGGCACTTCAGCCTGATATGTATGCTAAGACAAATGACCAGAGGTGTAATCCAGTGAGTCTTTTAGGGGTATTTTGCCTCCAAATCTCAGATACATGTGAGTGATTTGTGAATTAGATTAGAAGTTGGCAATGTTATTTGTTTTTTAAATTATATAATTTTATGGCCATATATCATCTAAAGCTCTTTTGATTCTTTAAATTATTATACTACTACTAAGTTTCCCAAATTACAAGATAAACTGCAGTTGACTGACATAGTGTGCAGAGGTCTTCAACTGCCCTTGGCCCTGTCTGTCAATGTGTGTGAACATAGTGTATGAAAGACAATGCACATGACATATTAAACATCCCCTCTATAGGCTGTGTTCTGTCTGTGAGAATACATGTTAAATGTCACGCTATTGCATGGAGCGCTCTGTTGCACTGAGCTGGGACTCAGGGGCCTCCTATAGGCCTTTTGATGTTCACATTCTGTCCTTATCCCACTCATTTATATTCAAATACCACAGAAGGCTCTAGTGTTGGAGACATGTTATCTCTTTCAATTTCATGTCAGACATTTTCCCTCTGTGTGCTTCCACTGGGACTTTCTACACATAGGTGGCTAGACATACAAGACATGATTACAGTGTACAGTTTTACTATTAGTGACATTTTGTCATGAATGATCCCCAAAACATCAGGCTAAAACATTGTGACAAAATAAAGTTGTTGTTTTTTTTAGTTTTTTAATAATCATGCTTCAAATTAAACATATTCTAAATGTTAATTATAACAATACTGCAACTTTGCAAAATTTCTCTCAGTATATCATAATATAAAGCATGCGATTACCACAGACTTTCTTTGCACTGAAGCACATAAGTCAGTAATGCGTCTTAATTGTGACTGCCAAACTTGGAAGTAGTGCTTTAGAAAGAACATGAAGGGAGCGGCATATCCTCAGGTTATGACTGCACCCAAGGTTTCCATCCTCAGGCTCTGGCTTTTATCTGCGTGTGTGTGTCTCTACAGTGGCTCTACCCCCGGAGAAGACAGACAGCTGCTGTGCGGAGGAGAAGATGTTGGAGAGGGACTGCCAGTCTCCCACAGGGCCGCAGAAACAGCTCCAGTTTGAAGTGAGTGTCAGCCCTCAGCACACTGTTTACTGCCTCCCCTCTGGAAGAAACTAGGGCAATAGGACTGCATGTAGTGTACTCACACTGTACATTTGATGGATTAATGTTGCCTTTTGTAGGAGCTGGAGTGTGCCGTGTCTGTGGAGGAAGATAACAGGCAGGAATGGACTTTCACCCTCTATGACTTTGACAACAATGGCAAAGTCACAAGAGAAGTACTTATATTTTACTTTGAACAGTACACAAATAACACAAATCCAAGCTCATTATAGAATACAATTTTCAAACAACTTGAATGGCACTTCTTTAACTTTCATTGATGTGGGAGGATATAGCATTCCACTCTGCATTCCCACTTTGATTGATGTAATTATTTGTTATTTATAGTTTAGACATGTTGTCCAGATTACATTTGAAAAATAAATCATTTCATCATCATCATTAAAAAAGTTTACAGATTAGACTTCTGTAGCACTGCTGGTATGAGGCCTGACGTCTCAATCATGTTTCCCTGCTTCTGCTTTGACATTTCTTTCGTAAATGTAGAACTTGGGATTAGACCATATCTGATCACTTCAGCTACTGACAAGAGTATCTTCCTGTTCTCTGTACTGTGCCACTTTCTAAGTAGTTGAAAAGTACTTAACAGATGTATAATATTTGGCTTGACCATTTAACCGCTGTACTGTCTTGTAGGATATCACCAGCTTGCTTCACACTATCTATGAAGTGGTGGACGCCTCGGTCAACCATTCCCCCAGCAGTAGTAAGACACTCCGGGTCAAGCTCTCTGTCACCCCAGACTCCAGCCAGCGGTGGAGAAGCTGTCCACAAGGTTTGTTCATTTTGTGTAGTGCTGAGACTGCTGATGGAGGCACAGGGGCAGAAAGGGCATGCCTGGGTCCCACTGTGTAACGCTCTGGCGGCTCACCCAGAGACGAGCATGTGTGTCACGTAGAAAGGCGACTGCTTCAGGCCTGTCACAGCTTTGTTCCTCACAGCCTCTGCATCGCTCCATCTCTTCCACTCAATGGGGTTCATTTTTAATGATGGGGGGAGTGACAGAGCCAAGAGAGCTCCCCCTCCCCCCTCCGCCTTCAAATACTCTGAAAGAAACCTTAAGAGTTGTGCTGAATCCTTTTGATAACCACAGCCATTTTTTTCTCAAATGTTCTTTTTTTCAACCCCCCTCCTCTAAGCTGCTGGGAAAATATAGCTACGTTCAACTTAACTTTTCTCACTGCTGACGACTTGGTAAACAAGAGTCAGGGAGAAATAGCTGAAAAAATCTATATATTCCTGTGTGTTTGCATCCTATTGTTTTAGTTATAAATATCTGAGCAAAGAGACAGAACTTGCTTTGAATCTTTTGTGGTGTGCCTTCATTCTAATTTCGAGCTTCTTCAGAAGTCGCATCTTTAATAATCTCTTTCTGAGACCAGCCTGATTCATTCCATGCTTTACAGAGCAGGGGATGGAAATAGAATAAATGAAGCATTGTTTTTCCTTCTCCATAGATCTTCAAAGTCAAAATCCTAAAACAAAGATTGCTTTCTTCAAGGCTTGTGTGACTGTCATGGTATGTGTGTGTGGTTGACTGTCGTGTGCAAAGCTCTCTTTGATAATAGCCTCATGTCTTTGGCTCATAAACAGACTCATCCCACTCCAGAGAGAAAAATGACAAGTGCACAGAAGACCCCAAGAGTGCAGACAAAAAGACTCGTGCGCTCCAAAGGTAAACCAACATCCTTTTAAGGCTGGTCTGGAATCCATGTATGTTACTTTGGGGCTATTTTTACCTTCATCCTTTTGCCTCATTGCTTGTGCTGAGGTTTAAACCTGTGATTTTCCAGTCATAATCTTACTTCCCCAACCATCATTCTCCAGCTGCTTGGTCATAAAGAACACTTATTTAACTTTCACCAAGCACATTATTCTGAAGTTGAAGTGCCCAATGGTGCCTAATGAGAGGTGACTGCTATGTTCACAGGCGCCACCACAGTGACCACCACACCCAGCCGGGCTGCCAGCGCCACTGTGTGGATGAGAACCTGGAGCGCAGGAACCACTACTTGGATCTAGCTGGCATTGAGAACTACACGTCTCGCTTTGGAACTGGTGAGAGCAAGAGGCATAAACATGTTTCAAGTCTAAAAATAAACAAAAAGTCATCACTGTTCTGAAGTCCTCATTATTTCAGCATCCACTTAGAGCAATTAGATAAATACTGGCTGTCTGCTTTGCTTTCCATTTCCAATACAGACATCTGGTTATATAGAGCAACTGCTCTAGTTTCAGGCCATCAGAATACAGTTTTTACATTAGAAGTACAGTCATAGTTCTGACAAATAATGGTGCACATTGGGCTTCTCTCTCCTTTTTTCCAGTATGTTTTTATACTGCAAATGGTAAATTAACCGAAACTGAAGTATATTACATTATATGCTTCTGTTAGGAAAATGTGTTGCCCCATCATGTCATGATGAGTAGCAGTTTCTTGATGTAAATCAGACACACTAAATCATTGCTTTAGTGTCCAGTCCACACATATATAAAGGTGGCATGAAAACAACTTCCATCCATCCATTTTCTTCCTCTTTATCCGAGGCCGGGTTGTGGAGACAACAGTCTGAGCAGGGAGGCCCAGACTTCCCTTTCCCGAGGCGTTCCCAGGCCAGCCGAGAGACATAGTCCCTCCAACGTGTCCTGGGTCTTCCCTGGGGCCTCCTCCTCGTGGGATGTGCCCGGAACACTGCCCTAGGGAGGCACCCAGGAGGCATCCGGAACAGATGCCCGAGCCACCTCAGCTGGCTCCTCTCGATGCGAAGGAGCTGCGGCTCTACTTCGAGCTCCTCTCGTGTGACTGAGCTCCTAACCCTATCTCTAAGGGAGCGCCCAGCCACTCTGTGGAGGAAACTCATTTCGGCCGCTTGTATCTGCAATCTTGTCCTTTCGGTCATTACCCAAAGCTCATGACCATAGCTGAGGGTAGGAACGTAGATTGACCGGTAAATCGAGAGCTTTGCCTTTCGGCTCAGCTCCTTCTTTACCACAACAGTCCAATACAGCGACCACATCACTGCAAATGCTGCACCGATCCGCCTGTCAATCTCACACTCCATCCTCCCCTTACTCGTGAACAAGACCCCAAGATACTTAAACTCTTCCACTTGAAACAGGACCTCTCCACCCACCTGGAGAGGGCAAGCCACCTTTTTGCAGTCAAAAACCATGGCCTCGGATTTGGAGGAGCTCATCTTCATCCCAGCTGCTTCACACTAGGCTGCAACTTGCCCCAGTGCATGTTGCAAGTCCTGGGTTGATGGAGCCATCATGACAATATCGTCTGCAAACAGCAGAGATGTAATCCTGTGGTCCCCAAACCAGACCCCCTGTGGCCCCTGACTGCACCTAGAAATTCTCTCTATATAAACAGTGAACAGAACCCTGGCGGAGTCCAACAGGTCTGACTTACCGCCAGCAATGCGAACACAGCTCTTGTTCCAGTCATACAGGGACCGGACAGCCCTTTGCAAAGGGCCCCGGACCCCATACTCCCGGAACACCCCCCACAGGACACCACGAGGGACACATGTGGACTGCTTGGAGGCAATCCTCAAAGTATTCCTTCCACCGTCCAACAACATCCCCAGTTGAGATCAGCAGCTCTCCTCTCGCACTGTAAACCGTGTTGGTGAAGCACTGCTTCCCCCTCCTGAGGCGTTGGACGGTTTGCCAGAATTTCTTCGCGTCCTCCTCCATGGCCTCTCTGAACTCCTCCCAGACCCTAGTTTTTGCAACTGTGACTGCACGAGCTGTGGCACGCTTGGTCTGTTGGTACCTGTCAGTTGCCTCAGGAGTCCCACAAGCCATCAAGGCTCGATAGGACTCCTTCTTCAGCCTGACGGCATCCCTTACTTCCGGTGTCCACCACCGAGTTCGAGGATTGCCACCATGACAGGCAAGGGAGACCTTGCAATCACAGCTACAAGCAGCCGCACTGACAATGGAGGTGGAGAACATGGTTCACTTGGACTCAACGTCCCCAGTCTTTCCCAGGATCTGGGAGAAGAGGTGTGAGTCGAAAGTCCTGCTGACAGAGGGCTCTACCAGACATTCCCAGCAGACCCTCATGATATGCTTGGGTTTGCCAGGTCTTTCCAGTTTCCTCCTCTGCCAGCAGATCCAAATCACTACCAGGTGGTGATCAGTTGACAGCTCTGCCCCTCTCTTCACCCGAGTGTCCAAGACACGTGGCCTAAGGTCAGATCACACAACAACAAAGTCGATCATCGAATAGCGGCCTAGGGTGTCCTGGTGCCACATGCACTGATGGACACCCTTGTGCTCGAACATGGTGTTCGTTATGGACAAACTGTAACTAACATAGAAGTCCAATAACAGAACACTACTCGGGTTAAGATCAGGAAGACCATTTTTCCCAATAACTCCTCTCTAAGTGTCACTGGCATTGCCCACATGGGCGTTGAAATTCCCCAGTAGAACAACGGAAGGCCAAGTACTCTGCACTGTTGTTCGGCCCATAGGCCAACACCACATTGAGAGACCTGTCCCCGACCTGAAGGCGCAGGGATGCGACCCTCTCGTTCACTGGGGTGAACACCGGCAGAAAAATGGAGGGTCCAACTCCTCTTGAGAAGTTGTATACCAGAGCCCAAGCTGTGCGTGGAGGTGAGCCCGACTATATCTAGACGGTACCTCTCAACCTCCTGCACAAGCTCAGGCTCCTTCCCCCCAGCGAGGTGACGTTCCACATTCCTATAGCCAAGTTCTGTGCCCCTGGACTAGGTTGTCGAGGCCTCTGACCTTGACTGCCGCCTAGTCCTATTTGCATCCGACCCCTATGAAACCCTCTGCGGGTGGTAAGCCCACAGCAGGGCGGATCCACATCGTCCTTTTGGGCTCAGTCCGGCCGGGCCCCATGGGCAAAGGCCCGGCCACCAGGTGCTTACTTTTGAGCCCCAACCCCAGGCCTGGCTCCAGGGTGGGGCCCCGGCTGCGCCATACCAGGCGACATCACAATCTGTGGTATTAGACTGTTCACAGGAGTACATGAACCCCTATGAAAACAACCTTACAATAAAAAGGTAATAGAATTAAGTGCAATATAAGTGTGAAATCTTATCTATTAAGGCAAACAGCTTAAATGTGCCATTAATGAATCTGAATGCTTTGGTATGCCTTGCTTTATGGCTAAAACACTACTCTGTGTTCCATCACAGTGCCTGCTGCAGAGACAACAAAGGCAGAGCCCCAGACACGGCCATCCAACCAAGCACGTTCCCGCTCTCAAGAACCTGAAAACGGGCACCCTCATGCCCACCATCGCCGCTTGCAGGCTGTAGTGGACACCCCCGAGGGACTTCATGCTGTCCGATTACGAGGGCACGAACCAGGCAAACATGGCGTTCGCTCTCCTAAGACCCACAGCCGGACAGCTCCCACACAAAACAGCAGCAGGGCAATAAGGAATAGAGGAATCTCATCTGCGCCCACCCTGGCCAGCCAAACACCCCCTCACCAATCGACTGCACCTTATCGTAAGCTCAAGCAAAGGTCCAAGGACAGTCAGGGCTATCGGGCTTTGGGACATGTGTCTACTACTGGGGCAGTGGTGGAGAAGGAACAGGTGCGGGACATGCCCAGTGTGGTGCTCTACGATGGGGCACAAGTGGTCCAGCGGCACGAGCATCACCATCACCATGAACACCATCACCACTACCACCACTTCTACCAGTCCTGAACAACTACAGAACTGAAGTGTCCCACTGAACTACTGCCTCAGATTGCCTTTTTCCAAACACTGACTGGGTTTAGTGGAGTAGAGGACAGTCACTGGGAAACCACAACAAAGACTGTTATAAGGAAATGGTTCAGACATAACAGAGTTTGGTAAAGCAACAGGGACACAATCCAAGGCCACAATATGGCTATGAGAATAACAGCTGCTGCTTCACAAAGCTCCCAAATAACAAATGAACTGTATCAAAAAGCACTACATTTGTAAACCATTAAGCCACCAATATTAAGACGATGGGGGGATGTTAGCACAAAAGACTGTGATGTAAACATGAACATTAATGAAGGATAGTAAATGATAGAAGAGCAGGGCATATGTGTGTATGTGTGTATGTGAGAAAGAGCTTTGTTGTCCTTGTCCTGTGGGTGTCACGACACTGGTGTCTGTGGAGAAACCACTTGAATGAATGGTATTTAAAGCTGGATGCTTGGCCAATTATTGTGAAAAATATGAAGATTCTTATTAGAACATGCAATATCCCCAATGGTAAAAATATGAAGGAACCTGCTGAGAAGTAAACTGAACCGAGATCCCAAATCTGCTGCTACCTCTAACATAATCCTAATTGTTGTTGCGATTTTACCTAAGCTTTTACCGGCTTTTAAAATATGTACACAAAGAGTAGGCGTGTTGAAGTTGTAAAGACCACTCTTTTATTAACATTTACTGTACATAGGTGTATATTGTTAGCAATTTTATAAGCTTTATTGATAATGTGATATCTTTGTATTCACTAAAACCATTATGCTTGTCCTTTATTACCACTTGACCTACTGTATAAAATCCTATCCACTTTTTGTACATCTCTCTATTAGTGACCTGTAGTTCCTTTTGAACAAATTTGGATTAGAAATACAGTATATTACATTTTGTCAGAATTCCCAAATCAAATCATTTCATATTTAAAATATTCCATGAGAATTTCCATTTTCTAACAGTACATTTGTCATATTTCCGTCCCTTGTTATCTATGCAGCGCTGTAAATTTGCCACTGTGACGCCATTAGTTGCCAACAAGGATCAGCATGTGGCGTGTTTGGGGCAGGCCTTCTTTCAGCTGTCTCATTCCTATGCTGGATTCCTCTCTATGTCTGTAGGGAGCTCTTCACAAGGTCTGCTCATTTTAATATAGGTTATTCTATGTTCTCTGGATGGTTGAGGGACTTATTTAACATTATGAGTTAAGATAACATGCATTCGGACAATTACATGACATCTGAATTAGTTGAGAAGTGCCTTGGTGTTAACACAATGTAAAACAGTACAAGCTGCCATTCACTGCCTCGTAGTTGGATGTGATCGTGGTTGGGATGAGCAGGATTCTTGTGCAAGCAACAGTCATCTTCTGCAGCTGTTGTGATGCTAAGTTAGCCTCATAGCACTCCTTAGATAATAAT
Organism: Taenioides sp. WSHXM2023; assembly: GCA_029959045.1. NCBI lineage: Eukaryota > Metazoa > Chordata > Actinopteri > Gobiiformes > Gobiidae > Taenioides > Taenioides sp. WSHXM2023. The sequence goes on along the minus strand of CM057091.1, from coordinate 21,913,237 downwards.
TGAAATAGTGTAAGTGTAGCATGTAATGTGGAAATGGCATCTAAACTGGTTACTATTTTCCAGCAGGGTGGTCCAGACGACAACAACAACAACAACAACAACAACAACAACTGTTAGTTACTATGATAAACTGTCCCTTTGTTTTAAGTTTGTACCTTCACTATTTGAAACCAAATAAGCTGCTGCTCGGGATTGGCTGATAAAAGTTCTTAAAAATTACAGTATTATGCAGTATTCCTGTCATTTGGAAACCTTTGTAGAATTAAAAGTTTATTTATGATTTTGAATATGAAGCTACCACACTCCATTTATTGCAGTGGGCAACTCAAGCTGTTTTTTTTTCTCTTTCCATATGATTATGTTTGTTGTAAAAGTTCATCACTGCCATCCTTTCTACTTGTTTTCAAAACGATTTAGATAAAATAAAAGTAGATGGGTTATTGATTACTTGCTTTATTTATTGAATTGCAAATCTGTGCCAAGGGAAATGCCGTTTTACAATATTAAAGATAACCCTGTTCTTAACATTTTGAGTTGTTATTTTTCAAGACTTTGTTTGTTGCCTTAGTACACTAATTGGTGTCACCAAACTTTTCATCATGAGTAGTTTCTCTAAACAGCAAACATTGCTTTTATGTCCTCCTTTCTTATTGATTGTGTTTGTTACCATCTAGCACATCTGGACACACCATTCACAACATTTAACAAATGAATACTATAATTAGAACACTGTTCACCATTGACATTGACATTGTTTGTCTCTTTGATAGTTTATAGTTAGATTTTTTTAATGAAACTATAAATAAACAATGTGAAATGGTTGTTCTTGTGTGTAGTAACATTCACACCTATAGAGGATTGTCTGACCCAAAGCTGTCATGAACACAGAGTTATGAGTCTGTACTCCCCTCTAGACACATGCAGGACTTATAAGTTACACAGCACGTGGAAGAGCAGGCACATGATAGCATTCTAAAGTTTGAATATGTGTCATGTTTAAGTTGATATGCCAGTGACTTAAACCATCCAAATGTGTTACATACAAGTTCATTTTATACATAATGTTAATTTGGAAATTCAAATGATATAAGCTCATTTCCAGACAGCTGAATAGTAATATCCCTATGGACAGCTCACTGTGAGAGTGCTGGTCAGTGCATCTCTAGCCTGGTGTCAGAGACAGTCCCCAAATGTGGCGGTCCACAGCTGCTCCCTGTGCCATGCTTCCAACACGCACACTCACTTTTATGTGGAGCTTAGCAGCTTATCTCTAGCCAGGCATCAGGGTCTGCCTTTTGGTAACATAATATGGCTTCTTCTGAACTAATGTCATCATTACAAAGGCCCTTTTGTGCCCAACACAGCTTACCTGAGCTTTATTGCTACTGCTTCACACGTTAAAGCCATTTGCAGAATCACCCGTCACCTAAAGGGGGACAAACTATCAATGAAGTCACACATTTAGGCTTATAAAACTATTTTGAATGTTTTCCACAATCATGCATCCTTTTCTAGACCTACATTTAGATGTCATATTTATAGACTTAAGAATCGAAAATATTAAGGATATAAGTGTACACATTTATACCAATGCACATGTCACCTTATGAAATTTCTCAAAAATATCTCTTGTAGTTACAGGGTTTTTCCTTTCTAAATTCAAACTGTAAAATGTTAAAACATGTTGGGTTACGCTAGACCATACTGTACCACATGGTACTTTGCTCTCAAAGAGAGACCCAAACCTTAAAGTTTTCTTTGGAAAACTCCGTACCTCACACAAGCCACAGCTGAATGGACTGCTCTTTGCTCACTGCCATAAAACTTTTTTTTTTTCTTTTTTTTTCTGTGACTTTGATCTGCATTCCTTTCAACTGCTCACATACAGTATATTGGTAATAGCCTTGGTGCTCATGGAGATTTTCCTCAGCTGTGCAAAGTAACGCTTGGGTAATGCATTCACGCCTTTGAAATAACACCATGGGAGACACTGTCCTTCTCATCTCAGCCACCCTGGACTTTTATATGGTAAAGTATTCAGGTATGTCCCCCACCACTGTTCAAAGTTTGCCACAGAGTTTGGAGTGCACCTGCTCAGGACATGTCATTGTATGTATTCCACAGGACTTTGGTGTGGTCACACTAAATAATCTTGGGCTCTTTTGCCTGCACCACACATTGTACATTTCAACTATCAGCAGGGCTACAAGGAAGCTAACATTTAAGCAGCAAGTTGCTAAAATCTGAAAAGCAGCCTGGAAGTCGATTGCCTGAGAGGAGGATCTTAATGAGCCAATAATTAATAATTAATATAGTAATTTCAATTAAAACGTAATGTGTATTTTTATGTGTATGTGCACCATGGGGAGGGGAGAGCAGATAGAGAGTAGCAGTAGGAATAGCTAAATCGGGTACAGAAAGAGTAATACATTTCATTTGTAGATTAATGATCTATACCATGTAAATCCCAATGGGAATGTACAGACGATTTTTAATGGTTTTAGTATTTCTATAGTGATTATTTATAGATGAGTACAACCCACAGCAATTAGCCTGAGTAATTATGTTCACTGTAGTCATCTGGAGAACACTGCAGAAGGATAAATACTGTTAACTGAGGTATATTCTTCATGTAATTAATGCAAAATTAAAGCGTTTGGTAAGAATTAATAAATTGTTGTTACTTGCATGGGAAATTATCTGTACAACAACTGTATCTTGAGTTAATTGCTAATATCCCAACAATTTAAAATAATAAAATGTAATATAAAAAGATGAAAGAATAATAGAATGGGTGCGGACATGTGTTGCTACCAGTCTGACGGCAGTGATATTGACTTCAATATGTGGAAATGAGAGGCTGCCATGATATGTTGTGTGTGCTTTGTTTCCAGCAAATACACAGCAGCTTTGAAGTGAGGACTGGCCCAGCAGGGTACGAGATGCTGTAAAAGCAAGATGCTAAATGCTACGATGAGAAGGACACGAGGAAGACTATTACCAGTACCGGAGCAGAGAGTGAGAGAGGCAAATCCAATGATAATGTACATCTGTTCCACTGAATTTATGAGCTTTGAACATTTTTTCATCTGGGATAAGTGGATCCTTTTTCTTACAGGATCTCAGAACTTCAAAGCAGATTGGCTTTGGATAATGCAAATGATCCCAATATGACAGTTTGTGCCAGCTCCAGTGCATGAAAAGAAAAAGGGGAATTAAAGCTAATTGGCATGGCGGTCTTTTATGTGGGATAAGAAGGGCAAAATAAAACAGTTCAATTATTGTCAAGTTCACTCAATTAGAAAACATCACTGCAGTTCTGTGTGTGAGCAGCCCAAAGGACATCCACTGAAAAGGTTACCCTACTGCTGGAATCTTGTCCCTTGTTACATTTTTTCATGGAATTAGTCTACATTTTGTGGAATAAACCTATTTAATCAATTAACAGGATTTAATGTGCATGACTGGTAACTATAGATGTTTGTATAGTAGTAAATTGGTGAGATGGTTTGCAAACTCGTCACACAAGATGCAAGCAGTTGGGATTTAAATGTATTTACTGTATGTGGAGGATAAACCACTTAAAGGGCCCATATTACGCTGCTTGCTAATCCGTGTTATAATGTTGTTTCCTCATCAAAAACACATCTGGAGTTGTGTTTCGTTTCATTCACACGTTTAACACACAAACCCTGTATATTTAGGCTGGGTTTTTCACTCAAACTGAAAACACTCTGTTCTACCTTTTGATGTAAGGCGGTAATACAGGAAGTGCTCTATTGTGCTTTTAAACTCCACACACCTTCACTAGAATCATTCGGATAATATCAGCCGTGGAATTGCGAATCTCTTCTGAACTAAAGGTAAAAGGTAGTTGTTAACTTGAAAACTACCACTACATGACCTCACAAGGTGGAGCAGAGCATTTTGAGCTTCAGAGATGTAGACAGACTAATAATTTAGGATTACTGAAACATGTCTCCTATTTTTGAGGAGCTAACAATAGTCTAACATGGCTTGAAACTCACAAGAGTCAATTTGTCTCCTCAAAATTAGAACAAAGCAAGATGTTGCATGTTCTCCCTGTTCTTAAAGGGGTTGGGAAGAATGGGTTAAATGCTGAGAAAAAAAAGTATACAATATCAATAACTACATAGCTTGCCATGCTCAAATCTAACTAATAGACCCTGAAACAAAAAGAAATGTAAAAAAAAATCCTTCCCAGAAATGGTAGGTACAGTATCTTAATATCCAACAACTGGCACAGAGCATGTATCAGACAAATATTTCCTTTTACCTTTATTTCTCATGGACCATTTATATCTGGAAAAACATGCTTTATTTCAGACTTAGACAACATCATCATCAATCCTTACCTCGGGATGAGACAAGGGCAGCTGGTCATAACTACATTTGTCTTAAACTACTGGACAATGTGAATCTGTCATTTTCTGAAAGTCAAAAACAAGATACTTGGTTAGAGGAGCGCCGACACATTGACCATCTTTCTTTTCTTATATATTGTCCATAGAGCAGGAGCTGATGTGCCCATGTATCTAAGTGCCCCCTGGGATGCTCTGGACATGTGTGACCCAGTGTGGAGTGGGATGACTGATGGTTTCATTATACTCTGCTTTCACCAAGATGAACCACACCGTAGCCCACTGACACACTTACCTACTGTTTAAATAATGGAACACGGACACGTTCACATTGTACTGCAACTAAAGGATTTCCAGGTTGTTTCCAGGAATAGAACAGAAAGAAAGAGCTTTTATTTTAAAGGGTTTACATTACGCCATTTTCTGATCCATGTTATAATGTTGTTTCCTCATCAAAAACATACCTGGAGTGAATGTTTAACACACAAATCCTGCATAATTAGGCTGAGTTCTTCTCTCAAACAGAAAACGCTCTGTTCTACCTTGTGATGTTATGTGATAATACACCAAGTGCTCCACTGAGTTTTTAGACTCCATACACCTTCATTAGAATTATTTGGATGATTTCAGTACTGGAATTACCACACTCTACTGAATAAAAAGTAAAAGGTAGCTGGTACATGACATCACGAAGTGGAACAGAGGATTTTGAGCTTTGGATAGACCAATAATGCAGGATTACTCAAACATGTGTTAATGAAGCAAAACACAACTCCGGGCATGTTTTTGAGGAGGTAACAACATTATAACATGGCTTAAAGCTCAAAAGGGTCAGTTTTGTAAAATATAGGAACTTTAAGTGAAAAATACACAAAGATAATCTCAAACTTTGAATTCAACTACTAAATCTAGATGGTGTAGAATCCCTCAGTCGTCCAGGTAGAATCCATGGCAAAAGGAGAAATTTAATTTGTCAACTGGACAGAGTTGCACAGCCGTGGATTTGCCTGTAGAAGGAAGGAGGAAACTTCTACAGGCAAATCCACGGCTGTGCAATGGGCTCACCGGTCTCCCCGATCATTGCAAACTTATACATGGAACAATTTGAACAGAGTGCCCTGGCCTCATATCCAGGCACTCCACCCACACACTGGTATCGTTATGTTGATGATAATTTCTCAAAAATTAAAATTCAAAATTTGGAACCTTTTACTGCACATATCAATTCTGTAGATCCGAACATCAAATTCACACGTGAAGATGCCAAGGACAACACATTGGCCTTCTTAGATTGTACAGTAACGATAAGAGAAGACCGGCGACTCCAGGTGGAGGTCTTCAGGAAGCCCACACACACCGACCAATATCTGCTTTTTGATTCACACCACCCACTGCAGCACAAACTTGGAGTCATTCGGACATTACAACACAGGGCCCAAGTGGTTCCTACAAGCGCAGAGGGAAAGGAGAAAGAAGAACAACACGTGGAGAAAGCCCTCTCCGTTTGTGGATATCCTAAATGGGCTTTCAATAAAACGAAGAGAGCCAAGAAACAGGACAACAGAGAACCAGAACCCAGGAGAAAGGGTATAACTATTCCTTACCTGGCTGGTGTTTCCGAAAAACTACAGAGGATCTTCAGACAACATGAAATCCCAGTCTATTTCAAACCCACAAACACTTTAAGACAAAAACCGGTCCATCCTAAGGACAAAACACCGAGCCACAAACAAAGCAATGCGGTCTACTCCATTCAGTGTAGTGAAGACTGCAGTGAGCGCTACATTGGAGAAACAAAACAGCCACTTCACAAAAGGATGTACCAACACAGATGGGAAAACCAGAATGGGCTGCAATCTGCCGTACATCTCCACCTAAAAGCCACAGGCCACTCCTTTGAGGACAGCGAGGTCCAGATCTTGGCCAGAGAAAAGAGCTGGTTTGAGAGGGGAGTTAAAGAAGCTATTTTTGTCAAGAAAGAGAATCCTTCCTTGAACAGAAATGGAGGTCTCAGACATCATTTGTCTCCCATCTATAACTCTATCCTCAAACCTAAATCAAAACAAAGCCAGGAACTAGCCAGGACATGTCCAGAGGTGTGAAAACACCATCATGGCCCTGAATGGATCTGCTAACTACTCCCCCACTCCCACTCTATATTGAATAGACCCACCTAACTAACAGAAACTGTATTTAAATATGTGTGGTCTCAGAGTAATTTCATTGTAATTAGCTCCTCCCTTCAGGCAGATATAAGGCAGTGTCCGCCAGCATCTGACCAGAACTGAGGAAGCAGCTTGGATGAGCTGCGAAACGTATTCGACCAAATAAACTCTGTCCAGTTGACAAATTAAATTTCTCCTTTTGCCCCTAAATCTTGATGGCTTCCTGCTATCAATACTGAACCTGTATGAGAATTATAAAGGTATTGAGAAGAGAAGAGTTGAAACCAAAGCTTGAATTAAAATTTAATTTTCCAGTGGGGAGTTCGCCACCCACTCCATGGAGCTATTATTGCTTTACCTGAAATGTTACACAATATAGCACATAGTTACTTTAAAGGTGCACTGTCTAACTTTCCGGGTGGAAGGTCCGTCACCATGGCGATGATGTTCCTTTGCCTAGACTTTCACAGTATGATATTTAACTTATCTATTTCCATGGAGACAAGCACCATGCCAATTAGAGATGATTTACTGGTCAAGAATACCTGGAAAAACATGCATCCTTATTGAGGCTTAATACCATGTTGTGGAGCATTCCTGGCGAGGCAGGTAGCGCCCTCTCCACCAGAAAAGTTATATAGGGCACCTTTAATAACCATGGGATTAAACAAACAAGTGTAAAAAATCAATGTAGGCCTCTGATTTTGGTCATACTCAAGCCAAAGGACTACTACAGGACAAACATGCACACTTAGTAGAGCACTTTACACTAAATAAAACACTTAAACCTGGAAACTCAAATGGAGGCCTTTGAATGTCCTGTCATGCATTAAAGCAACTTCAATCACAGAGATGCACTTTCTACAATGACCTTAATTCAAAGTACAAAAATGCCACTTGACTAAATTTTGCAAAAAGCCTGGTTCAGTTCCTACAAATGTATCTGGACATTTGTAGAGCTCTCACAGACTTATAGAGCGTGCAGATGAATAAAACAAGGTTCCAGAAAGTTGCATTGGTTTTTAGTAGATCATTGGAGCTCTTTCTTTTTGCAGCATCAAAGGCCTCGCTCCGCTTTGATGTGGCAGCATGCTGTTTAAGGTACAGAGTGAATGGAGAGATGTCAAGCTGCAAGGTGCCTCTGTAGTTTACCATGAGTGCTGCACAGAGCTCCAGATGAAAGGCCCAAATAGGTTGGGTAATGAATGTCCAACAAGTAGGACCCATCTCAGACAGCGGGTGCACTGCGGGAGGCATAGGCTAACTTTGAGAGCAGCACCCATACCCCGGGTGCACCGCAGAGACCAGGGCCTTTAACTGGACCATCCCAGAAAACAGGAGAGTGGTGCGTAAGCTTGAATTCTTCTGGCAATTAAACAGGAATGGAGCACTAAAGGATACATGGGTGACAGGCACTCAATATTCAGTCAACTCCCTCTCAAACAACTGACGTTAACTTTTATTACTTCATTTAACTGTGTCTGACTTTGACCTTTGACCATTCTAACTGTGTTTACATGTCTTTACTGTCTGGGGCCAAACTATTTGTCAAGAAAAATGGCAACAGTAGTAAATGAGGGGGTAAATGTAGGGATATAACATGGTGTTATGTGTTGTTTTGTTAGGTGAAACCAATAATAGATAACAACCTGTAAACACTCCAATAATAGATAACAACCTATTTTTTCCTAATGGTATGTGCATTGTGAACTGATGCAAATAAAGTCAGCTATTCACTAAACAGTGAGCTCAGCACTATAGCAATACTGTATTTCAAGTGATTCGTGCTTCTTTGAGTAATTGTTTTGCTCTTGAGTCAGAAAATTCACATTTTCACCCCCTATACCCACCTGGTGGCTATAGGGGGTATAGGGCTGTCTGTCATCTAAAATGACAGATCTAATTATAAAAATAGATGCTTTAAAACTTAAATGCATAATCCTGTCTTTTCTCATGTATTTTCACTCTCCCTTTTCTTGATTAATGAAGCTTTATGGTTTATGAAACTGTGACTAATTTTACATCTCTTTTAGGCCCTGTAAAAGCATGGGACCCACATTTATAAAAGTGTGACTTACTGGGGCTGGATTGGTGGAAAATAAATCTTTCTTCATCCAAATGTGATATGTGGATATGCAAAAAGAAACAAAAAATAAACCTACTTCTAAAGAGATGTCTTCTGGGATTGTGTGTGTTATTGGCAATATCTTATAGTTTTCCATATCCAAACTCGAACATGAACATGTATTCAAATTGCTTGAGAGATGGAGGCAAAAAGTGTTCTCCACAGTACTGTAAAAACACGTCTGCAATCGTGTTTAAACAATAAGAACTCTGCACACATTTCTTAGGAAAAAAAAAATAAAATAAATACAGCACACAGATTCATCTATGTCCCACACACAATTAAACTGCAGCCTATAACAATAACTGAAATCACGTGTTGCTCAGCGAGGAGGCGTGATTTACTTGTGTAGACTAATGGTTCCATCTTGTGGCTGGTTTACAATATTGCAAGTGTGTACGTTAATTGCTTTTTTATTAAAACAAAAAAATTCGTGTGAAAATATTGTAAATAAATAATGAACGAACGACTTTAGTGTGAATATTGACTTGTTTGAACTTTTAATTTGTAGGGGATTCTTTTTACATAGTGGGGAGCAAACATGATGTGAAGAGGTCAATGACACTTGGGCTCTACACAGTCACGTCGCGTCTAGGCACTGCTGGAATGAAGTCCTTCTTGCAGTTTGACATATCGACGCGTGCTTGAGTTTTGGATGTGATGGCATCCTTGAAAGGTTCCGTAAAACAGTTTTGGTTTCATTAGTCCTAATAATGGAATGAGGAAGGAAGTGTATATAACATAGAACAGTGGTGATATGGAGTAGCACTCCGACGGCATTTGAAATTACGGTAAGTTTTGGGTTTTTTTATTAGACAGTGTGCGTAATTGTGTGTAATTCATTATTTTGGGCTCTGAGCTAGATTATACGCCATGCATATTGTTTCATAGTGAATCTGAGGAAGACGTCTTATATCTTTACACTGTATCTGATTGAGTCTGCAATGTTGGAGGAACACAAAGCATCAATGTTGGCTCAGGAGTTTGTGTTGAGACAAAGAGCAGATATCGTGCACGCACTCTGTCGTAGCGGGTCGAGTGAGTATTTGGAAAGCGTTTTGGATATTCTACTGTCACAGGAGCAGCTCACATGGGAGGACTATCAAAATATACTTGTGCCGGGGCGGTCACTTCACACAAACGCAAGGCATCTGCTCGACCTGGTTTATTCCAAAGGTGTGGAGACTTGCCTGTACTTGACAGCTGCACTCAAACAGGTTCTGCCCAAATCAGCACGATCTCAGAGTATTGAAAACACAAATGAAGAGAGGGCCACTACCAGTACTCACGCCCTGGTGACGCAAAGGGCCAGCCTGGTGCATGAGCTTAAAGACTCATTGGATGGACTGTTGGATGCTCTGGTTGCTTCAGGGCATTTTTCATCAGTGGACTGTGACATGGTTAAACTCCCCATAAGGACACCTTTGCAGCAGGTAACTTTGGAGAGCATTTTCTTGACACTGACACTTTTATGATCTTAACACCCAGTTTGAAACCATAACTGAAATGTTATTTACTTTTTCATCAGGTGAGGACTTTGCTTGACCTTGTCTTGGCCAAAGGAGAAGATGCAGCAAATGTTGTTGTAAAGTATGCTCAGCAACAACAGACAAACAGTTTACTTGTGAATGAAAGTGAACTGAGATTCCCTAAAGGTATTAATAGCACTCATTTTTGTTAGTTTTTAAGATAATTGGAGAAGTTCTCACAATCCAAAGTTTAGGTTGACCATTTATATATAGTATATCAACCTAATTTAGCAAGTTGTTGGAAAAATAAATTCAATAATAATATTTTTAGTGGAATAGTATTAATCAGTAATTAATTAATTTAATTTAATTGTTGTATCCAAAATATTTTTTAGTTTTGCTGGAATTTAGGAAATAGTGGCTTGTCTTCTATTCCCCTAATATTCTTATTCTCAGAGTTTTCTAGGTACCAGAAAAAGCTGAGCAGTTCTGTTTTGGCCCAGTCATCATTTGTTAGTACATATGGCGGAGGCAGCGTTATGTGTTTGGATGACATCTACACGGAGGGCCAGTTGGAGCTACCACAGGACTTAAGTGAGAATAGTAGTGCTTGTGTGACCCTGGAGGACATCGTTGGTGAGGTGGGCACAGTGAACACTGAGGCTGACACTGTGCTGCTGTCTGGGGATGCAGGCAGTGGGAAGAGCACCCTACTCCAAAGGATCCACCTACTTTGGGCCCGAGGGGCAGCATTACAAGACTTTCTTCTGTTGTTCCCATTCAGCTGTCGGAGGTTAAACTCAGAGCAAAGAGAGCTGTCTGTTATAGACTTACTGTTTCAGCACTGCTGCTGGCCGGACCGGGACAAAGATGAGATTTTTCAGTTCATTTTAGACCATCCTCATCTCATTATCTTTACTTTCGATGGCCTGGATGAACTCAAAGATACTTTTTCAGATGAACAGAGACTTTGCTGCCCAACCCAGTGTGCATCAGTTCCCATAATCTTGTTTAATCTACTCCAAGGATGTTTAATGAAAGGAGTGCGCAAAATAGTGAGCAGTCGACCACAAGCTGTCAGTCCTGCTTTGAAGAAGCACCTTCGTAAAGAGGTGATTCTAAAAGGATTTTCTCCTAGCAGCATTGACTCCTTTGTGAGGAAACACCACAGTGATCCAACAGTGGCAGTCAAAGTTTTACAGTCCATAAAATCAAACAGTGCTTTACTAGGACTGTGCCACAGTCCAGTCCTGTGCTGGATTGTCTCTCAGTGTCACAAGGAGCTACTGGACGGTTGTGAGGAAAGTCCAAAAACGATTACACATGCTTACCTTATGATTCTGCAGCATTTCTTCCAGCGTCGAGGCTCAGCTAACACAGCTGATGGATTAAGTTGGATGCTGCAGCATCACACAACTGTCTTACATTTGGGACAACTAGCCTTTGAGGGAATTAACTGTTCTGTTTATGTATTCTCTCAGGCTGAGTTGAACAAATGTGGGGTCACAGAGATGGACGTTGGAAGTGGTTTTCTTATGCAAAGCAAAAGCATGTCCTCAAACCACATTAAAACATTTGAGTTTCTCCATGTAACAATACAGTGCTTTTTTGCAGCAGCCTTTATTGTTTTGTCTACTACCATTGAACACTGCACCATACCCAGACTCTTTAAAACCCAGGACCCAAAGATGGCGCCCCTTGGTAGCACATGTTTCCATGGTTGTCTGTCCAGCTCTGAGCAACAGCAGAAACTCCTAGATGACAAAGACATCGTAGAAGCAAAATACCAAAATACACAAATAACAGCTATGTTTCTATGTGGATTACTGTGTCAGAGACACCAGTGTCTGTGGCTCCAGTGCTGCTCCAGCAGCAATATAGAAAAGAGAGCCAAATTGGTGGCCAAATGTCTATCCAAATCCTTGCAAAAACACTTTAAATCCATTCCTCAACCAGTTCAAGGAGAAAAGAAAAGTATGCATGCAATGCCAGGCTTTGTGTGGCTAATCAAATGCATCTATGAGATGCAAGAGAGCACAGTAGCTAAAGATGCCATGAGCAAGATGGATGTCCAACACCTCAAACTGACCTACTGCAACATTGGTCCAGTGGAGTGCATGGCTCTGGCCTATGTCCTGCAGCATTTGAAAAACCCTGTAGGCCTCCAGCTTGATTACAACTCTGCTGGGGATGTTGGCATTGAGCAACTTCTTCCCTGTCTGCACATCTGCCAGTCACTGTAGTAAGTACTCATATATTATTAATGTTTATGAACACTGTAAACACTGTACTGTACTGTAAACAGAGGAAGATTGGAGCTGATGCACTTGTCTTTTCTGCAGCCTCAGAAACAACAACATATCAGATGAAGGCATTTCCAAATTGATCACAAAAGGAGTCCTCTGTGAGAATTTCCAAAAAATTGCGTAAGTATTATGAAGAGGAACATTTCCATCTGTGTTGTCAACTCTAATAAAATTATAATATTTCCAGGCTTTTTAACAACAAACTTACTGATAACTGCATGAAATACTTTTCGGAGCTCCTGAAGAACAGGCAAAATTTTCTTGCACTGAGGTCAGCTCACAGAATTGAGAATGCTTATAATGTTTAGTATCGTGTTGCCTGTACAAAACATTTTATTATTGTTTTTACAGACTTGGGAACAATAATATAAGTGCAGAAGGAGCTAAACAACTGGCAGAAGGCTTGAAACAGAATCATTCACTGCAATATTTAGGGTACTGTAGAGTGCACTACTACTACTACTATTCACACAGAACGTATGATAAAAAAAAAAAAAAATGTGATCTGTGAGATAAACCTATAATATTTTTATCATCACCAGACTTTGGGGAAATAAAATAGGCGACACAGGAGCAGGAGCTCTTGCTCGTGCAATAGAAAACAGCAAATCCCTGGTGTGGCTCAGGTAACACATCGGAACAACAGCTGTATGTTGTCTTCGTTGCCTAAAGATAATCAGTTCTGTTTGTAATACTAGTTTGGTAGGCAATGGTGTTGGGAGTGTTGGAGCTTTTGCACTTGCCAATATCATTAGGAATTGCACTTCGCTGGAAGATCTTTGGTAAGTAGATAGTTACAATAACATTTTTAAGAACCTGGTTCATATTCACTGAACTATGTCCTACCAAAGGCTGACCGACAACTGCATCACCCGCCCAGGTGTGGAGAGTCTGACTGAAGCATTACAACACAACGTCAGAGTGAAATCTGTATGGTGTGTGTGCTGCATTTGGCTGCATTCAAACCTGTTCTTCTTGTAGCCTGTTAGATTATGAACTATTTTCTTTTATGGTAGGTTAAAAAACAATCACCTCAGCAAGAAGGATGAAGAAGAGTTGAAACGAAAGGAGCCTCGACTGATCTTCTAAAAGCTTTGTACTGACTGTTTATTTGTAAATTGTATAAAACACAATAAGCTACTAATCACTTATTTCTCCTGATTTAATTTTTTCCAAACTTTCATGAAATTGAAATGAAATTCAATGATTATAATACACAGAAATTCCATAGTTTATAACTATGTACATGGAGTGTAGGTCTCAGCTGTAACTTAGTTGCATTGAGAGCATCATTTCCTTCAGTGTCTCTGCAACCTAACACAGTGATCTGCTGTGAATGGGAAAACCCCACAGTGTGGGCCTAACTCCCAGAGTCCATTTCCATCCAATCAGAGAGTCCTCCTGATGAATCTGACCAATGGGCGATGAGAACGAGGATGACAGCATACTTTTGAGCACTGTGAGGTCGTCTCCTGTAAATAATACATGTCATATCTAAAGCAACACATTGTACAACTGTCTCCGCTTTTCGACGACAGCGATCTTATCTACAGACTGCCAATATGGTTCAGAGGGTGGCACTCATCTGCCATTCACCGTACAGCCCGTGAGATGATTGAACCGACTCCAGCGTGATGTTTACCCCATTCAAAGGCTCCGCTGCATAGAGCGCTAACATCAGCTAGCCCTTTAGCTAATCACAGGACACAGCCTTACAGCCTATTTCCAAAAGAATGGGCTCTTGAGATGGCAGTCATTTGTGCGGTTTAACTAAACACTTCAGCATCCAAGGTGAGGCGTACTCGTTTTTAATTCTTAAAGTAAGTGTTTATTACGTGAATATTAGCTTGCTGTGCTGTAGCCACTTTGCCCCCTCCCAGCTGACAGCTCCGACGACATATTTTATTTGTGATTTTTATTAGAGGAAAAACATATGTTGTTATCATTAGAACAGCAGTTTTGATATCTTTGTCTTCATTGTTTACGAAGATATAAACAATACGTTAACGTAGGGGTTCGGTAAGTATTGTATAAGAAGTAAGTATCAGTATTAGTATCAGTTTTGCTTTAAGTTGATTCCTGTATCTCCTATTCCAGAAACTCTGACTGACTGTGTTAAAAACACTTGATTCGTAGTGTGTATCATACAGTGTGTGTGTATCATACAGTGTGTGTATCATACAGTGTGTGTGTATCATACAGTGTGTGTATCATACAGTGTGTGTGTATCATACAATCATACAGTGTGTGTGTGTCATACAGTCTGTGTGTGTCATACAGTCTGTGTGTATCATACAGTGTGTGTGTATCATACAGTGTGTGTGTGTATCATACAGTGTGTGTGTATCATACAGTGTGTGTGTATCATACAGTCTGTGTGTCATACAGTGTGTGTGTGTATCATACAGTGTGTGTGTGTATCATACAGTGTGTGTGTATCATACAGTGTGTGTGTATCATACAGTCTGTGTGTCATACAGTGTGTGTGTATCATACAGTGTGTGTGTGTATCATACAGTGTGTGTGTGTATCATACAGTGTGTGTGTATCATACAGTGTGTGTGTATCATACAGTGTGTGTGTATCATACAGTGTGTGTGTATCTTACAGTGTGTGTGTATCATACAATCATACAGTGTGTGTGTGTCATACAGTCTGTGTGTATCATACAGTGTGTGTGTATCATACAGTGTGTGTATCATACAGTGTGTGTGTATCATACAGTGTGTGTGTATCATACAGTGTGTGTGTATCATACAATCATACAGTGTGTGTGTGTATCATACAGTGTGTGTGTATCATACAGTGTGTGTGTATCATACAGTGTGTGTGTATCATACAATCATACAGTGTGTGTGTGTCATACAGTGTGTGTGTGTCATACAGTGTGTGTGTATCATACAGTGTGTGTATCATACAGTGTGTGTGTGTATCATACAGTGTGTGTGTATCATACAGTGTGTGTGTATCATACAATCATACAGTGTGTGTGTGTCATACAGTCTGTGTGTATCATACAGTGTGTGTGTATCATACAGTGTGTGTGTATCATACAGTGTGTGTGTATCATACAGTCTGTGTGTCATACAGTGTGTGTATCATACAGTGTGTGTGTGTATCATACAGTGTGTGTGTATCATACAGTGTGTGTATCATACAGTGTGTGTGTATCATACAGTGTGTGTATCATACAGTGTGTGTGTATCATACAGTGTGTGTGTATCATACAGTGTGTGTGTATCTTACAGTGTGTGTGTATCATACAATCATACAGTGTGTGTGTGTCATACAGTCTGTGTGTATCATACAGTGTGTGTGTATCATACAGTGTGTGTATCATACAGTGTGTGTGTATCATACAGTGTGTGTGTATCATACAGTGTGTGTGTATCATACAGTGTGTGTGTATCATACAATCATACAGTGTGTGTGTGTATCATACAATCATACAGTGTGTGTGTGTATCATACAGTGTGTGTGTATCATACAGTGTGTGTGTATCATACAGTGTGTGTGTATCATACAGTGTGTGTGTATCATACAATCATACAGTGTGTGTGTGTCATACAGTCTGTGTGTATCATACAGTGTGTGTGTATCATACAGTGTGTGTGTATCATACAGTGTGTGTGTGTATCATACAGTGTGTGTGTATCATACAGTGTGTGTGTATCATACAATCATACAGTGTGTGTGTGTCATACAGTCTGTGTGTATCATACAGTCTGTGTGTATCATACAGTCTGTGTGTATCATACAGTGTGTGTGTATCATACAGTGTGTCTGTATCATACAATCATACAGTGTGTGTGTGTCATACAATCATACAGTGTGTGTGTATCATACAATCATACAGTGTGTGTGTATCATACAATCATACAGTGTGTGTGTATCATACAATCATACAGTGTGTGTGTGTCATACAGTGTGTGTGTATCATACAGTGTGTGTGTATCATACAGTGTGTGTGTATCATACAGTGTGTGTGTATCATACAGTGTGTGTATCATACAGTGTGTGTGTGTGTGTGTGTCATACAATCATACAGTGTGTGTGTGTCATACAGTGTGTGTGTGTGTGTGTGTGTGTGTCATACAGTGTGTGTGTATCATACAGTGTGTGTGTCATACAGTGTGTGTGTATGTCTCATACAGTCTTGTGTATCATACAATCATACAGTTTGTGTGTATCATACAGTCTGTGTGTATCATACAATCATACAGT
Source organism: Taenioides sp. WSHXM2023 (assembly GCA_029959045.1). Taxonomy (NCBI): domain Eukaryota; kingdom Metazoa; phylum Chordata; class Actinopteri; order Gobiiformes; family Gobiidae; genus Taenioides; species Taenioides sp. WSHXM2023. Next base: position 21,896,566 of record CM057091.1, on the reverse strand, counting down.
TTGTGTGTATCATACAGTCTGTGTGTATCATACAATCATACAGTTTGTGTCACAGTCTGTGTGTATCATACAGTCTGTGTGTATCATACAGTCTGTGTGTGTCATACAGTCTGTGTGTATCATACAATCATACAGTTTGTGTCACAGTCTGTGTGTATCATACAGTCTGTGTGTATCATACAGTCTGTGTGTGTCATACAGTATGTGTGTGTCATACAGTCTGTGTGTATCATACAGTCTGTGTGTGTCATACAGTCTGTGTGTATCATACAGTCTGTGTGTGTCATACAGTCTGTGTGTATCATACAGTCTGTGTGTGTCATACAGTCTGTGTGTATCATACAGTATGTGTGTGTCATACAGTCTGTGTGTATCATACAGTCTGTGTGTGTCATACAGTCTGTGTGTGTCATACAGTCTGTGTGTATCATACAGTCTGTGTGTGTCATACAGTCTGTGTGTGTCATACAGTCTGTGTGTATCATACAGTGTAGCAAAAGGAGAAATTTAATTTGTCAACTGGACAGAGTTTATTTGGTTATTATTTGGACGATACCTGGATGACTGAGGGATTCTACACATATCATACAGTGTGTGTGTGTATCATACAGTGTGTGTGTATCATACAGTCTGTGTGTATCATACAGTGTGTGTGCTTGTGATCCGCTGAGGTGTTAGGGGAGTGTTAGGAGAAGTCTATTAGTCTTGTACATTGACCTTTAGACTTTTATGCAGAGCGAGCTTTACGAATACCTAATACACAATTAACTATTATATTTACAGCTCACAATAATTAGACCTTTAAAATGCTGATTCATCAGAATAGTCCAAATTCTTGAAGTGGAGGCAAAAGAGAAATACCATAATACACATGATAAACTGATATCAGATCTAAATGCTAATTTGTACTAATGCTAATGCTTTTCATTAAAGAAAGTACAGTTTTGACTTTACAGTACTGTAATGTACTAATCACATTTTAAATGAAATCACAAAATAAATGTGCATTTATTAATGTTTGTTAATGTTGAAACTAGTAGTTAGTTTGTTCCTGTAATCAACCATAGAAGTAATTTATTTTACTCTCTACAGCTCAAATGTAATTGTTGCATATAAAAATATAATATAAAAACATTCCAGGGTGATACAATAAAAAGTATCCACGATAAATATTAACCCTCAAAAATTGTTCAGTCCTTCATGTATTGAACGAACTGAGTGATTTTTTTGCCTGCATACCGGAATTTGGAATAAGCTGTATGTCATCTAATCCTTTTTTTCTTTTTTCTTTTTTGCCAGATCTAAAGTACACTCGGGCTTGCCTTGATGTGTAGGTCACTGCTTATCGGGCAGCCATGAGCTCTGCCTTGTGGAGCAAGGAGAAGCCCAGTGGGGGCTTCAGGGAGGACTGGCGCTTCTACATGGTGGTCAAAGAGTGCACAGTAGAGAAGCCTCCCCAAAAGACCTTGAGAATTCCTCGTGGCAGTCTTGGCCAGGCGTGCCAGGAGCGCAATAGCCTGGGGCGCACATTGCCACCCTGCAAGGGCAAGAAAAGTTTGCGCATACTTGACCAAACCAACGTAGTACTTAGCCTGGATGAACGGGACGTCCTTGAGCTTGATGAGAAACTGGCTGAACTCCTCTTCCCTATCACTAACTGTGAAGAACGCTATAGCCTTCTCTGCAATAAACCACGTCTGGAGCGTGTGCGCGACATTGACTGTGGCTCTAAGGTCCGTGTTCAGCTCCGGTCTGGAGATGAGCCTCTGCCCGGTGTGGTCCGATTTAAGGGCTCTCTGCTGCCAGACAGGGCTCTTTCTGGAATCTGGTTTGGAGTGGAACTACTGGTGAGTATGGGTGTATATGTCACTTTCCACATTATAAAGAAAGGTATCAGTCATAGATACATATCACAGAATCCAACATAATAGTCACAAAAAAGAGTCTTTAGTGTCAATGTGAAATTCATAAATGAAATAAAATGTAATTCATAACATGCATAATTCGCACACAGTGACCTCTGTCTTCTCTTTAAATTATGTTTAATATAGAGCTCAGTAAAAAACTTAAACTGTAAATAAGTTATTTTGACTTCTGTAACATTTCCAATTTCCACTGCTCCGAGGTTAGTGATCTTACACTGTGTATTATTCAAAAACAATTATGGGTTATGGGCATTCTATTATTATGTTTTTAATAGTCATTTTCTGTGCTTTTTAGTTTTTATACAATCATGTAATAAGGTCTTCTTGGTGTAGGAGGAGGGCAGGGGACAAGGATTCACAGAGGGCTCCTATCAGGGCCGGCAGCTTTTCCGCTGTGAAGACGAGTGTGGGGTGTTTGTGGCTCTGGACAAACTTGAACTTTGGGAGGAGGATGATGAAGATGGTTTGGGGGAGCTGGATGTGGAACATGTCAGCCTGGCAGATGATGATCAGGACTATCCTCCACTTCCACCACTGGAGATCAACTCCAGGGTCCTGGTGCAGACCAGAGGTGGCCCAGAGAGAGGGACCATCATTTTTTGTGATCTGCTGCCGGGAAATGAGAGCTTGGGCTACTATGTAGGAGTGGACATGGTGAGTAAGCCTCTGTCTACAAGAGACAGTCATCATTTCCATAAATAGCAAACCTTTGTTTACAGGGGAATATATGGAAACCATACATACCCATAAAATACGCATAAGAGGGGAAATGTATAAGGATTTTGCTGCTGGTTAAATTCTGAAGTTTATTTTTCAAGATTCAATTTATTGTAATTTTTAGGTTTCAGAACCCTTTATGTCAGTAAAAAGTAAAAAAAAAAAAAAAGTCTTTTCAAAAAGGTAAAGCTACCAAAATATATATATATATATATATATATATATATATATATATATATATATATATATATATATATATATATATATATATATATATATATTTTTTTTTTTTACTAATATTGTTTCACACATTTTATCCCTTAAAAGTCTTTAATAGCTAGGAAAATGTAGACATTTATTTGCATGGCTTAAAGATTACATTACAAGCTTATTTTTACTAGAGGAAGGCAAAACGATTAGAAAGATTATCATATTAAATATCAAATACACAGTGATGTGATTGTGACTGATTTAGATGTTTCCAAGGCCTTTATTTTCCCATGACTGTAAAGTGTATGCTAAGGCAGAGAGCTCTGTTTACTAAATGTTGCCGGGGTTCACAGCGTCTAGTATCTATGACTACTGTTGTCAGGTAGGAAGGCTGTATTGTTGTCATAGAGCGAGTCAAACTTATAACCAAACCATTAGAATGCTCATTGTTGGCAGCAGCAGCAGCAGCATCCCACTCGGTGTATCTGAGCCACCCACACAAAGACAAGGCAGTCACGAGGGGAGTGAAGTAAAGACGCTGTGCTCTATGACCCAACAGCATGGCCAGGGGCCAGCAGGCAGCTGAGGAGAGCCCACTGCTCTGGCACGCTCTACATTCAGCCTCGCCCTGCGTTCACTAGTGACTATAGTTTGTCAGAGCACAAGATTTCACACTAAATGAGGGAAACGCATGGTTGTGTTGCTGGGGAGGAGGAGACGAGGAGTAAACATAAGTGTGCTACAGTAGTAAGACCATAACAGATTCTGTCACTACAACATTAGAAGCAGAAGATTGGCACATAGGATGAGACTGCCACCTCACTATGTGTGCAATTCTTTCAGGACAATCCTATTGGCGACTGGGACGGTGTGTTTGATGGGAAGCTACTATGTAATTTTGCCAGTTTGGAGCATACAAAACTAGTCCCGATTTGTGACGTAATGCCAGGTGAGTTTACTACTACAGCATTGCTCATTTCTCTGTTGTTGCTGAACATGTGAAGTGTTATTCTGAAACTGTGCTTCTATGCTGTGCTCTGACCTCTTCATGAGCATTCGGACTTTGTGTTTTGCCTGCAGCGCTAACAAAGAGTCTTTTGTTAACACTTGTTTTTATCCAGTGAAATAGTTGTGGCTCTGCGTTCTTCACAGCACCATACTGAATTATTTCAGGAAATGCTGCCATCGTTGCTATCAATGTACACATTGCACATACATGACTAATTAATCATACCTTTGTTTACATTGGAAAAATAACATCAATGATAAGTTGGTATGTAAATAATTTGCAATAAAAACATTATTTGTTCCTATTTTATGTTTAAGTTCAGTTGTTTACCAAATTAGCCATATACACTACTGAAAAAGGGCAGATAGAAATAAAACATAATATCTGTTCATTATAAATATAAATAAATGTATGCAAGTATTCTATGTTAGTGATTTGCATTTTCTCTGTAGAATATTCCATGCAGGACCAAAGGCTGCAAAAGCACAGTTTTCCCTCCAGAGTTACCAACAATGACAAGTCTGGCCAAAGCAAACCAAAGAGTAAAGGTATTTTCGTTCAAGTCTTACTCAAGCTCTTATGACCTAATTGTTTTTTTGTTAAACAAAAAGTTGGATTTTTATTAAAAAGACATTTACTAAGAAAACATGTTTTTAGATTTATTGTCAAACATCTGAACGATGGACTGCGACTTATTAAGACTTGTTTTTCTCCATAATCCTCTCAGACATTTCCTTCTTTTGGCCAGTGCTGATTGTCACACTTGCTTGTCCTTTTCTGTGTGTTGCTGTACTGTGTGATTAACAGGTTTAGGTCACCAGTGTGGCAGTAGAAGCAAGTCTGAATTTTACTATACTTTAAATGGCAGCTCTGTTGATCCCCCTGCTCAGTCCAAATCCAAAAGCACATGGTACATTGATGAAGGTAAAACATCGGTCACTTGGGATCTTGGTCATCTTCCTGACAAGCTCCTGTATACAACATGCCACAGGGAGGGGAAAACAATATGTCCATGTACTGTTTTTTCTGTTGATACAACAGGCTCATTGTGTTACTGTACGATTTCTACAGCACAGCACAAAAATAGCAAATGTATAGAGAATCTGTGCAGCATTGTCAAGTCTTTGACAGTCACAAAAAATGCAACATAAACTGTTGATTAGCTTGAGTAGTTGTGCTAGGCAGCAACTATCACTGTGCCCCATCAACCAAAATAGGCTGTTGGTCAGATAGTAACTGTATAACTGCATGAGACTTGTAATGTACAATTTTCTATTAATATCAAATGGCATTAAACTCTAAATAACTATGCTGCTATTTTAACCGGGTGTCAAGGATTAGGATGACAACAGAACAACAGTAAAATATGCTAGGAATAGAAACACAATCTCAGCAGAAGCACAAATGTGGTTTGTTGCAGTAGCTTGTTATGAAGAGTTGTCCACCAGTTTTGTCCTTCATCCTATTCGGCGTCAAATACCACATGCATGTGTTCTGTGTTGTGTGAAGGCTTTTAATAATGTTGACAGCACTACTTTCTCCTACATTGGCACAGCACAAAGACTGCATTTAGGATCATGTACGTTATACAACTAATGCATTAATAAAAGCCTATTTTTTTTTGTTCGGTCACATTTTACTTTTGGGTTCATTCTATATTTAATATCGTGTGGATCAAATTGTGTTGGTGTTTATATACGGGCTCCAATGTTTTCAGCCAACCTTTGACTGTTCTATAATTGCACCAAGAGAGTGGTGGTAAAATGTGGTTTCCCAAGGCCTGTCCAAACAGGTTTTCTTACCTGGAAACTGAAAATAACAAGCATAGACCCCTAGATCAACATCTAGGGGTTGAACACTGAACCCCATCAATTTTTCATGTTTTTCCATTGAGTAGATTCTGTAACTTGTAATGTGTAAGAAAATTCTTTTTGGGCACTTCATCACTCCTCCTCATCACTGAGAACTGCCACCATGGCATGACCCTTCTCATAAAACCACTGTTAAACATTTTTTGTGTAATCTGAAATTTTGATTGAATTGTTTTCTTGTTTTCTTACAGTTGGAGAGGATCCTGCGAAGTCACTCACTGAAACTCCCCCTGATTTTAACCAGGCCTCCCCGCCTTCCAGAGCACCCCCTTCAGCCTCCTTGTCCAGCGATAACAAGTTCCACTCGTTGCCCTTTAGCTTGAACAGAAAGACTGGGCCCAATGACAGCATAAGCCATGGGCCGCTGTCTCTGTCTGTCCAGTCTGTGATGGGAGAGCAGCCTGAGGCCTTGTCACCTGTTGCACCATCCTCTCCTCGACCTGCTACACCGCCTCATGGACAGCCAGGCCTGGAGGTGGGCTCTCTGGTGGAAGTGAAGGAGAATCCCCCTCTGTGTGGGGTTATTCGCTGGGTGGGACTGCCCCCTGGCCTGTTGGAGCCACTGGCTGGACTGGAATTGGTGAGCTGTTTGCTTGTGTAGTGTGAGTTCATGTAGGACCGACCCACAATGACAATGAAAAACATAATAATAAGGCCTTGCCGATTTGAGAATCCCCAGTCTTGTCTGATCTCAGATGCTAAGCAGAGCATCAGTGACTCCTGGGCATACTGCTGTCACACCTTTGAGTGTCCAGAAAACCCGCAGAAACTAATAGTAATGCACCAATATATATAAAAAAGAAATGATCAGAAATGTTGATTCAACAAGCATGATATAATCTAAGTGTTATAAAGTTGTTGTTTTTTTCTCAATGGCCTTGTTGTATGTATGTTTATTTTTTTCTTTATGTTCAGGAAGAGGAGTGTCCTGGTTGCACTGATGGAACCTTCAAAGGTACTCGTTACTTTACTTGTCCACCAAAAAAAGCCCTGTTTGTAAAGCTCAAGTGCTGTCGGCCCGACTCCCGCTTCCCTTCCTTACACCATTCGTCCAACCCCATAGAGAGATGTAACTCCATTGGTAAGTTGTAGAATTGGGAAAGGATTTTAAAGAAAATTGGAGCTGATTGTGCATTTCTAAATGTGTTATTTCTGTATCTGAAGCTTTTGGGGGTTACCTAAGTGAGGTGGTGCATGAAAACACCCCACCCCGGACAGAGAATGATGGTCTAGATGTGATGGTGGGGAAAAAGAAGGGTATCCAGGGCCACTACAACTCCTGCTACCTAGACTCTACTCTCTTTTGGTCAGTATGCCATGGTTTGTGGTTTCATTTTTTTTATCTAGAGATATAATTCAACCTTGCATCAACATAAATTAGTAAAAGGTTATAATCTAAGAGTCTAATATTTTATATTCTGATTATTCTTTGCAGTCTTTTTGCCTTTAGCTCTGTTCTGGATACAGTTTTGCTAAGACCACGTTCTAAGACAGATGTGGAGTATTACAGAGAGACCCAGGAGCTACTGCGCACAGAAATAGTTAACCCCCTGCGAATGTAAGAAATTGTGAATGTAAGAAATGACTATCTGCTGGACAAAGTCTGACCTTTTTCTTCATTTGGCCCTGCAGACATGGTTATGTGTGTGCCACCAAAATTATGAAGCTAAGGAGGATCTTGGAGAAGGTGGAGGCAGCATCAGGTTTTACGTCAGAAGAGAAAGGTACAGTATTACTTTTTTTTTGCTATTAATACTTTTTAGTACACAATTATTGTCATATTTGTATTTCAGTGAGTCATTCATTTCATCTTCTTTGGCAGACCCGGAGGAGTTTTTAAATATCCTGTTTCATCACATTCTTAGAGTGGATCCTTTACTAAAACTAAGGTAAAGTGGTGACAAAAACACCTAGACATTATTTTATTTAAATAATGTCTTTCTCAGTACTCAAAATTCTAGCTAGTTTACTAGAACCAGTTTGAAAACTAACATTTCAGAAATGGTATTGCTAGAATGACCTAGTTAATCACACAATTCATAAGGCATAGCAACAAAACTACATTTCATTTACACTTACACAAAATGCTTCTCTTCACAGGTCAGCTGGACAAAAAGTTCAAGACTGTTATTTTTATCAGATATTTATGGACAAAAAGGACAAAGTTGGTGTTCCTACAATCCAGCAACTTCTAGAGTGGTCTTTCATTAACAGTGACCTCAAGTTTGCTGAGGTAATTGAAGTAATTTTGGCAAATAATGACTACATACTAATTCAACTTAGCTGTTCTTTTTTTTTTACCCTTCTAAGTTACTACTTAGAAGGGTAAAAAATAAAACCCTCACTGTCTTTGTATTTGAGCACTGTCCTCTGCTGATGTAATGCCCTCTAACAGAGAGAATGTCTGTTGACCCACCACAGGCTCCTTCCTGCCTTATCATCCAGATGCCCCGCTTTGGCAAGGACTTCAAAATGTTCAACAAGATTTTCCCCTCACTGGAGTTGGACATCACAGATCTACTTGATGACAGTGAGTTGTGCCCATTATTTGGTTCCACTGTGCTGGAGTGGTCTTGTAGATCAGTAGAGAGGCAAAGCTCAGTTGGCGTTTGGTAATGGAATTCCTCTGAGTTGTCCATGCAATTCTGCTGAGATAAAGGAGCCCTCCTTCTTTCTTTAAAGCTGTGGGCCTTTAAGTTTTTCAAGTGCTACTTTTCACAGTGTCATTTGTTCTGTTATCCAGCTCCAAGGGAATGTCGAATCTGTGGCGGTCTGGCTCTGTACGAGTGTCGTGACTGCTACGAGGATGGAGATATCACAGCTGGCAAGATAAAACAGTTCTGTGAGAAGTGCAATACACAGGTAACCAAAAGAGGGCACCAAAGTAGCAGCTATTTGACTTTAGGTAGCTATCAACAATGTCCATTTGGTGGCACTGTAGACCAGGGAATGACACAGCATCTCTTCAAAAGAGAACATTTAGTAAAGCACACGTTAATATTTGGTTTTATTGGCTTCATTATTTATCAGTCTGATTTTGGATCAAATTGTACTTTCTATTATGTTGGTTAAAATAAACACCAAACTGCTCACATTTATGTTGGGTTGTATAAATATTTGCTTTCAGGTTCATCTCCACCCAAAGAGAAAAGCACATCGACATGGTAAACTGTCTGTCCCCAAGGAGCTTCAAGAGGGAATGGGTCGACAGGGGAGCTTCCCTCGCCAGAGGATGGAGCTGTTTGCTGTGCTCTGTATAGAAACCAGTCACTATGTGGCCTTTGTCAAATACGGGACTGCGGACTCAGCCTGGCTCTTCTTTGATAGCATGGCTGACCGTGATGGTAAGTACCTGTTGCTTACAATGTTAAGTTTCTTGTGATAATTTTAAAATTGCTTTCATATAATATTTCTTGAATTTAACTATTGAATTATATTAATGTGCATAATTTTATAAATGCACACTGTTAATAATGAATTTAAGCACCTGGTGTTGTTATAAATGAATAATATTTTTGTTGCACTAATATTATATGTTATATGCATTAATCTGCTTGTATTATCATTGTATTATTAAACATTTAATAAGACATTTACTACAGTCTAATGGGTCCTGTGTCCGTGTGTGTGCAGGAGGACAGAATGGGTTTAACATTCCCCAGGTGTCTCCATGTCCAGAGGTGGAAGCCTACCTTAAAATGAGTCCAGAAGAACTGCACACCCTGGACCCTAAGAGCATCCAGGGGCAGGCGCGCCGCCTCCTGTGTGATGCTTACATGTGCATGTACCAGAGCCCCACCATGAGCCTGTACAAATAGTCATCTCTGTAAGCTTCAGCCACAACTCCACCCTCCATTTGCAAAATATTTACAGACAAACTCAACTAAAAGATGCAACTAAAAAGGCAGCCAGCTCTTGGGGTGTCCAGCCCTCTGGATGAAGATCCTCTTTGCACTGTGCAATAGTTAAGTGTTGTAGTTTTCATGTTGTCCTATGTAGCTTTCTGCTCTTACAGCCTGTAAGATAGTGACGCAGACGCAAGCCTTACAAACCTTTCTTTCATATTTTCAAGGAGCTTTAGGGGTTCATTGCACAAGGAGGAAGTTCAACAAACCCAAGACAAAACATTCATTTTCAGCCTACCTATATACTAGGGCTGCAATTGTGACTGAATTAAATAATCACAATATTTTTTGATAATCATAATTGCATACCACAGATGCCAAAAGACCATTTATAATAAAGACAGTGGTATTATTAAAGGGAACTTATGATGTAAAATCCGGCTGTTAATCATGTTGTAACAGTGTTCCCTCATCATAAGCTTACTCAGTTATCTGTTGATTCTTGCATGTTAGTAATCTTCTGTTGTCCTCCATTTTAGGCTTAGGTGGTCATAAAAGGTTCACTTATCCCCATGCTCTGTACTTAATTGTTATTATTTTATAAATGTAGATTATGGGTCATATGTAGGGTTCAAAAAAGTCATGTGGCCATTTTCCAACAATAAAAACATGTAACTGAAGTTTTGCAGTTTTGAAGGCAATGTCCTTCTGTTACTAAGCTGTTTTAAATCAATATCACACTTTCCAGTGAACAACACATAAAATAATGATATATGTATGTTATAGTTTAATAATTAATCCCAGAAAAATGTCTTCTTTAAATCAGAATCTCAAAAAATAATTTCTGTTTTATCAAGCACCATCTTTCAAGCTTTATGTGGTATAAAAATATTTTAAAACTCGCAATGTACAAGAGAAATAATCTGTGATTAGTTGACTACTAAAAAAAAAATGGTCAGTTGCAGCCCTACTATATACTACTGTAGTCTCTGTAAATCCTCAGTAGCATCTATACATCAAGGTCAGGACACAATGAAAATAGATGTCAACCTAGTGTGCATTGCATTAGGACCAGAGTATTCTGTTCTTTGTGAACCGCTTTGCCCATTTGCCCATTACACTGTGTAAATGTCATTATATGTCCAGCAGAAATAGCCGTAGCCATTATAAAAGTCTCATGTTTTACTGCATTCTTTGTTCAAACAATGCTGCACTTTTGCTCTTTTCTTAAGTGGACCTATCAGGAAACATTTAGGTTGTGCTTTTTGTGCTGCCATTAGAAGTCACAGCGAGTGCTAGTTTGTTAGTTGGGGAGCATAAGAGTTGTATCTTACAGAATACAAATTTGCTTTTCCTCTTAAGCTCTGAAGAATCGCCTGCATTGCTGATGCAGAGTAGATGCCAGATAAATGCATGAAGGGAGACTTGTACAATGGCTCCTATTGTAAAGCTGCCTGGGTGAGCACTCCTCCATGCATTCATATAACAAGACTGGAAGGTCTGGCCATTTTCTTTAAGTGTGTTGTGAGAAATACACATGTAGTGTTTGGTTTGTAAGATTTTGACATAATGTGGTGTTGACTAATTTATATTTGCTCTTTTCCAAGCCTTTTCTCTGTCTCTTAAAGACAGTCTTTGAAATATGTCAACACAACTGATGCGCCCTGCCACAAGGAAAAGATACTGTAACATTTATAGAAAGTTTCTTTTTTTAGTTACTACTAATAAAATATATTATTTATTATAAATCTGACAACCAACTTGTCTCCCTTTTTAAGAAGTTGAAACAGGGTAGATCCTAAGTTGGGTGCACCTTTTGCTCTTGAACTGTATTTTGAAGTGAATCATTGTAGTTTACGCTGTCCTAATAGCAACTACTGAATGTTAATAGTGACAAAGTGAAAAGTGTAAAGAATGAAGAGGCATCAGGGTGCTAAGCTTTGAGACTATAAACTGTATATTTGCATGTATTTAAAGAACAAAAATAACTTCATTCTAATGTAGTTTCACCTGCTGCATCTCATTTATTGTCCGGATCACAGCATTTGAAATGAAATGAAATCAACATTAGGATGAAATGACAGTATACAATTGTGCAAATCCTTATTTTCTTAAGTCATAGAAGAATTATAAAGTGAGTATTCGGGTTTGCTTTTTAGCGAGGCTCCCTCTTCTTTGGTGTTGCAGCAGTTCATTGTTACCGAGAGATCCAGCAGGCCTATGTGTGTAAACTGACTGAAGCACGTTCTCTGTGAGAGAGTTCAACTCTTCTGTGGCATCTGTGCACTGCAGACATGTGACAGGTGGAAATTAATGTCAGTAATGTTCCTGTAAATCTTATCTAAATAAAGCCCATTTTCCAGGCCATGAGACCACTGTTTTATTTTATTTAGTTTAAATGAGAATAAGAATTATAATAATAATAATAAATGCATTACACTTGTGTAGCGCTTCTTAAGGTGCTCACTTAAGATAAAAGCAAATCATGCAGCTGCAGCTAGTAATAGATACCTATTTATTATTATTATTATTATTATTATTATTATTATTATTATTAGTATTATTATTAGTATTATTATTATTAGTATTATTATTACTACTACTATTATGTATATACATGTTTTTATGCATAGAATTAATAGTATTTTTAGAGAGATTTTTTTATATTAGTGTTATTGTCTTTATTATTGATTAGTATTGATGAAATTATTTATTGTGCCGTCAAAACACTTAAAATTGTTCAATACTGGAACAAAGTGTTAAGAAGGGGATGCAGTGTAAACTTCTTTGACAAACCTGTATTTGTATTTGTTTGTTGTTTTTTGGTTTGTTTATTTATTTTTTCTTTTACAAAGATTACTAAGATTATTCTGATCAGCCTCACTGTAGAGCTTAGAAGCAGTGATCATCCACAGACTTGTAAACATATCTTACAACAATACGATCTCAGTTTGTTATGCTTACACAGGGATAAGAATACTTAACTGTGGTTAGTCTATTTGAGCGCTGCTTTGGTGGTGGATGTGGCCTATATGAGGAGATTAAGCCCAGGACATGTAGTGACCCAGTTTGGCAGACGCTCTGATAAAACGATACCCTGAGATAATGTAGCATGTATAATACATGCATTCCCCACAGGAGCTATGTTCCACACCTCCGTTTAGTTTTTAGTCAAACTTGAAACCAGCTTAGCAAGCTGACTTCAGAAGTGCCTGATAAGTATTTGTCAACACAACAGCTGGCACACAATGCCCTCTTGTAGCTTTATGCCACAGCATATGCCAGCCGCTCGTAGCGCGTGGTAATTTAGCCGGAGCTGGTTCTACATGAACAGATGGGCTAAAGTATTGTTATTCTGGCTCCTGCGCAGGGCCCCTGGGGGGAATCACTAAATAAAATCAAAGCAGATGGACCTCTCTGGGCTAGGCAGTGTTTATGATAAACAGCCAGTACAACCAGTGACCAGCGAACACCTTAACCCCACCTTTAGACACACTAACAGGAAGCACAATGACACCCCCCCTCCCCAACGCAAGGCAAACCCAAATACACTGAACACTGTCTTCTCTCCAAACCAAGGCATTTTTTGTCATTTTGGTGACCTTAAAAAGATAATAAAATCTCATCTCAGGAATTCTCACAGAACATTGAAACAAAACAGTTGTCAGTTGCATAGAGAAGGCTGTTTGTGATTTCATAACCTTGCTGCTGCTGTGTGGCCATGATTCCCACATCTGCATCATCCATGGACAGAAACTTGTGTTAAAATGATATCATGGTCATACAGTAAACACCATGTATTGTTCACTCAACAAAGAGAGACCCTGGATCCTGCAATGAACTTCAGACTTACTTTGATTCCCATGGGAAAGACACGTGTAAACAGTCCTATCAGTGTGAAGGGAAGGTGCATGTTTGGAGCCCTCCAGACAACAGGAAAGAAGAGATTTCCGCTCCTGAAGATGAAGAAGAATGAGGCATGAACACTTTTAAACTAATCTGTTTTAACTTAATCTACCACTTAGGTGTTAGTTTAACTCCATCATGATAACAGTTTGATTGAGTCTCTTCAAAGGTCATTTTCTGATGAAGTCAAAGTAGTGTAATCTCCAAAGATGCTTTTGGGCTAAGCTGCTAACTACACCTTTTTCTGTCACTTCAAACTAGATGTAAAATTGGACTTTTTCTTCAGGCATTTCACAGCATGACCATATCTCCTCATTACTTTGATCTGTGCTCTTTTAGTGCCACTTTGCTTATTTATCCTTTGAATACATCAGAGAGACACAAGAGCCTCTGGATGTAATGTCATGGCACTGGTCTGTCTTCTCTCACTGTGCATCGGTTTACAATGAGGGCAGTTATACACACTGGCTGGAATTGAATATATACAAATATTGAAAAAAAAAGTACAATTTTAAGTTAATATTAAGTGAAATGGAGTTGATTGGTTTAATATTTCGTCTGTATGTCCGTTTTGGATACTCTGGCAACTTCACATCAAAGACATACTTTTGCTGATTTGTTACTGCAAAATGGTTCTGTTTTGTATTTAATGTGAATATCTAAATGGCACGCTTGAGACAAACTTTCCTTGTCCAGATTGTTCACCACCTACACAACATATTTGCTAAGTTAATATACCAGATGCAGCTGTACTTTTCAAATATTTTCTTTAGGATCAAAATACTTTAAAATGTTGTAATATCCACATAAGCCACAGCTCTCCACTGGGCATTCTCTAGTCTAATGCATTATATTGTGCTTTTTCATCTATTTAGTAATAGTCACCAATCCAGCTTTTTCTGTTCTGATACCGATGCCGATACCTGATATTAACCGATACTAGGGCAGAGATTGAAAATATAATTTATTTTCTGTACCACACACAGCGTCTGGGGAAAAAATGATCCAAATGTGTTTTGTAACTGTTATTTATCTTGTAAAATAATTACAGAACAACTCTGTAAAAACATGAGACATTTTGGGCCAATATTGGACAGTAAATTGTCTTATTACACCAATTTATTGACCAGAATCAGATATCACCTAAACCGATATCTCTGAATCTTATTTCTTCTTATTTCTTTCAATATTGGCACCGATATCATATACCAGTAGTGCATCCCTACACTGCGTTCCAAATTATTATGCACATTATATTTTTCTCTGATTTTGCTAAATTGTCAATATAAATGACAGTCATTATAATTTTCAAGTCATCAACCTTTAGAGAACAATTCAAATGTTACTGAACAAACCTCCCAATGATAACAGTATTTGTTTCAAAAATAAAAACTTAAAATGCACTGTTTCAAACCATGTTATTGTTGTAAAGAACTGAAAATGATCATTTGTTTATTTTTCAATTAGAAGCATTAGCATATTACTGAAATCAAAAGCGATTTCAATCAAAACATTTTAACAAGTCAAGTTACATTTGAACATAAGAGCCCTTATTTGATAGGAGCTTCACAATTCTTGCATCCATTGAACTTGTGAGTTTGTGGAGAGTTTCTGCTTGAATTTCTTTGCAGGATGTCAGAATAGCCTCCCAGAGCTGCTGTTTGGATGTGAACTGCCTCCCGCCCTCATAGATCTTTCACTTGAGGAGCTCCAAAGGTTCTCAATAGGGTTTAGGTCAGGGGAGGATGGGGGCCACACCATGAGTTTCTCTTCTTTTATGCCCATACCAGCCAATGATGCAGAGGTGTTCCTTGCAGCATGAGATGGAGCATTGTCGTGCATGAAGATGATTTTGCTATGGAAAGCACAGTTCTTCTTTTTGTGTCATGGTTCTTCTTTTTGTACCATGGAAGACAGTGGTCAGTCAGAAACTCCACATACTTTACAGAGGCCATTTTCACACCTTCAGGGACCCTAAAGGGGTCGACCAGCTCTCTCCCCATGATTCTGGCCCAAAACATGACTCCACCACCTCCTTGCTGACGTCGCAGCCTTGTTGGGACATGGTGTCCATCCACCAACCATCCACCACTCCATCCATCTGGACCATCCATGGTTGTACGGCAGTCATCAGTGAACAAAACTGTTTGAAAATGAGTCTTCATGTATTTCTGCTGTGAGCATTGTTTAAGGGTGGCTGCTGCTCTCTTAATCCAGTGTATTTGTCTGGCAGAAACCTTCGTCATTGTGCCTTTATCTGCACAAATCCGTGTGTGCTCTGGTCTGAATCAGCTACAAATCTCTTAATATTACGATGATCCCGCTTAAGTTTTCATGAAATATCTAAGGTTTTCATACCTTGTCCAAGGTATTGAACTATTTCACGCTTTTCTGCACTAGAGAGATCCTTTTTCTTTCCCATATCGCTTGAAAATGTTGCTCTGCGTAATAATGTGGAACGTCCTTCTTCAGTCGTTTTTCCTTTCATTGGACGCACTGGGCAAACACATTGGCTCAGGTGTGTGAGATTGATTTCACTGAGACACAAGACCATCCATGAATTTCACTGGAAAACTAAACATTTTACCTTTATGACACTTCAACATACATATATAAGAATTTAACATTTAATTTATTATGGACCAGAAAGTTGATACAAAACAGCTCAATAATAGAAACAGGCCCTTTGACTTCCTGTTCAACCCTCCAGATAGGAGGTAGGTGAAAACAAGAATTTCACACTCAAGCCTAGTCGCAACCGATAATGTAATAATGGCCAGTAATGTATTAACATCCAATAACGTAACTATTTCGGCCAATTTTAAATGTAATAAGCCTATAATGTAATAACCGGCTAATAATGTAATAAGTTGAGTGAGCCAATAACGTAATAACGCCTTGCCAAGAATGTGATAGTTTATTGCAATACTGTGCTGGGTATTACAATATTGGCTCCATAAGGTAAAAAAGCCATAATGTAATAACTGCAATGTAGTACTTCAAAATTATTGTTGTTTAACTCTTTGCTTGTTAATTTTTGTAAAGAGGATGGTGTTAATGAGGGGCACAAACTTAAATGAGGGTGGTATGCATATTTTAATTCTATATTTCTGCATTCACTGTTTATTTATTTTAATAGCACTATATATACATAACATTATGGGCTTATTACATTTAAAACTTCTTACATTATTGGCCGTTATTATGTTACTACAAGCCTCAAGCATGCAGAACAACACAGCACTATTCAAAGATGCATGAATCAATCAAAATATAACTTTGAGTAAGTCAGTGATGGTTAAAAGTTCATTTTGCATAACATTTCTTCTTTAAAAACTGAAGTAAAAGTTAACATAATCCCACATTAGAGTAAGGACCATGGTAGCTGAAGATGAAGAATTAATTGCCTCTAAAGCACAGTTCCCAGATGTTGTTTCTGCTCAGAGGCAGGTGTGGGTAAATTGCATATGGACAATGTGTGTAAAATATTTAAAGTCACATCTCTCACTTAGGTGCACAAGGCTTTTATTGCTCATCACTGTTTTGGAGTGTTGGCTGAGCCTACAGCCCGGGTGCCCTTGTGTTATAGGGACTGTTCTGGTTCATGGTTTGGGGAGGGCTTTTCCACCTGCTCAGCCACCCTCCCCCTGGCTGCCACCCTCCACGCTGCATTATTTACAGGTGGCGTCTGCTGGAGTTTAATATGAATACTTTTTGCCTGGGTGTTAAGAGAAATGCAAATCAAATCAGTTAAAAGCTGCTTGAATGTTCCTGTTGTTCAAACCTCATGTTTTTGAGTAAATGCATTTGGGCTGTGTGGGCTTTAATAATAATACATCTATGTTCAAACTAACACTAAAATTTATTGATGATTAATTAATTACTAATGTGAAGCTGACACAGGGACCCCTAATGTACTGTAATGTTCAACTACTGTATTCCTATTGACTACAAATCTGAGCCATGGGAAAATAAATATATGTTATCCATTGACAATATGTAGTTTTATTGTGGACAAAACTTGTGGCATTCTAAGGTAGATGCATCAAATTATCAGGCCAAGCCAGGTCTGTGGAGCAGCAAGCCTGTTCACAATGTAAAGTACTTTTGAGCAATAATAACAAGCAACCCATGATGTTCATTAAAAAGCAACTTTTTTGACATATGTCTAGAAAAAACAAATACTACTATATCACTGAGATCTGTGTCCTGTACTGTAGAGTACACTGTTATTTACATGACATAAAGAGGGCGACACCTCAGCTGCTGGTAGAGCACAGCCCTGCTCTGTGCCCGATGAAGAGGTGCTGCCTGCACTGATAAATGCATAAACACTGCTTGTACCAGACAAAGGCATCAAGCAGCCATTTCATTGCAGCATTGTGCGATATGGCAGGCTGCTGCTGTGAATGTATTTATTAGTTTGCGATACATCCTTTCTCTGTTTTTCCTGGGGCACGGGATAAAGCTGGTTTTGTTCACTGCCCAGTGTGAGCGGCGCCTCGGCTGCCAGCTGTCAGGCCTGATACCGTCTCATTTGGATTCTCAGCCTGCCTGCTGAATGGCTAATTAGATTTGCCATTTTCAATCCGCTGATTGCTATACATAAAGGGACAAAGGGGCTGACAGCATGTAGCATTCAGATCCAACTGTAACAATTAATAAGTGTGGTAATTAACATGTTGGGCACCATTGATTATGACATTACCTCCACAACGAATGGCCTGGCCCCTGCCATTTCATTAAGGAACACATGTATAGATTGTTATTAATAAAGCGCTCTCTCTGAGGCTTAGAGAAGGTTATTAATTACACAAATTAGTGGGTGCAAGGATAATCAAGTTAAAGCGATTTTGTTTGCAATAATTGATCTCATTTTTACTGACCAGTGGTGTTAGGTGGTGTCACATGCCCCTGTGTGAAGAGAAATCACCTCATTAACACAAGTTTAATCCTCATCATAGTTGAGGCTGTGGCTGGTTTTAAGGTCATATCTGAATGTCAGAACCAGTGCACATTGATTGCTGGTAAATTGAATCAATGTCATGTTTAGAGAAAACAATAACCACTAATGGATGGGGCAGGTCAGTCCAAACAAACAGCTTTATTCACAGTGTGCACAGGAGAGCGACAGCAGTACCACCTTCATAATTCATTATGTCCACAGTCACAGGACTGTCAGGACCAGGCAATTAGCAGCAGCCACAGCACACACCACTGTGTTAGGGCTTACATGTGGGCTTAGCTAAACTGAAGATATTTAGTCAACTACTTTTAAAGCACTTCTTTTAAATCTCATATTTCACTTGTCACATGGATAACACTTACAGGAGCTTAAAAGTGTGCTGTTTGAGTTTTAAGAGCAAAAGCAAATATTAATTCGCTCAAGAAATTGCGCTGTCAAAACTGTAGCAGCTGTAAAATTGGAGTAATAGTTTGGGGCCCAGCTCAAGTGGCGGCTGTTTGACATTTGGGGTCTGTTTTCTTTCACTGGAGCAAAGCCCATGCCAAAGGTCCTTTGTTTTTAATTAGTCTTTCTGTTTTGGGTGTCTGGAACACTGCCAGCAGTTACAAATCCTTTTGGTCCATACATAAATGTGCAGTAGATGAACGAAATAGCCAGTGTAACAGTGTTGTGATGCTCAATAATACAAAGTGCATCTTCAAACTCCCCGTACCGGCTTATGCCTGCACAGACACACAGCAGCACGCACCTGTAAAAACAGCAGCCACTCTCATCATCGGCATGTGTGAGATTTCACACTCATTTTTCACAACACATGCTTTAATATGCACTGCTCCTTTTCCTCCTCTTTCCCCATGACATATGAAATCCTTCCATTCTTGGCAGCCAGCTCCAAAGATGTAGCCAATCATTGCCAAGCAGTCACAATTTGCTGTGAACTATTTGCTCCCTTAAGAGGAAAATTGCTTTCAATATAAGCTTGGTTTGAAAGACAACAACAATAAAAAGATACCACTGTAATACGCTGCCTCTGTCAGCACTTGGGGGGACAGCTCCAGCGCAGCATATGACTGGGGGATGAGGTGTTTACAAGTCAGCCCTGTAATATCAGCATGTGTGGGAGACAGGCCGGCCAAATGAATCCCACTTTGAACATAAGAGCTTGGCACACATGAACATCACTGCCATGAACGCTACTTGTCAGATATGCTCTGGCCATTGTGATGGTGAATTGTCATTTATTATATGTTGTGGCTGCCTCTGTCAGCTCCTGTTGACCGTGTGTATTGATTTGCAAGAGCAAAGGAGTGCAGAGGTCATTTTGATCAAGCGTCTGCAGCTCTCGCCAACAGCAGCGAGCTGACATTCCATTACCCCAGACAAAAAGGGCTCAAAACAAAGCATATGTTAAGAAATACTACACTTCAATAAAGCAATATGACTAGAATTAAGAGGGATGGAGCCTCGGGTTCCCAGAGGCATTCAAGCATTTGAGACTAGTGTCTTTGGTATTATATGCTTGACTGTATGGATCACCTTCACTCACTCTGGCCTTTGTAAACTGCAGCTTCCCGTATGAATTAACAATTATTAGTCACTGACCATAACAAGGCACTAAAAACTATATGCTGACCATATATAATCCATTTTGAGTTACCAACCTGTACAACTGCCATACATCTGCAACTTCACTGGGATAAATGAAATTTGCAACTGCACTCCTTTCAAAAAACTATTTCACAGTTTTGTGAACCTCTAGGCTCTGAAGAAAGATGAGGTGGAGTAAATGCAATGATTTCTACATAATCACTAAGTGTGTCACAATTAGCTTTTCTTTATGTCACAATATCCTAATAAAATATCTTAGTACTATTTTCTCTCCAACAGTTTTGACTCAGTAGTTTTGCATCCAGAAAAGCAAAGCAGCAACTCATCCCAATATATTCAGACATGTTTTTTCTTTAAACACAAGCCAGCACAGCCCCTGATCTGACAGTGACAATCTGCTTTTATTTATTAACAAACGGTGTGTAATAATTAGGGCCATGATGGTGTGTGTGGGCGCAGGTCTCTGGGCAGCGTTTGCAGCTAAATGAAGGGTGAGTGGCGTTATTGCGTGGGCTAGTGCTGCCACTGTCTGCTGTGCCTGTCAAAGTCATGAGAGGATCACTTTATCATCATTTGTCTGGCCGCTCTGACGCTATTGAGTGGGAGAGGCCCTTAGGGAAATGGGGCTGCGCGCTGTATTTGCTGTATGCTTCTTTTTGGACTTAGTTGCTAGCTCGGCTTTATCAGGGTGCTTGTCTCCAGCCTGTCAAATGTGTGTGTACAATGTCTCTCAGTATTTTGGTATTAGTTATATATAAATAGTAGTCTAGTCTTGTTTCAGAGTGCTCTGATATAAACAGGAGCATTATTTCAAGAAATGACCAGACATTTTAATCAGCTCCCTGTAAAAATGAGGACTTGTGTTATAATTATTGGAATATGACAGCTCAATAATGCTCTAATATAAAACGGAATATGAGTAAAAGTCTAATCTCTGACAAACAAGGCTACAGTCTGTCTAAGTTTACTGTATCTGTGAGTCAGTGTCTGAAAATGAACTCAACAGTGAGCCATTGCAGGCATTATTCCATTACTCTTGTTATTTTTCATTAAAGCCCCACAACACTTTTTTTTCATAACAAAGGATATATTGTCTTCCAGGGAAAAGTGAATCAATTTTACTAACCCACACATGATTTACCCCAGGCAATGTTCTGAAAATGTTAGCCAACGTTCAGGGGCACATGTAAAGCTTCTGTCAGGTGACATCTTAAACAACAGTATGGTTCTGGCAGTGTGTTAGCATCCTATTTATTCCCTCACCTCAGATATTCTTTGTAGCCATATCATTACAAGCCATATGTCACTACCTAACTCATATTTAATATAAAGCTTAAGGCTATAGGTGCAGAGAAGTGTGACATGTTAATAGGCTAGCACATGTTAATGGACTAATGAGAATAGCCTTAAAAGGTAAAAAAAAAAAAAGAATGAATAAATAAATAAATAAATAAAAAATAAATAAACTCAATAAACAATTGTATCATTGTTTTCAGTTGAAATAGTTTGTGCTATAAAGTGTAAACTTTAAACTACATACTAGTTTACAATCCATCACATTTGATTAGAGCTTAGATGGAAAAAGATCACATAAAACACACATTTTGATTCAATATTTCTTTCTTTTATGTGACACCAAATAAGCTCATCTTTTGATTGTCCCAGGATCTTTTCAGTTATATCTAAAAGTTATTTACACATACGTCTTTCATTCCCACAGCCACCACATGTAATCCTTATTTCTAGAGGCCAATCCACAATACAAAATTGATTAATATTTGCTTTCAAAATGACACGGCTTGATGCATGAGGACACTCCACATGTAAATGAACACTTAAAAGGAGATGAATAGCCCCAGCAGAGGATTGTAAAGTTCAAACACCGGATTTGCATAAATTTATGTTACAAGTAACTGATAATAAGCAGCGTATGAAGAGGAAAACGCAATGCGTTTGTCAATGTACAATTTCAGCACGGGCCTTATTAGCTGCACAAGCTGATATGTTCAATTTCATGCCACAATAGCAGTGCTCAAGATGTATTGTTCAGCATTTTGACTTCATAATACAATTTAGATGAAGGCGGAGACAGGAGACAATTGATGTTTCATTAATACAATTTGAAAAGAAACAAGCTAAGAAAATGATCTTATCACAGAAACATTGCATTTTGGTATGGCATTGTCCAGTTTTAATATTGGGTGCATATCCCAGTTTAATAATGTATAATTGAAATGAGATAGATTTGGCAAACACAGAATAGGTTAGTGTAAAGGTTATTTTCCTGACTATATCTATAATAAAGAAGACTATATCTATAATAAAGAAGCAATTACCATAAAATTACACTAGCATAGGCATTTGTTAAACTAAATGGTGAATGAATTGTTAGAAATAAATCTGGCATTTTTATTAAAATTATCCAATTTCACAAAGTCTTTGAACTTGTCATCCATAAGTGAAGTATGGGTGTTTAAATACAATCTTTACAAAGATTTAAAGCAGACTTACTATGCAAAATCGAGTGATTCATGCATGTTTGAACCATCTCTAATCTTTTATTTTCAAGACGCCATTTTGCTGATCAACCCCCGTTTTCACCACCACCGGTGTACCCTAACCCTAACCCTCTCTACTTACTTCCTTTTCCAGTTTTAATTAATTAATCATTTAAATAATAATATATGCGTTTTTTGCATAGATGACTTGAATATCACATAGCCAAAGATTCAATGATGACATCACTGTGAATGAATGTTTATCCATTGTCTGTGGTCATCACTTTCTTTCTGTTGACTTCCTGTCCCTGGGCTGAGATACAAAGAGTGTCCAAGCCCACAGCGCTCTTCATGTTTTGTGAAGAGAAACAACAGGAAGCTCGTGCAGAGCAGCTCACTCCAGATGATGTCACCTCAGAGTTTTATCAAAGCATTGGACCAGAGTTTCCACTGTCCTGCTCAGTCTAACCTCCCGGAGACACTGGGAATGGAATTATGGGAATGGTTTAAGAAAATGTGAACCGGTTAAGGATAAGTGAAAGCCAATTATGTTTTATTTTCCACAACTTATTAAAGGGCTCATATTATTATATTTTCTGATTTATGTTCTAATGTTGTTTCCTCATCACAAACATACCCAGAGTTGTGTTTTTGTTTCATTCACACATGTTTAACACACAAACCCTGCATATTTAGGCTGAGTTCTTCTCTCAAACAGAAAACACTCCACTCCACCTTGTGATGTCATGTGGTAATACAAGTGCTCCACTGTGTTTTTAAACTCCATACACTTTTACTAGAATCATTTGGATGATTTCAGACCTGGAATTGCTAATCTCTACTGAATAAAAAGTAAACGGTAGCTGTTAAATTGAAAACTATACCACTTGATGACACCACAAGGTGGAACAGAGCATTTTGAGCTTTGGAGACGTAGAATAATGCAGGATGACTCAAACATGTGTGAATAAAACAAAACACAACTCCAGGTATATTTTTGAGGAGGTAACAATATTCTAACATGATTTAAAGCTCACAAGAATCAGTTTTAGATAATATAGGACCTTTAATCATGTGGTTGAATATAAGAAATCAAAATCACGTCACAAAATCACATTTATACTAAAACATATATTGCAGTATATGGTTTATGTGAATTCAAATGCAGTGAAACTATTTCTCTTGAGTGACAAAGATATAATAGAAAGTATTTTAACAGAAATGGCAAGACTTTAAAGATGTGGCGCAAAGTTTGTGTTTATGGCCATGGGTGTCAGGCTTACAAGTAACTGACCAATCAGCATGTCCCTTTGTTCCCGTAACAGTTCCAAATAAGGTAAAAGAAAGCAAAGCAAGAGAGCAAGATTTTCTGATACTTTAAGTAGGATTAATGTGTTTTCTCATATTTGTATTTGTCAGATAGTTATTTCTGTGTAAATTAGAGAAGTTTTGTTAGATAACAGTTATGGAATTTCCTAGTGTGATATCACGATTTTCAACCAGTAAGTAAAATTTGAAACCTAAAAAATGCAAAAATCTTAAATATAATGATCTTAACTCCGTTTCAGTAAAATGAGTAGTCATAGGCACTTTAATCTTGTATAACAATGCATTTATACAACTGTACAACTCACTCTTATGTCCCGTCAATCACTATTTCATCTTTGCACTGTTTCTCCTTACTCTTGTATATAGCCCAGATATATTTTGCATTACTATATTTCTATATTTTATTTTAATTACTGATCTTAATTGTTTGTTTTATAATGATGCCTTATTTGACACCAGATTATTGCTAGTTTTTCATCTAGTTGTGCTTCTTATTTTGAATTTAATATTACGTGCATGTATATGGCTACTCTTTGTTATTATATTATATTGTGATGTGTGAGCTACTGTGTCCAGATAATTTCCATTGTGGATCAATAAAGTTTGTCTAAGTCGAAGTCTAAGTCATGCAAAGACTTAACAGACAATAGGCAGGGTGATTTATTTGACAAATGACACAAGTTTAGTGCGTCTTCTTAACTTAGCCCTCATGGTGGATTAGTAAAGCCTTATAATGGGTGATACTAGACACCCAAAGGTCCTGAATAGAGGTGTGATATGAGCAATGGCACAGGACATATGTTGCATGAAGCTGATGAAAGAGAAAGATGACACCAGATAAACAAAAGACTGCATATGAGTAATCTAATATGGACCATATGTTGACCATATAGAAGCTGCTGCTGCCCAGGTTAAAAAATGAAATCAAATATCTTAAAAATGAACAGGTGCCATTAAATTAAGGGGATGAGATGTAACCCACACCAGCCTTTGAATAGGACATTTCTGTGGTTGACACTTAATATCACACGCTGCCCTCTGGCCTTTGTGTCCGACCAGGTCAATTGCCTCTTAACAATTAACAATTCAGTGTGTGTAGCGTAGTTGTGCTGTATGGAGATGTTTAAAAGTGGTCAAAGGAAATGAGTGGAAATTTGTTTTTATCCATGTGGGTTTAAAAAGTACGATTTTGCCACTGAAAAATAATACGTACTTTACATTGTGTGTAATTGTATGACTAGAACACGGTAATATATTTTCAGTTTGTATTTGTACATTTGGTTGAAACAGTTTCACCCAATTTTCGGCCATGTTGTTATTAAACAGACTAGAAGTAAAAGACAACATATACCGTGCTGACATTTAATAATTTGCATTGTAAAAATAATGAAGA
Source organism: Taenioides sp. WSHXM2023 (assembly GCA_029959045.1). NCBI lineage: Eukaryota > Metazoa > Chordata > Actinopteri > Gobiiformes > Gobiidae > Taenioides > Taenioides sp. WSHXM2023. The sequence goes on along the minus strand of CM057091.1, from coordinate 21,871,289 downwards.
ATTTGCTATAGAATGACATAATCCTACATTTGATGATGTCATAATCTCGGACGGTGGGGCACGGGCTTATAAAACTCAGTGGGAGATGTTTTTTTTTTTGTTTTTTGTTGATGTTTTTTCCAAGAAATATCCAAAATACAAATACATAAACATTGAACCTAATCAATATTTGTTAAGGGTTGGGTCCACAAACTTGCCATATGAATCTCATGACTTGAAGTCCTTTCAAATGTGAACAATTACACATTTAGAGGTGAATAAAGGCACCACTTTCTAATGATACAGTGAAATTATTATTATTTAACCTTTGTTTATTTATACTGACAGAAGATAAACTTTTGCCAGTTTTTGTTTCCTGCTGATAGGCCCAGTAATTACAGTGATATTAATCATAAACCAACAAATTTGCAATCTGCTAGTAAATTGTAAAATTTTATAATGTCACATGAACCCAGTTTACTTTATTTTTCATGTTGGTTGATAATTCTAGTTCAAACAAGGCAATTATTCCTGTTTGTGCATTTTAATCTAATACTTTTCTCAAGTAATAGTGAGATGTAAAAATATAAGCAGAAACAAAACAGACCAAATCGCATTAGCTGTAATCGCTGTGACTGCTGTGGAGTGAAAACTGTTTATAAATGTACTTATATAAAACAGTCTCACATTGTGTTCTCCCACAGCCATAAATCTGTGTCACTTTAACAAGAACTGACAGGAGCCAATTTGTGAGATTTATGTTTTTTGCCCTCAAATATGAAACGATACGAGACATATCGGTGAAGCCGTGATGATAACTCAAAATCAAATCAGAGGAGAAAATGAATTTTAACGGGCTTGTCGTTACAGTTTAAGTCTGTTAAAGAGCTGCTCCTTCTGTCACGTTAATTTAATTCTGAGCCCTACGATGTGCACTGAACATAGAAACTTGTGAGCCATAAAGAGGGACTCACAAGCTCACTGTTGCATGTGGGAGACAGAGATATGTCCTCTAATTGAATAATAAACAATGTCTAAATCACATTATAGTCATCCGGAGTAATCACATTAGTGGAAAAATGCAAGTAAACCACATAATAAAAACATAAAAAGAAATGGATTGGGAGCAGTATGCTGGTCATTGGTGGGACAGGAAGGGTCTGTGTGTGTCTGTGGTTTTGTTAAGTTAACCATGAGATGGTCATGTACATAGAAGAGAGATTTAGAGTACAACAGATAATTTTCTGTACACATAATAATAGTTAGACCATAATGAAAGCAGGAAGGCAACATGCATGTACATAAACTATCCAGAATCTACACATGTCTAGTATTTTAGAGGTGGAATAAAACAAAAGATTGAAGTTTTCTGACCAGTTGTTGTATTGTCCAAAATGAGCCGTAATTTCTTACATAACTGTTGCTTTAAACTTGTGTTCACAAACATAATCATACTCCGAGTGGAGGAATCCCACACGTTTTCCCCAAAGAGCACATTGCTGTGCTCTTCAGCCCCCTGCCCTGCCGTGTATGCTGTAATCTGATAATATCAATCATAATTGTGTTAGATGTAATCCATCTAACTTTGAGTTTGTCGGGGTCAGGGTAGGAAGCACAGCCCACTTGCCATCAATTATGAGACATAAGAGAGTGGTGGATGGAGCGCTGCTCTATAAATAATATGGTGGGGGGCCGTAGTGCGATCGATGCCTACAGTTCCACTGTCATGGCTTTAATGGCAGCTGGCGTTCTTGGCACCAGGGATCAATAGTGTGTCTCCTCAGGCTCAGTCTGCTCCAGGTCAGTCCTGGTGACAAGCATGTAAATGACACCTCCCTCTGATTGGAAAACTTGGGTTATTAAGACTCGTGACTGCAGACAGCATCACTTTTCAGTAGTATGAAAAATAAAAGAACCTTATCAAAAGTGGAAGATGATCAGATACTTTTTTTTGTATAAATACTGAACTATGATTGAATACATTATTATTATTATAAGTACTTCCATACTTTCATTCATGGTCTAATTACTGTTATAAAACCTGCATGCAGAAAGCCATACAGCTAACCTCCATTATTCAAACTCTGCAGAACTTCTTGCCCATGTCCTCTGTACAAACACAAAAAGCCCTTTAAATTCCTCCCGGGACAGTCTAAAGTGACGTCTAATTGAAAAACATGAAGAGGCCCAGCTGCTCTGTCTGAATGTCAGCACTGCAGGAGTGACAGGCCAGAGGCAGGTTCCAGTCTGAGGTGGGCTTAGCAGGCACATGGACAAACAGCACGAGCAGTGACTGAGAGCAGGAGCAAGGCTGTGGAGACCTAAGCTATACTAAGCTGATGACAACTGTGTGTAAAAGGCAATCCTGATGCAGGGACAGTTTTTTTTAAAATAAATGAAATTATTATTATTGTTATTTTTTGTATGGTTGAAAAATATATATATATTTCTTTTTTGTATAGTGTTTAAAAATTTATTTATTCCAGTAAAATGCTTTGTGAAAGCTTGTGATTATCTTATAGAATGGTAAATGGTAATTAAACCATAGGCTGTATATAAATAGACATAGTTAACCAAATAGGAAGTGAGCATGGGGGCGCTTCTGAGTCCACTTTTGTCCAGCTTCATGTTGGGCGTAAAATATATCAACTACTTCCAGTTATAAAAAAAAAAAAAAAGGCGCATTTGGTATTTCTGTATAGCCCAAAGTATATCAATTATGCAAAATAAAATACAAAAACTCACAAGAACCTTTGAAGAAACGCGTGTCCTTGCCTAATTTCATGGTGTGGGTAGAGCTGGGGATGTGGCGGACCGGTGCAGATATGGGTCAGTAAACCACTCGTTTGCCAAATGGCAATGTGCACTTCCCTTCCTCATTGTTTCAAAAGGGACACTGAAATGAGAAGCTTCATCTCACAGAATACAGAGTACATTTGTGTTTTTATGGTGGTGTCTGCATGAAAGAAGTGCCAGTGGAGCGTTTGGCAGGGGGAGGAGCTCAGCAGTGTAGGTTGGACTTTTGATGTTAACACAGAGCCTTTTATAAGAGGAACAAAGGTGACAATTTGTGGTTTGGTAAAATATTATTCAGTATAGTTATAATGAAAATATGGTTCAAATGTGTACAAGGTTTATACAGTGCCTGGGGACATACGCGTTTAAAAGTAAAATTCACATTGATTTCCTTCATAGACTTAAAAAAATAAACATAAAACAAACATTTCGTTTATGGCGCAACAGAGGCTAATCTGCTGTGAGGTAGCTAAGGACCATAATGGCAATATTCTATGAAACAAAAACTTAAACATTAAAATATATCAAAAGGTATCTATAGATGTGATTTATAAAATGTATACAATTTCAAAAATAGATTTGAAATAAAAGTATATGTTTTAAGGTCATGAGCTTTACCGATTAGCGGATTACCTCATCAGCTTATAATATTTTTTAATGGGGAAAAGAATAGAAGAAAATCTATTTCTGGAACAAAAAAATGCACCTACAGTTGAGCTCCTCTGATAAAGAGGAGTATATAGTTTATCCTACTTAAAGCCCATAGCTGTTGCATTAAACAGACCATATTTCTCTCGATCTTTCAGTGCCACGGTGCAAGTTTAACAGCCCCAGTCTCCAAGGACAAGCACGCACTTAATACTCGGCCGCAGTCGGAGAGCACTTTTCCCACTGATGTTATTCTGTGAGAACAAGAAGAAACTTGTGTAAATAAAGTGTGAATCAGAGTGTGTGCTGTGTGCCTGTGTTCAGTGTCCATAGACCTGTGCTGCAGGAGTAATTGAGTGTGGAGGGTGCTGGTGCTCCCAGTCTTTCTGCTCTGCTGCTGCCCTAGGCCACCACAGGCCTGGTAGCCCCAGACTAATGGAGCTCACTGCACCCTGCTTTTCCCCTCAGATAGGCACAGCTGGGGCAGATCCACCACCCCATGCTCCCTTCACACCCTTCACACCCTTCACACCCACATGAGAACAGAGTGGGTGGACTAGGGCGATGGGTAGGACATGAAGGCTGCTGGTGTTTTTGTGTTCACAAAAGACATGCATGTTAAATAGTAGTAGTAGTTTAATAAGTCTGGTGAAAGCACAGAGGGTGGTGAGGTTTGGATACACCTCTGTGAAGTCCAGTGGGGCCCAGAGCTCTGACCTCACAGAACCACATGAGGAAGGGCACAGTGACTTTGTTATTTCACCTCTTTTTAATGTTAATAAACACTGCATAGAATCAAAGTCAGTTTTAAGTCACTGAATCATCATGTTGAATATAGAAAAAAGAATTCAACTAACTTTTCATATACATTTTATTTACAATCTTCAAAGTAACTTCTGTACCCAGAGGAAGCTCAAATTGCAGCTAAGTAGCTAAAACATCTTAGCATTTTCTAAGCGTCTCTGTGATCTGCTTGTCTTGCATCAGTGGCACTGATCTTGTGTTAACAATAGCAGGAGCAGCGGTCCCTCCCACTTTGTGTTTGACGGATGGTGCGTGCATGTGAGCAGCTTATAAAAAAGTGGACTTCCACGCCGTGGAACTTGTAAAACATAGTGAGGGCTCCACCCTCTGCAGCCACACAGCAGGATCCAATTAGGACTCTTATCTACTAATTATGTCCCTTACACATCTGCATTCCAGAATTTAAAAAAGCCTGCTGTCCTCTCTGCGTAACAAGCTCTCGAATTAATGAGCTGGCTCTGTAATTGAACCTCTTCATGGGTCCCTTGGCAGGGAAAATACGCTAAGTTAAATTTGTATTAACACTGCATCAATCATAGCTGATCACATGATAAACAGTGTTGATGATCACAGGCGCAAAGTGGTTGCACCTTTATGTAAATGGCCTGTCCACCTCAGTGCTCGGGCACACGCAGTCTGAGGGCCAAGGCAATGGGAGTGTGGAAGTAGTCCCAGGCTGGGCCACTGTAGGGCGCTGTTCTCTAGAACACAAGCTGTACACTATCCTCCAGTGTGGCACTTTGTAACGCTACACAAAAGCAAATAACATATTTGTTTAACAACAAACAAACTAATAGGTAAGGTTCATAACATGTTTGTATGGAAGTTAATGAATTATGCTATTTTGAACAAAGGCATACTGTTTATTTTAGTAGTACTTTTTGTCTTAATGGGGGAAAATGCTGTAGGTTTGCAGTCTTATTTGGCTTAACTTTTTCTTGTTTTCTTGTTTTTTAATCACTTTTAATTAATAAAAATCACTGTTAATAAAAAAAATAAAGTGATGAATTAGTTAAGCATTAAAGATTTTGTCAAATGCAGCTAAATATAATATAATATAATATAATACAATATAATATAATATAATATAATATAATATAATATAATATAATATAATATGTAATCAAATATGGAAAATACATTTTAGAGAACTATAGTTTAACTTGTACAACACAAGCGGAAGTCCCAACAGGAATTCAGTTCTCGTATGCTTTTGAGCACAGTGAATGCAGCACAGTCAAGTGTACTGAGTTTAACAGGTACTTGAGACTTAAGAGGGAGGAACATGCTTACAGTGCACTGGATGGCACAGTATTTGAGTCTCAAATGAAGAAAAAAAAAAAAGAAAGAGAGAAAAAAACAACGCCATATTTCTTGTACTGTCATTTACAAACATTTTATGCAAACACACCCCCACTAACTATTGTTAATAGCGGTGAACCTTTGGCTTATTGATAGATCACTAGTGCGTATACAGGGGGACATGGGAGTAAACAGTGCATGTGGAGGTGAATGCATAACGCAGAGGCTTTCTTGTGCTGCTAAGCTCACTTTATTAGCATTGATTGGCTTTTTATGTATTTTGTCACAGCTAATGTTATCGATCAGCGCTGCCACTAGCTATGCAGCTTTTAAAACTTCAACAATGTTTTCTTGGCCCTCAAAGTGTCTCAAGTCCTTTAAGAGCCATTAATCATGCTTTTAGGGAAATCGTGGCCCTCGTATAAAGAAACTTTGGTGCACGGGCCACTTTACGGAACGTTCCTCAGCTCATATTGTCCAAATGACGCAATATAGCTGCCAATAAAAATGCAGTTGTTATCACAGTCATTTTAGTAAGACATGGAAAAACAAAGTCAAATAGTTTAGCTTTTAAAAAATTTCCCTGTAGTTGTTTGAGGGGAAAAAAAAAATTCCCCGCCATTTTAAAGTGTCCCACAGAGGAGGTGAACAGTGATTAGCATGCTAAAAGTGGTACTCGTGCAAAGCCATTGAGCAGCCTCTGAACCAATCTGTCCATTGCTAGTCTTCGTAATAGGCCAATCGCTTTGGTGTTTATACAAGATAATCAAGCAAAAGGAGGTGGCAGAGCAAATGGCACAGACTTACAGAGACAATATGTTTGTTATTATTGGCAATGTGCTGGCTAATGGTTTAAATCACTAAGAATGAGTCATGTAAAGAGATATTTAAATTATTCTATTATTTTGACACGGTTAGCAATCAGTATGTTGTTAGTAAAAACAAGTGTCATTTGGTATATATAGCAGAGTATGGAGGTTAAATGAAGTGGAAAAAGCAGATGGATTTTGTATGAAAATTTGTAAAAAAAAAAATATACATTAGAATTTAATTTAATTACTAAAAGTACTTTTAATAGTAAGCAAATATAAAGTAAAAAAAATATATACTAGTATATAAAGTAAAAAAAAAAACTGAAACAACATCTCTGATGTGATTTTATTGTATATAATTACGTCTTCATAAAAAGCATGCTGGTTTGAGTTTTATTAAACATGAGAAAATAAATAATTTAATCAACAAGTGTGTTTATTATTGAATCAACAAACAATTAAGCATACACATTTTTAACACAGAATAAACTTATTTTGAAAATTGCTTGTGTGCATCTCATCAATCATGGCAGATCATGTCCCCATAATCCCACATTACCACTATGAACAGCTTGTATTCCTGATAGTGTTGAACCTGTGTTTTAACTTTGCCTTGCGTCGCGATGACACTGCTCTTTGAATCTTAGAAGTGTCCAGACTGCGAGTGAAGAGTGTGCGCGCTGCTGTGACGCAGGCTCCAGCGTTTCTCATCAGCTTATGGTAATGCTACGAACAGTGTGACTGCTGCAACAGAAAGGCAGCTGACAGCCAGTGACATGGCCTGCCCGTCACCTGACACCTGCCAATAGAGGGGGCTAGGGAGGGGGGCATCCACACAGCCCCCCTGCCTCTCAACAAACCTCCACGCGCACACACGTACACACACACACACACACACACACACACACACACACACCCACACACACACACACACACACACACACACACCTGATAATCATTGAATTATACACAGTGTGCCTCTTTCACTAACCCCTTGGTCTCTAGCGGGACCCAGCTGTTCATGAAATACCTCCCAGTAAGACAGTGGGGACGTGGGACAGGGGGGCAGCCAGGGGGAGTCACCAGCAGGAGGAAGGTGGAGTGGAGAAGCCCTATAAAAAAAGCTCACGCCTCACTGCCTCCCAATGCCATGCACATTTTTAAGAGAGAGCCAGTGAAAAGATACAATTTCACCCGATGAGGCAGGCCGCTGAGCCAGGCACAAAGGAGACAAGATAGTGCAATCTAGAGGTCACTGACACTGGCTCTGCTATAATTACTACGCTTCCCTTAATACTTTTGTAATGCAACTGTGCGCCCGCCCCCCATTACCCCTCGACGACGCATTACCTCTCCCACATGAGCACGGAGCAGTTGGAGCGGAGCTGGAGAAGCTTAAGGATGCTATGTTTATCGTGTTGTTGATCTACGACTGGTCTACCACAGAGATCATGTATTTTTATTTACACGTTTGACAGAAGAATCTGTGGGGATCTCACGCTTCTTATTTTCATTTTGTAAACTGCTGTTCATACTCTGAACTTTAAAATTTCTTACAAATATGCAAATATAAGATAAGGTATGTATTAATAAGCATATTCAGTATTTGACAATTTGGTAACATATTTAAGAATTACACCTGATTAGCCTAAATAAAGCATGACCAAAGACTTCATAATCAATAAATAGCTTATTTATTAATGATTAAGGCTCAGAAACTTCATTAATATTCCAAATCTAACTCCTAACCCCTTAAATAAGTAGTTACTAAGCCTGTCATTCTTAATAAACTATTTGTTCATTATGAATTAAACATATATTCATGCTTTATTAAGGCTAGTTAAGGTGTAGTTATGATAAGACACAATTCACTAAACTGGTGTGTTTATGTACTGCAGGAGGAAAGTAGATGACACTATTTCAAGAAATAGAATAATGTTATCTAATATATTTTATGATAATGCTTCTTGCAATGTATTGTATCAAACCCTGTATTAAAAAGACACAGGCTTTGTATACTATTCCCAGCAAAACTTAAGTGAACATAAAGCCATCTCACATCTGGGAATATTGTTTGTTCTCGGCAGAGGCGTTAAAGTCTATTATTTGGTCCAGTTCAATGTTTGTTCAAAGTATAGGTCTACTACAACTTTGGCTTAAAGTACAGGTTTAGCGGGAAAAACCTCAAACTGTGATTCAGGTTGAATTTACAATTTTCAAATAGGAAAAGTAATAGGGCATTTTCTGGCTCTTCACATTTTTATCATTTTTGGAATCAAACTGTCTGCAGGAGAAACTCAGGTGCTGAAGGGAATGAATGACAGCGCAGTAGAATATTTGTCTTGGGTTAAGTTTTGAAGTGTGTTGCTCTTTTAAATGATTGCAAGCTCGCCAAAGCAAAAGGCTGCAGTCAACAAAAGGCATTATATACTGTGCCTGGGCAACCACTTAAGATATCTTTGAAGATGAATCAATCACTATATTATAGTGAAAGTCCGCGAGGTGCCTGCCTCATGATCGAACACTTGCGTCTGCACTTCATAGCAGTCTGCGGCGCATTGATGCTCTGATTGATCGTGGAATGGAAGTGACTGGAAAGAAGAAAAGGATTACGCTTGTCAAATGCAGTCAATATGCCAGGCCCGGTGGTCAAAATGTTTGCAGTAAATCTCAAATAGTGTGTGCAAAGCTAAAAAGGGAAAAAGCGCCTAAACTTTAATTTGCTCAGAGGGCTATTGCCTCGCAAACTGACAGGCCTGCAAATATGATACAGCGGGGAAGATTTAGAAGATTAGCAATGATTTTAACATCAAAAAGATCTTCTATTATCTGGAGAGGGGCCTTTGCGCAGATTGAGAACAAAGTATAGCACTTCATACAAAATCTATAAGCATTGTTGTTCAACTTCTGATATCAAACTTTTCCATGGTCTTTTGGTTGAGTGTTTGTGTCTTGACAGCGCCGGTATTAAGTGTTTCTCTATTTCAGACAACTGTAGGCATAAGTCAAAGAATCAAATCCCCCCTCTGTACCAACGGGGATATTAGAAACAGTGATATGTGCACATCAACCCGACACCAGACGCTATGAGCCTAGTGTATTCACTGCACCAATATGGCCTACGTTATTTACACAGGGCTTTTCTTTTATGGAAAAATCAAGAGGTGATTGATTCAGGTTAATGTGACTGTGAGCGAGCACCAAGCAGCAGTTTTCAGCTCTCGGGGTTAACACAAAACACTAACTTCCATAAAAAGCTATGGAGATAAATCACTGTTATCCTGACAGGGCTGACAGCAGTTTAAGCTGCGGCAATCATCGGGAGCACCTCGGGAGCCCCCCCTGCGCTTTCACGTTTTGCAAAATGTCATGAAAAAGAAGGGGAAGGGAGAGGGTGGGGTTGTTGAAAAGTAAGGGTGGTCTGTAGAGGGGCATTTGGGGTGTAGGGTGTAGGGGGGGAGGGGTCATATCAAGTCAACATCAGGTGCTTTACATAAATGTCCCAGAGCTGTAAGCAAATTGTGTTGACGAATAAAGGTAATAAAGGTTGTAAGGGGGGGCGACTGTTCCCCGGTGTATTCCCTTTCGCAGAGCGTTCACTCACTCAGCAGCGAGATTATGGTGTTTGCTTTTATCTGTCACAAATCAATATTTCAAACGTCCGATAAAAGAGGAAATTGAACTGGGAATAGACTGGAGTGCTGTAAAAGTACAAAGCACAATTATCAAAAAGCACTTAAAGTAGCTAATAAGACACACATATTAAAAATGCTGAAAATGTGCAGCACAGTGACTTTTGATCATGCCGGTGCCCTTGTACATTCAGTGGCAGACATCGATGCTCTCAGGCTCATATATGGACCCCCAGAGGCAGTGCTGGACACATGGACCATTAGGTGTGTGCTTGGCCACTTTTGGACTTTATGAGAAGTGCATTACAGGTTTAAAGGGGTGCAGAAGTGTAAGAGTGTAAACACCCTGTAAATAAACCAGGAAATACAATGTAATGCTGCATCATATCACTCACAACAAAGTTTACATGATCTACTCCAAACTAAGCTCAAATGATCATGTCATTGGCGTAACATTTTTATGTGTTTTTGTGAATAACAGTGGCTCAGAAACAGAGAGAAATTACTTTGAAAACCTTTACAAGGGCCTTCAGTTGCTTTGCATTTTCTAAGAAGAAACATTCTTTTAATATCTTTATCTACCGACTGTACACCAATGTAGTTATTTCAAATAATAATTTACGTGGTCACATTTATATAGTTATGAATCAAAGAACAACTCATTCACACACACTGCCCATGTGAGGGCAAGGCAGGTCTTGCACATGTGGGAGCTAAGATTGAACCACCAATCTGTGATTCAGTAGATCTGATCACTCTACCAAATGAGCCACTGCCATCCAAAAAGTGAACCAATCAAAAAGATAAAAAGATGTAACAGATTTTTTTTTTTTAAATCTAAGTCTTAAAATATGAAAACAGAACTAATTCCTTTTAAAGTTATTCCTCACTCTCATTATGCATGCTAATTATCCACCATTATGAGTTTATAAGTGCTATTCACAACCTTCAGAGGTCAGAGTGGAGAGCAAAGTTGTTGTTTACACACAGTAAACAATAACTAGCATGCTAAGCATGTACTTCCTGATTCTCAGACAATAAAATGCCTTATAATTAGATGCAGATAGTACACAGCAGACTTATTTTGACCTCAAGAGCTGCTCTCTCTCTCTCTCTCTCTCTCTCTCTCTCTCTCTCTCTCTCTCTCTCTCTCTCTCTCTCTCTCTCTCTCTCTCTCTCTCTCTCTCTCTATATATATATATATATATATATATATATATATATATATATATATATATATATATATATATATATATATGTCTACAGTGTAAAGTCTCATACCTGTTACGCAGCATCCAGAAAAGTTCACATTACAAATAGGCCTATATTTAAAAGTGGTTTGGACAGAACATGGGAGAATAATAAAGCAGGGCACATTTCCATTATGAAGATGTAGGTTGGCTTTTACAGATATCCGGGAATCTTCAGATAAAGACATCCTATTACAGCCTGACATGATATGATACTCAGCGTATTCTTCTCCACCATATCTAAATGCTCCTTCATTACACCGCTGATCAATATGCCCTTCTGATTAAGCAGCACACAGACACTCATTTCATTTTCAAGCATTTTTCTCACAAATCGATGAGATTATCTTCCAAAGCATTTTAAACAGGCGCCAGGAGCTTAATCTCCCCCTATCTTGTTTGAGGCCAACACCACAAAACATCTTCACCTATAACTTACATAAATACAAGCAGATGGAGAGCACTGACACACACTGACTGCAGGGCCCACAGTAAATCATGGAACTTAGTAATCACGGGCCTAATATAATTGCAGATAGAGCTTTTAATCAGGAACGTAAGACATTAAGTAAATTAGTTTTTAAAGATTTAAGATGTTTAAAGATTTCATTTGCAGATACCTTTGATGCAATGTAGCACAGGGAATCACCGTTGATTAAGGCTGATAGATGGTGGGTTTGTGTAAAACATGTTGACATGGCCATGGCCTGCATCATTAGAGCACATAGTATGAACACTAGACTTCCAATGATAATGATTAAATTTACATAAAGAAATATAGTTCTGAGATTTGTTTTTATGCAGCGTGATCAGACAAGACCCCAAATGCCTTAGTTATGAGTCTAAGAACTATGACAATATTGCAATGGTTAAGAGTCCAGAACCACAATCTGTATTAATTGATCACATGTTATTCTATAACTCATAGTATTAAACCTAATAAAACATTTTATTATATTCAGTCATTCATTTGAACAATTCTGCATGTAATAATGAAAGAGGTATATTGTGTGTAACCAGAGTAAAAGACATTGTTCAGATTTTGTGACTAAATTTTGTTGGTAATTAGCTAGCATCCTCACTGTGTGAATGCTCTTATTTTATAATTACAGAGAGTTATGGCAGAAGAAAACACAATGGGAGGAAACAAGAGGCTGGTATATTATCATGCCATTATGGCCAAGTTCAAGCGTTCTTTAATGGCACAAGTGCAGGAAGTAAAGAGTTTCCCAGGCCGGAACTCATTGGAGCCCTCATCTCAAGGACAGGAACATAGACCGGCACAGGAGCATACATTTTTCCCAGTGCTGAGAAATACAAACATTTCATAGGCTGACCCATTAAAGAGGGGCCACTCCAGTCACTTGAGGGAGTGCAATTAACCCGCGGGGCAGTTTGTGCTGAATCCATACTTGTAAAAGAATGAAAACGCCCACTGCTCTGCTCCAGTCATCATCCTGTCCTTCAGATGGGATTTTTTCTAGATTCAAATCACATTTTTGATATTTGCTTTCTATGATCGAAAACTGACGGAAAAATCTTAGGGGAAGTATTAAAGTGGTGGCGCCAGCCTCAGGGGAACCCATGTGGGGCTCAACCTAATTTGGAAAAAGGTCTTGCTGTGTTATTATCATTTGTGCTGGTGCATTTGATACTGCGCTGCCTCTGGCTTCAGCAAACACACAGCAAAGGCAAAGGTGTCACCTTAAAGTGATATTTCACTTTTGAGGCGATTTTCACTTACAGCTCAAGTTCAGGAGCAAGCAATCTCCAGCATTAGTTGCCTAGGGGACCTACAGAAGCCCATACACAATATTGCCATTGCTCACAATAGTACATATATAAAACTAACTTGGTAGTTTTGCCATACTGAGAGTCTAAGTTGGATCATTCATAACACAAAGACGTTTACTTCCTTAAAATTTGTCATGACATTTTTGTAAAATGAAAAATATATATGAAAAATCTGTAAAACGAGACACACACTTTTTTGAGATTCACTAATGAGGATCAATGGAAGAGACAGACAGGCTTAACTCTATCAGCAACATTATAACATTTCAGAATGCGCAAAAGCTTCTTCATATAACCCATTAGCATTTGACAATGTCATGTAAAGTGTAAGGAGAGTGTATGATGTTGAAGTGGGTCACAGTAGTGTGGGAAAATTCAGCCGGCGGTTCGATAATGTTATGAGACCTGGGATAATGCGGCCCATGCACACTGTCTGAGCCCTGGGAGAGTTATTCATTAACTTCCCTAATCTCCTCATGTGGTGTTGCAGCAGAAAAAGATGAAAAGCTCCAAGCTGAATATCAAAAACAACGATTTCTGAGCTCCTTGACACAGGCCGATAGCGCTGCCTCCGAAAGGGTCTCTGAGAGGATGCTACATGTTCCAAGCATGCTGCCCTGTGCTAATGAGCTTGCAGATACATTTTGGGGCCGCTTATGGCGGCTGCACACCTCTGTGGGATGAGAGGAGCTCAATAAAATATACACAGGAGGTCGAAACGGTAGGGAAATAAAAACCCTTTTTGACAATGTTAAGCCCGGCAGCTGCTTTGAGGCAACTGGAGGGTTTTTATCAGTTCTTCAGATGTTGGATCATAAGGCACAGCAAGCTTTCCAAGGGTAAGCAAAGTCAGAGAAGGCAGTACTGTACAGGCATGCACACATGATTAACACCATTCAGCCCTAGATCAGGCCTATGCCCATTTGCCTAATGTCAAAATATTGTAACCAAAGGGACAGTTATATAGCCATTTAATTTGACCTTTTTAGGAACTCATATCAGCTCGAGGACAGATTTAATTCAAATTTCACACGCTTATTAACACTTATGTCACCTTAACTGAGTGGGACTATGGTACCCTTTATGTTCAAAAGTATTGTAGTATCCTATATTTTCTATCAAGTAAAAAAAATTTACTAAAAAATGGAAACCAAGTACAAAGTGGATAATGTATTGTGAAGGGTGCTACTTGACTTAAAAATATATGTTAATATATTGCTCCAGATGCATAAACAACAAAATAATGTCTAGTTGTGTAGCTATTAAAGAAGTTGGTGGACAGCGTTGACCTTGCTCTGCACCCCTCTGGAGGTTAATGCCTGCACCTGGCCTGGCCCACTCTCAGATGTTCCAGAAGCCCTTGTGTGATCTATGATGGAGCCATTGTTTGGGCGCTGTATAAATGAAAAGAATGCGTTCCTGTTGACACTGTGAATGATGAAATAAGAGGTACTTTAGGTAATTCCTGTGATAAAGCGGGTTGACCCAGAGGAGGATGATAGAATCAAAAGCACTCATGCAGGTCGCTGTCAGGATCATCTGTCTCGTTAGTCCATTAGGCTGGATGTGGGGGGCCTTCGGTCTATGACAGACTGTGTGTGGAGTACAGTCCTTAAAGTGGAGACAAATCACTCAATTCACTTAATATTTCTATCAATATTTTCATGCTTTCATTATTTAAATAATATTAACTTGGTTTCAAGAGGAGAAGAAGCCAACAGTAGCCTATTTAGTTATGAATGATGGGGTCTTTACTGGCAACTCACTGACCTATTGTTTTGAGTTACACTGGGCAGTGCTATGATTTGCTAAATACTTATACTTAAAATGTTTCTTTCTTGATTTTGGAAAGCCCCTTGAGATGTGGGAGAGATTAAGGAGGTCCGTACATCAACTAACCATTGCATGGCTAACTAAGAGATTCAACCTTACAATTTCAGCAAAGTCTTCAATTTACCATTTGTTATATCATAATTTTATATTATTTATTTTTATTTATTGTACCAATGTTTTTCAGTAATTGGTCTTTAGGTGGAGTTCATGTGAAACATAGATCATTCACTCTCATGTTCACTATGGGAGGGGTTCAACACATGTCTGGATGTGGAAGGGAGCCACCTGATTCACAACTGGGCAGAATAACAATAACATCTCTGAAAACAAGGAGAGCCCACCATCTGTTAACTGAGAGGGACTACAGTCACTTTACACTAATCTTACAACACTAAATAAACTGTATTACATTTGGAAAGAAAAGAGTTTTGTGTCCTCAGGTTGTCCTCTACAGAAGAAGCACAGACTCTTCACTGGAGAATGGATGGTGGTGGACATTCAAAATGATGATATTGCATCAAGGCGATAAATAAGTGAGTAAATATGTGGACAGGAAGCAGGATGAGTGATGGCAGCACTCGCAGCAGCCCATTAGTTGTTGACAGCGTATGCGGCGAGGAGGGCCGGAACAGAGCTGTGTAATTCTGTCTCATTACCAGCGCACTTCCTCCGCCGGCCCTTTCATTCATCTCTTATACTTATACTGCCACTAGCCTCTGCTTTATTGCAATCTAACATGTGCACTACGAGGGCTGATTTATGCCTCTAATTGAGACCCCACAAATCAGAGAATATTTTTATTGACCACCCCAGAATTGTCTAATCTGTTCTGCTCTCTTGATTGGTTCGTATTTACTGATTGTCTGCTACTAACTTAAAAATCAATCTGTGGCCACAATCAAAACAGCTGAAAGAATTCACGCCATAGCAGCTGTCTATTCCCCATCAAGGCATCACGTTTATGCTGATGTTTAAATTCGACGTTTACCCTGCTTCAGCCAAAGGAATTTATGGGATTCACTGGACTTTAATTTTGTAATTAAATGTATTAAAATGGATTTGGACTATACTGTAGGGGATAAATTAAAAATACTGGCTTCTTATTGGTATTTAACGATTCCAAAATGGTGCAGCGTTTGTTTCAACTGAGTGATATAACGGTAAATAATTTTGTCAATTGGATTTTGCAGATGAAGCAGAAGGCATTATTTCAGGTAAGCAGATGTGCCTCTAACAGATTTGATGTTTGCTAATAAAGTCATGTTTATTCAAGCCTGGTGGGGAAAAGAACATATGGAGTAGTTTTGATTACTTAACTATTGAGTTTATATTTTACTCAAATTTAACATTTTTTTTTTGGTTTGACTCATTTGGATCCACCACTGCAAGCTGCCTAAACCTGCAGTCATTGATTTGCTACTGCCACTTTATACTAGACTCAGGTTCTGTAAATTGTTTCAGGTTTGTAATACTGAGATTTATATAGGGTATTATAGCGTATTATAGCGTACAAACTGAGATGTGGTACTAGTATAACTGATTGACAGAGATACTATGTGGATACCAACCTGCACCAATGCCTCATTCACAGAGCCTTGCCCAAGGATACAAAGTGAACACCAAATATCAGATATAAATAAATATAAAAAAATCCATTGGCCCATCCCTGGTATTTATATTATGCCACTGACAAAATTAACTAAAAATGCAAGTGAAAAATATATTTAAAAAAAAATAAAATTGAAATTGCTCTTCTGGAGAAAGTCTTTTGTCCCAAAAAGCTATACAACTAAGCTAACAATAACAGAAATTATTATGATGTTTTAGCATATTTCTGATATATTATATGTATTGCGATATTATTATTATTTTTTTTAGCACCCACTCCTACATGATCATACGTAGCTTCAAACAACACTGTCTCATCTTCTTGTCATTTTTCTCACTGTACTCCACTTTACCCCCATCATTTCTCCTGACAGCGACCCTGGCCTTCACTTGCACTTTTGACACAGACGGACTTCCTGATCCGAGGATAACTATAAAACGCTTTGAGGGCAGTGGAGGTGCGCTGCTGTCCTCTCTGAATCTCATACAGTCACATCTGTTTAGCCTCAGCGTGCCAGAACACACCTACAGGTCTAGGAGCGGGAATGCAAACCAACAACAATAGGCAGGGCTAATGCTATGGCCACTGGCGTCTGCAGTATCGAGCCAGTGTGAGGAATCAGGTTAGTGGGTGGGATAGTGCGTGTGATATGAGCGGCCGATGACAGGTGCTGATTGATATTGGGATGGACAGAGATGTGCAGGGCCTCGGGGCTGGTTCACCTACTCATGTATTACTGTCAATGTCAGGGTGAATGACTGACACTCAGGCAGATGTGAGATAAGCGTTACATAGAAAAGCATGTGAGGGCATACGGAGTTTTGGGTGATTAATTAATGTTTCAAGCCAAAAGCTGACTAAGCATTTCTGAATAATAATGAATGAATAAGAAAGTGATAAAATGCTATCTCTGTTTACTTTGATGTCACTGAAATGTGCATTTTCAAGTACATGGTGCTTAAATTGGTTAAATAGAAAATAAGGTATAGAATTTCATATGGCACATTATATAATCTTTCTATCTTTCTATCAGCTTTGCTACTAAATCCAGATATTGTACAATATCTGGATTTAGTAGCAAAGCTGACTGATTAGCTAAAAGATTGATAGATGTATGCTTGGACATTGTCACACATGTTATTTTATTTACTAGTCGGTGTGTCAAAGTGTCTTACCCAAGGATACAATGGCAATATTGGCTGTTGGCAGCTGTTCAATAAGACAGGAAAACCCAAAATAAAAATAAAGCCACAGCCTTCTTACTAAGAGGTATTAAAAATTTCTTTCTCGATTAAAAAAACCCCAACAACAACAATAATGTATCCACAAATTACACAGAAATAGGACCTATAGGAGGAGTTAACACTAATCATTCAAAGTATGACATGAAGTGAACTGCGTATAGTTCCTCAGACAAGCGTGAGAGCGGTTACCTCCCGAACTCCCAACTGCTGACATACACACTACAGTAGGATCATTTTAAAACGGCAGGTCTGAAATGGGAATTTTTAAGCTCAGCCATTAAAATCTAAGAATTCAAATAACTTCTTCATTGAGATTTTTATAGATTCCACATTACGAATGACCTTGAAGGGAGGAAAAAAGACATGCTAATGAAAGAGTGCTGCCTGGGATAGAGTTACACAAATGCACAGAGGAGGAGGTATACACTCAGAGGTGGCAGGGGGTCTGCCGTGAAAGGACATATTTACCAAAACACTCTGGTCACAAACTTGTACTTCAGGAATATATTATATGTTCAAATACCAACTAAATCAGATCATTTTTGTAAACAGCAAAATGCATTCCTATGATCATAATCATAATTTACAACATCTGTACTTCAGTAGTAAACCATGGGACAAACAAGGTATGAAAATAACATAGTCAACCAACTAACCCAAACACTAATATAATATCTAGTACTTTGCCAGGGGAATGTGCAGAGCTTAAAGGTGCATTTCGTAACTTTTCTAGTACTGATCTGTCTGTCTCCATGGAGATGCTATTGCTTTACCTGGACTGGAATGTTATGGAACTTATCTAACTTGTATTTATTCAACTGCGAGCGGGGTCTCCTCTCCACAAATCTGACCAGAAACTTGGCCTGGTGTTGTCACCTGTTAGTCTCCAAGGACATAAATAAGTTTTCTAACCTTTGCCAGAGTTTGAGTTACACTGTGCTGTTGTACGCTAATGTCCATTTTTATCAAAATGGTTAAACTACATTCTATAATTAGCAGCATTGCAATTACCAGCCCTATGTCCGTGTAATGCCACCACATGATTGTCATTATTTTTTGATGATATCTGTGTAGCCTTCCGTCGAGGGGAAAAAACATTATTATGAAAAACAATTGCAATCATCCATCTTAAGCTGATTAAAAACGCCAACATACATTTTGCCCACTTCCTGTTTGGTCTGTCTTACATCCCTGCTTTCTTTCTGTTGTTAAATCCATTTAGATTTTTTTTTTTTTAGTTTTCATCTTCATCTCTGTAGACTGATTTTGTTGTTAGTGATTAAAGTGATAAGACAAAACAAAACATGCACCAGGTTGATCCTTTGTAAGCTGTGTTGTATGCAGTAGCCATTGTCTCTCACAATTAGCCCTGAGAAATTGAGTATTCGGTAACAGGGCAGGCTTTTATTGTATGCTGACCGACAATTCCCTTTGGGCTCACAAGTCCCCCCCCACATACACAATACAAAAACAATATATGAAGCCACAAGGCCAGCAGTACACCAGTGAACGTCTATGGGGAATAAAGTTCCTCCACAAGTCTAAACAAGTTGCATCAAGTTCGTCCACTATTCATTGCACCTGAATGGCTATCTGCTGTTTTCTGCTCATATCAACTGGACAGCACCCTCGGCTCCTCCTCACACCAACTCATCCCCCATCTTCAGCTGTCTAGCCCATCAATAAATCCATCAGGGAGATCAATGCCCCTGCAAATCACTAAAAGTTATCAGCCGAACCCTACCAAATCAGCAAACACAATCACTATGGAAATCCATCTTTGCTGGCCCGCTTTGTGCAAAGATGATGTTGAGTTGCTTTGCTAACTTTCAAAATGCGCAGCATTCCCACACAGAAAATAACTAGGAAAAGCTCTGTTTTTCCTTGAGATCTTATGTGGTGAATGTTTAAGTGTTGTATGTTTAGTATGAAAAGAGTTTCCCTGGGCGGGTCATTCATATGCGTTGATGCTGAGCTCTGATGGTAACATCTGGGCTCCTGTCAGTCAGGATGTTCAGGGTGCACCCCCACCTCCCTGTGGTTGTGGGCAGCCTCTGGTCCTCTGCTTCTGCTCTCCTCCTTCACTTGCCCTCTTCTCTTCTTTATCTCCTCTCCTCTTCTGTCTCTCACGCTTTCCTCACTTCTCTCAGAGCCTGGTCACCCTGGGCTCTGCGACTCACCCTGATGAAATAAAGGTAGGCAGTTGTTCCTCCAGCCCCAGGGTCATTATTTAAAAAGTGACACAGCTTCAGTGGGTGAACGCCAGAGAAGAGAGGACGGAGGAGGGCTAAAACATAAGAGCAGGGGACCAGCAGAGAGGACAGAGCCGAGAACTGGGGGCTGCCTGTGCAGGTGTATTGTCCAGTGGAGGGAGCGGCTGCTGGGAGACAAATGAATCCAGCAGGCATTTGGTACACACCGGAGATTGCTTATCGATCCAGATCGCAGTATTCAGGCTGGTCTCAGAGAGGGCTGAGAATTTTCTGAGGGAGTTAATAACCTGGCAGCTCAGCTGTCTTGTCCAATTCACCAAAGGCAGAGGCCTAATCAGGGCTGGATTCCTTTTTCTGTCTGAGGAGGGGCATTCTTTCAGCTCCCGCCTCTGTGCATCTCCTCACCCCGCCCTCGCACACCCTCATTTCCACTCCATCGGAGCTCTGAAAGTGATTGAAATGACAGCCTATAGAAAGAGGCTAATCAAATTGTTTATTATCAGTCTGAATCAATATGTATGGATTGTTAAAACATCAAAGTCAGCCCCTGGAAAAGTAATAGTGGCCGGCTGGCAGCAGCTGCTCAGCCCAGGCCTGGTCCCTGGGAGCCGGCTGCATTTAAAGGGACTTTCACTCTTACTTAAGTCCTGCTGACCTGACCAGGTCAGCCTGCTGAAGGGGATGTGCACGCCTGAGCTCCAGCACCACAGCATAAAGCCCTCAGCTCTGCCTGGAGCTAGTCCAACACATGTCGCCCTGATAAACAATCCATCAAGCAAATAAATGAACCAGGATCCAGCCCGATAACACTCATTGCTTACCCACCGTGCTCTCAGCAATATTTTGGACAACTGGTCATTGGCTTCTTCCAGTTCAATATTTTGCACCACTTTTCTTCCCTGAACAAAACTCTTGCAGAAACCGTGTGGATTGCAAATGAGGTCAGGCTGATGAATGAGTTAGCTGAAAGGATCAAATTGCTTGGAGATGGACATTGTAGTTGGTTTCAGACTGTGAGACAGGCTGGCATGGAAGATTGATGGATAGTCATTGTCCATTCATTGGTGCGGCCTGTGACACCTGATGTTTGGCTGGGGTCTCCCTCAGCCTCTGACATCACACAAGGCCAAAGTGCACACACTTGATAGACTGATTAGACAATGAATGATATCTTTTTCTCCAGCTTCCCATGCACTGCTTTAGTACAAATATAACCAAGGCTCTTCCCAGGACACAGTTTAACCACAGCAATAACCAGGAGCCTGGCACTGGATGACACTGGATTGATGTCATCTGGCTTTTCTGTCATTCTTTTCAGCCGAGTCAGAGTTCCAAATCAGTGAAGCAAGGTCACCACCATTTCAAATAATGCACTAATCTATAGGCCTGTAGGGGGAGGCCATCCTAATTGGAAGTCTGCTAGACTCCTTATCATCTTCTCCACTACATAAGCCTTATAAAGACAATATCATCCATCATACTCCAAATTTGTTCTGTCATTTTTCTTTGGGATTGAAGATAAGAGCCAGGGGCCATATTGATTTTATGAAAAACATGAGACAGAGCATCCAGGAGTGGGATGTTGTCCTGTTATCAATAATTGCTCTAATAACCATGTCAGACAGCACACACAAAAAAAACTCTGAGGAGAGGTAGCTAATAGCTATTTAGAGGATTTACATTTTAATAAATGATTTCAGGTAATAAGGACTCTGGAGGTGTAGAATTCAGACTTACCATTAGCTTCTGTGGTATAATAAAGTAAAATTTAATATGTTTTAGTATTAATATAAGTGTCATGCCAGACCATAATTCTTGGTTCTGTGTCAATGCAGCCAAGGTGAATTACTTAAATGTGCATTATGTAACTTTTTAGATGGAGAGTCTGCCGCCTGTGTGTGTCTCCGCAGATACTCTTTCTTTGCTTGGAATGTTCCATAGTATGGCATTTATGAAACTTATTATCTTGGATTTTTTTCATTAAGTGTGTTTATTTTATTATTATTACAATGAGCAATACAAATCTGATTTATAACTTGGCCTAATTTTGATGTTACATTTCTCACATTTATAGAGCTTCCATAGACAAATTATATGATATATGAAAAATAATAGCCATAATTCCAAATACCTCTGTCCTGTCTTGACTCTGCCCCCTCACTCCCTGTGCTAGTTCCCTTTACAAGAATTATGAGCCACATGTGATGCCGTATAACTCTGGCCAAAGTGGACCTGGGGATGTCGCTGCATAGTAAACACCCCGAGCTCCTGCCTGCCTCCGACATGACGGGGGTCTCTAATTAAAGAGTGCAACAGGACACCCCTTTACACGGGCTCTCCCTATCAGCTGTACACCCACAATTAAGTCCTCCATGCCGTCCAAGGCGCTGCATTATTGATGGAGCAGAACGTTTGATTAGGAACTCTTAACACAGCTCCGGAATAGAACAGTCAGTCCATTGTCATTAAACACCACTTACACCAAGTCAAAACATACCGGTCGGACATGCTTTTGAAACATCCGGGTTATGATGGGAGTTGGTGTGAGAGGGGGAGGGAGGGGGGCGGCATGCGGATAGAATATCAATGCGGTGTGCAATACAACTAGGGAGCATATGCTGAGCGGCTTGAGCCATAACGGACAAAAAGGTAAACAATATACCTGGGGGCCATTTTAACAAAGGGTTTACTTGATGACGTGCATGGGAAGTGGGGGAAAGCGGACTTTGTGTACTGGAAACACATGTAAGAGATAAAAAATGCAAGTGAACCGCAACAGTGTCAGCGCTCCATATGATGAGACAGTGAGGGCTGGAAATTATACCAGGAAATATGTAGTGGGATCAAAGGCCTGCGAGTTCTAAGTGGGACTAAACAGTATTACCGGCCTAGAGTCACTCAAGTGCTGCCTAGCGCATACATAATGCATCACTTCATATCAAAAGCCCTGCTAATGAGAACGGAATACCAAATTGTTAAGCACATCCTCTTGGAATATGGACAGTGTCAAATTAAAACAATTTGAACAAAATTAGCGATGATGATGAAGGAGTGTGTGTTTTCTAATAAGTCTTTTTGCATGTGTGTTTGTGAGTGAAAAAGAATGAGCCATATTACACAGCCCTGGCTCTCCAATCGGCCTAATTAATACACACGCCCGAGAGTTGATAACATTGTGGCTGAAAGTAGATCTCCTTAAGAGATACTTAATCCAGCTAAAGATTGCACCGCTCCGTTCTCATCCGCGGCATCACAATCAAAGGTATTGGGTGGGTCTCTAGTGGACTCATTAGTAGACTGTTCAGCGGCAGGGGTCTAGGATAAGTTGCCCACCCCCCTCTCCACCATCACCATAACCAAGCATCCCCTCCACCCACAAACACCTCACTGTCCTCTGCATACAGCTGACCTTAGCAATCACCAGTATTATGATGACATTCATTAAGCCAAGCCGCTGCAAACCCAGTGCACTCTCATCAGCATTGCGATTAATCACCACCTTATCGGCAAGCCACAAACCACTGTATGTATGTAGTATATGTGTGTGAGTGCGAGGCTCCTCTTTCTGGGCCAGGGGTCAGATGTCAGGAAGAGCAGTGATCAGTAACTACTCACTAAGCATCATTCGGGTTAATGAATGGTCTGACAATGCCAAGTGTTGGCACCTAAAATATCTTGAGGGATCGAAATTAACCTGACTGAACAGGACCTGGCTTATGCTGTGACGTAAATGGCCAGTTAAATTCATTGAAAGTCACTGGTGACGCTTCCACTCTTCCTCTAATTGAATATATGCCTCAAATAGGGGGACAGCAAAAGTAACCTGGCTAGTTCTGAACTGAATCCAAATTTTAATCTTGAATGGAGTCTTTAAGACATTTGGACTATCACTTAATCGTTTTTTGCCCATTTGGGTTTAATTATGGCACAGACCTTGACCAGCATTTCCTAGTTTACTATAGAAGTAAAAGAATGGTTGATATTTGTAAGTGTAAATAAACCTTGGATTCTTGAGATCAAGCTGAGAACCACAGGCCAGGTGCAGTCCTAAACCTGGATGTCGTCAGAAGATGAAAGTGACAGAAAATGCTGTTATAGTCCTAGAAAAAGAAGTGAAATAATAATAATAACAACACAGAAAGATCTGGGGTCACAAGCCACACAAATAACATCATAGTTGCTTGCTATAATGTAATTGTATTCAGTATCTGCTTTAAAATGTTAATTGATTTCACTTTTCATGTAAATGGTCATATGGTTCACTTAACAGCGATTCGTCTCTCTTCTAAAGTCATGGCCTGTGAGCAAAAAGGCAGCAGTCTCTCTATGTGTAAATAGGTGTGTATCCATCCTTGCACCTGATCTGAATCCATAATACCACAGGTTACTATGTGGGATCAGATTAAAGAGTGCTGAGCCATGTTAAAGCAGTGCGACACCAGCGCATGCATCATGTCTGTGCATTAATAAAAGCAAACTATGTGATCATTATTAGCGCCAGACGTGCCCAAGCTCCACTTCCTGCCTGCTCTAATAGCTAACTGGTCAAGGGTGATTTATCAGATAAACTGCTTTTGTGTTCTACCGGCCTGAGAGATGGTTCAGTTTAGCCGACTCTGCCATAATGTGCTTTAAAAATACAAAAACAAATGGTTGCCTGGGGAGGAGGAAAGATGTAGCTTGTATATTTGTGTTGGAATGGGGTGGGTGTAGGTCAAATTGTATCCTCTTGTGCCTTCGGGGGGAGACAGGAAAAGCTTGAGTTATAACTCTCCCATCACCTGCCCCGTGTATGAGGATAGAGCAAAAATTGCAGCAGGCCTCCATTAGTTCTTTTCAGGGTTAATATTGATGTAGATATCATTCCTATCTGGTGTGTCATTTATTTGAAATACTATGTGCGAGGAGTAGCTGCGGCAGTGAATCAAATCAATTGATAGAGCAGTTAGCCCCGGCACCGCGGCCTGCCTGTGACCTGCCGAGCGAGCATGAAATATTATGGAGATTGTTCTTTAAAGTGATCTCTTCATCATCATTTGTCTGTGGGCCCAATCCTCACCCCCCACACACAAGCCACTGGCGGATTCCTCTTGGGCACCAGCTGTCATAACTAAATCAGCCGGATAATGCAGTCGCGCGCACACTTCCTCCCCATTTTACAAAGCTCCCGCCTTCGCCAGCCCTCGTGTCAGCTAACATCCAGCTCGTCGCTCATCATTGCGTGCTGATGGCCCTCCTCTCTGGGGCCTGTTTGTTTATGTCACTTCCTATGTGAGGGGCTGCTAGTTCATGTCATGTGCTGGGAGCAGGGGAGAGCACGCCTGCTGTTTTACTTCATGTTTGGCTGCTCGTGATGGCTGGAGAGCTGTACCGCAGCGCTCCTTGACAATCCTCCTTGCGTGTTATGACAGCCAGCGGAGCGAGCCGGCCTCACATACACTGTAAGTGCATATGACATGAGACAGTTTTTATAGCGCTCTCCACAGTCTGTTAGCATGTGGCTGGATGGCTCTTTTTACTGCCCATAAATGGAGTGGCGTGCATATTTTCTGAATCATTAGAGGACAGTCAGGAGACACTGTGGAGAGGGGGGCGGGGTGGGGGGCACTACTTAGGCCAGGGCCGTTTACTGTAGTAAAAATCTCATCAGCGGGGCCTCTTGGGGTGATGTAAACTCTTACTTTGGAGAGCATTTCCATGTGTTGAGATGTGAGATGAGAGGGCATCTTCAATGACACATTGGAGCAGCGAGCAGGAGGAAAAAGCTGCATTATTCAAGGCCTAGACACCCAGGTCTAGAGAAGTCATGCCATCCAATCAATGCTTCATAGCCTTCTGATATTACAACTGTCTGTGGAAAACGTTCAACACGTGGCAGTACAATTTCTTAGCTTGTGATTCTGAGGATTTTCTTTTTTAATAGGCCTTATAAACTGAGGAATAATTATCAGAATATTTATTGGGCAACTAACATACTGTACTATATGTCCGCCATGTTAATTTCACACAATTTGGCAAAAGGCTGCATTAAAGGTAATTTTGTCACCTTTCTGATGGGAGGTCCATCACCTACTTGTCTCCATGGAAATGTCATTGTTTTGCTTGAAATGTTCCACAGTATGTCAATTCAATTACAGTGCTTTATTGCTCAAAAACACCTTAAAAACATGCATTCTTATTCACATGGTGCCACCGTCTTGTCTCCCTGGAGATAGATACATTTAATGCCATACTGTGAAACAATTTATGCACCACAAAAACATCTCTATGGAGACAAGCAGGTGGCAAACCCTCCAGCAGAAAGGTTACATGGTACATCTTTAATGAGGCAATATTAAAGAAAAAAAAGTTCTCAAGGGTTCATCAGGGCCACTGCTGCAGTGTGAATCAATCATGAAAACATGTATTATTTGTAAAGCAAATTCATCCTCTGGCTGGACTCCAAAACACACATACAATCAGCACAACATAAAACTGCATAACAAACCCGCCAGTGTTATTTATGAGCAACATAGCATCAAGTCATACATTTATACCAATTAGAGTAGAAAAATGGCCATCTATATTAGAGGGACAATGATGTCAGACTCCAGCAGATACATTTATATTTGCTAAACAAGTGGCTGAGAGCGAGCTGGCCAAGGCGGTGACATCTGCACTGCTCTTACTCACACAAACAATGGAGCCTCTTAGCTGAGAACAGTGCTGCTATTTGTCACTGTACATTGATAAAAAATCATACAGGGTCATTGTGTTAGCTCTGAGAAATAGATGTTAAATCCATTAATCAAAGCCAGATGGATTATGTGTGGTGTAGTTTATAGGCTCAACTGCATACATACAGATATAGAGATTTTAAAAGGTCATAAGAGCAGCGTGTTGTTGTGAATATCCACGCAAAAGCAACGACTGACGATGGCCACCAGTTCACAATATTGACTGAAGTAGATGGATTAGCCAAAAACTGTACTCACATAAAAGTGTAAGTACAAAGTAGTGGTCCAGGAAATTACATAAGTAGAGCAAAAAGTATTCAGGGAAAGCACTTCTGAAGTAACTAAAATTTTATGTTAGTGCAATCAGAAGGATGAAATTAAATAATGTACAAAATGTGGTATTTTCAAAGGATAATTTGAAAAACTAAACCCTATCTGAAGGATCTGTGCAAGAAACACAACTTTTCAAATCTTTTAATATTCTCAAAATAAAGCATTTATCACAAGTAAAAGCACTGTTTCACTGTAAAATGAATTACTCAAGAAGAGGTAAATGCGGTGTGTTATGGTGTCTGAAACCTACACAGGAGAAGTACAATTTAATGAAAAAGCTATTCAATTAAAATGAATAAATATAATAAGTGGCCTACCACCCACCTCTGCATATTGATCAGCTGAGCTAGCCAGGAGGCGTGTCAGATAGAGTCACACCAGCATTGCCATATACGTAGTTGAGAAAGTTGACCTCCCCATGTGGACAACAGCATACTCTTATGTTTACATATTTAAGTGATTAAAGAAGCATGCATCTGAGGTAAAAACAGGATGTAAAAATGAAAGAGGGGGAAAAGAGAGAGAGAGAGAGAGGGGTGCAAAGACTGCCAAGGTTAATAAAAATAATGGTTTAAAATACCACCGAGACCACCCATCCAAAAAATGTACGCTATGCACTCACACCACTGTCAGACACTGTTGGCATATGCTATACAGATGTGACCAAAACACTAAGACCTGCATCATCAAGGCATAAGTAGAGTTATTATAATACTCCAATAAGAAGCTAAAATTCTGTAATCAACACCATAAAACAAAGATATGCTTGGTCACCCACATTAATTGCACTTCATGATCTTACACCAGCTGGATGCCATCTCGGCCCATGTTGATTGGGCAGGTAGATGGAAAAAATAAACACATTTTATAACGCAGAATTTTCCACATATTCAGCAGAAAGATTTTTATAGTGGATTTTCTGTCTCCCCCAAACTAAACAAGATGTGTTGCGTGCACATGGTAGTCTGGTACGCAGTCATGTTTCCCTGTGCTGTAATAATCTCACATATTGCTCTAGCAGACAGCAGTTTTCATTTCAGAACTGGAAATTAAACTTATTATGAGTTTTTGCTTGATCCAAGTGGTGCTCTGTTCAGTCTCGGAGCAGTGGCCGGGTTGGGGTGGGGGGAAGTAACGGACATGAGACGACTCTGCCCTACTCCCCGGGGCCAGATCTGTACAAACTACCACACTACAAATTACACAGTGGGTTGCAGTGCAGGCCGCGTCAGGGTAAACAACAGCAGTTTCCTCCTTCTCTTCGTCAACGCTATGAATCCAACTGAACTTATACGACCCATGTCTGAGGGCACACCCAGAGCCCCAAGCCACTTAATGACACACCTACAGAGCAGTGCCGACTTCCTCTCTCCTCCTCCTCCTGGATCCACTCAGTTCATTCATGAAAAGCCCTCCTCTGGCCTGTGTGTGCGTGTGTGCGTGTGTGTGTGTGTGTGTGTGCAGCTGTTTCATTTCAGCAAGCAGCGAATCCAGAAGTTTGCCTTGCAGCCACCAGACTGCTCCAAGAGCCAATAAGAATACAAAGCCAACTCCGGTCCAAAGGGCTCTGGCAAAGTTAAAAATAGAATCACTCATTTGTTGTTGAGTTTGAATATAATCCTCCTTCAAAGATTAAATAATGTTCTTTGGTTTGAAGATGTCCCACAATTTTTTTCAAAGACTTCCTGTAGACCATTGGAATAATACAGCGTCTCAGTAATGGTTGTGTAAAGCAGCTAATGTGTTTAATAAACTAGTGCAGTCTGGGGGCTACCTCCCACTTTGTTCCCTTCAGTGATGATGGCAGCGAAAATAGCCACACAAATGATTTAATAGAGCTGTACAAGATGCCTTTCACTGTTTCAATATGGTTCTCATTAACAACTGTTATTTATACAAATGCATTATGAAACTGAAACAGTGAGAGACTGATCTCGAGGCAAAAATTGAATAAGGTTATTTTATTTATCACAAAAAAGTGTTATAGCATTGACTGTAAATATTTGATATTGTGTAAATATTTGATATTGTGAGATCCTTACCATGTAACACAGGACAAGTATACTACAGTGAACATGGGCCAGCTGGGCGCTTTGACTGTGTGTGGAACTGCACACAGAGAAGCCACTGTGGCACTATCCCACTGTAATATTGTGATCGTGTATGACTAAGACTGTGCAAGACTGTGACTGTGTAAGAGCGGTGGTCCTGAGAGCAGGGCCTGTACCCTCACTATCAGCTGCAGCAGATAAACCTGTGGAAACACTGAGAGCAACAGGAAAGACACACAGATTCTTCCCAGACCTGAGCAGGCTCTGCTCGGGCTGCAGCCACCTCCACATGGAGCAACTTTTTCTTAACTTATCCTATTTTTGTATGTGCAACAAAACAGAAAAGCTATTTAAGAAACAAAACAATAATTAACTAAAAAGCATTTTAGCAAATGAGAAAGGATGGCTACATTAAGATGAATGATCCTGTGATATCTGTCCATTTTGAAGCCATACACACCTCTTCTCTACAAGTTGACTCTCAGTGGCCATGTTACAACTGTACTGTAATTAATTCCATGTCTGCAGTGGACCACCTCTGACCCCCCCGCCCCCGGAACGGTGCACATGTGAGCCGCTGTGAGCTCAAACAAATAGCCGTGATTTGGCCGCATTTCCACCATGACATGCACTTAGCCTCAGGTTGCTTCTGCCAGCAGCCACCTGTTGCTCTTCTTTAAACACAGCCTGCTGAAGAGGAAGTCCTCTCATGTGGAACTGAGCCCTCCTCATCGCTCTGTCTGCAAAACCCGAGGTGGCTTAAATAAAATTGTATGTGGCCTAAGCAACGTCATTCAGAATTACATCCAGGAAAAATGAGAGGAAGAAAGGCGAGGAGACACGCGGATTCAGTGTATCCATATGCTAAGGCTATTAGCACAGTGCCAGACGAGATGGTCCATGCAGGGATATAAAGTAGCAGGACACACACATCTGGTGTATGTCTGAAATCAAGAGTAACACTTTTATTATCACTGATGTCACTTTAGGACCACATTTAATAAATATTCTGTAAATGTTTTATGAATTTAAGCACAGCTGGCCTTAGTAAAATACTTCTACACATTACATTTTGGATTGGGTAAAGCCCATGGTACCAATTCTCCAAAAAGGGTTAGATTTGAGAATGTTCAGGCGGCCTTATATTTTTGTTTGCTCCTGTATGTGAATATACAGTTATATTATATTAATTTTGCTCTCACCATATTAATATATAATATATTTAGCAATGTAAACTAATCTTCGCTGTTCACTTTGTTTTTATTTCAATTACCTTTTGAACCTTTAAATTGTTTTTTCAAATTTCTAATTTTACTTAGCTCCAAATGTATATACAAAAATGTATTTCCTACATATATTTACACAAACACAAAATCCTAGAAGCAGAAGATTGCACAAAATCACCTTGCTCTATGACTGGTCCTCGCACTTTGGTCATTCCACCTTAGACTCTTCCTATTTAGTTTGTATAGATGTGTACTCTCACTGGGGAACTTTGTGCCGGTAACTTCAAATTACTTCAAATGCTCTTTTGATCAGCCCTAATTAAACACAAGGCAATTACCAAAGTGAAATTAGCGAGATTTAAACGCATCCATTTACTTGATTAAAGTTAGATGATGAGAGTGAGATAAGTGAGGGCCAATACTGGAGGAGATGAAAGCAATAGGTCTAGATATTGGGTGTCAGGTGATTCAGACAAACAGTGGGACTACAGACTATGAAACGCAGCCACAGGTAAATAAATGAAGAGCAATGAGCATGTCACATCCTCCCGGTCGGGCTCCACTGGGTATCACCTACAGCTCACAGTGTCGTATGCTGCCACATGGGCCCCTGTACAGATGCACAGGGCCTAAGGTTACAAAGCACAGAAATCTTGTCCGCTCATAGTCCTCTCCACTTACCCAGGCCGGAACAAGGATTGAAGGGAAGTAAACGTAGACACAGGGCCAGATTTATGGAGCTCAGATGTGTCGCTGAGAAGCTCTCTTATGTATGATGCAGGCTGACAGGGCTAATTATGATCCCATTAGCAGCGCAGTTGTCACCATGCGCAGGTGAACCCACTGAACCAGGTATTTTTACAGCCACATGTCCCGGGACAGAGCCGGAGAAAGCTCATCGGGATGGGCCTATTGGGTTACACTGTACGCCTGTAAGGGAGCGCTACGCTGTCACCACTGTGGGAAAAAGAAGCATTGGACAGAAACTATATTGTTCACTTATTTTCAGAATGGATCCGTTTGAGTGGGTTGCTTTTGCAAAACATATACAGGACATTTAGTATCAAAGATTTTTTTATATGTGTTTTGCCAAGTACAGTATTCCTTAGATCAAGCTCAGGTTATATGTAAATAATTTCAACTGGTTGAATTGTGGAAATTTAAACAGGTTTTTGTGCAGATAAAAATATTTTTGTTGCTTTGTCAAAATAATGAGAAATGATCACATCCAAAAAAAAAAAAAGTATGTTTGAAATAAGTAAATGTCAATATATACCTGTAATTGAGTGAAAGTTGCCGCGATCATACTGTTTGGTTTGTTTTCATATAAACCTAATACAACACATTGTAAAACAGTCCCAAGACAGCCATCCAATCAGAGGCATTTGACCCAGCATATTAAACATTTAGCTCAGGTTGACCTGCATCCCTCTGCCTTCTTCCCAGTGTCTTTCCTGTGGCTGATATGAATTCTAAGCAGGGGGGTTAGTGGCGGGTCACACTGCGCTCCCTATCTGCCATGTTATTTATTCAGTGGAATGAGAAATTGATCACATTATTGTGTTAAGAGGGACCTGATTCGTTATAATCAGCCGTGTATTGGCAGGCTGAGCCCGCGGGCCTCACTATTGCATTAGGGACGCTCAGGCAGCCATAGGTCATCTCCACTCAGGCCATTTTACAACTTCACGTCACCTCCATGACCTTTGCATGGCCACTAAAGCACAAAAGACAAGCCTTAGATTACAGTTAGCGCTGAAGAGACTGGACATCAGGTGTGGCTGCAATAAGAGAACATACCATGTGTAGAATGAGCATAGAAGGCATTCTACCAACT
Organism: Taenioides sp. WSHXM2023; assembly: GCA_029959045.1. Lineage (NCBI taxonomy): Eukaryota > Metazoa > Chordata > Actinopteri > Gobiiformes > Gobiidae > Taenioides > Taenioides sp. WSHXM2023. The sequence continues at coordinate 21,839,210 of CM057091.1, read as the reverse complement.
TCATGTAGGCAATAAAATAAACTGGGTATCACATAATAACTACAATTTCTTGAAATGTGCATTGCAACACTGTAATTTCTTCATTGTGGGACAAATAAAGATTCTCTTATAGCAAGTATTCTCTAACTCATAACCCTAACCACTTGGAACTAAACCTGAATCATTCCTAATAAACAATTTGTTTAATTTAAATTAAGTCTTTGTTCATGCTTTATTAAGGCTAATTAAAGTGTGGTTATTAAATAGCAGAACCAAAAATTGCCTAAAAATAATTAAGAAATCATGCATTGAAAACAAAAATATTAGCTTAATTTGAACGTATTTAAGTGTTAATAAGCATATATTTTAAAATAAAACATTCATACAGAAACATAACACTTCAGATTCTAATATAATTTCCTAACTGAACAATATACAAAACTGATTTCAAGTTTTTACAGTAAATGTGCCAATTGATTCCTTGATAAATCCCAATGTTGACAGTGAAATAAAACTCACTTTCATGATTTCCACGAGCAACCCTTCCTCTCCAAACATGCATGTCCAACATCAATAATACACCAAAAGGCCATGACCCAGAAGCAATATTTCTGTCACAAAGACTGACATTTAGTGGAGGCCGTCAGGATTAGCAGAAACTCAATCATTCAGCTATTTAGAGCCTACAGGTCCTCGTACTCTCTCCGAGCGGCTGCCTTTGACCACGAGACCGTTTTTTCCAAATGAATGTAAAAGTGTGAGAGTGACCAGGTGCACTGCGGGGTTACCTCATCCCAGCTCATTAATCAAATGGGGCTGCTGCTATAATGTTTGCACTGGGCCACAGAATATTGGTCACTGACTGTTGATTTAACCATAACACCTCCGCTCGTAAAAAGGCCTTGGATTCGGGTTTAATCTTCAACGGGCTGCCACCATTTTTCATCTCAGTATCTGGCCTGTTTATCAATAGTGAGTAATTATGTTAATTTTGGGCAATGTGATTCAGGTTAAATAACTTGGTACCTGTGCGTGGGGTTAAATCCAGGTTGTTTTAAAATTAACAGTGGAGAAGTAACATTTAAGAGCATGTTCCTGATGTTTATTGAGTAAACAGTGCTTTTTTGGTGACACTTTATACTAACTACACTTTTAATAGCCTTAACAAAGCTTGAACAAATCATAAATCATAATGAGGTAATACTTTATTAAGAATTATTCAGGCTTAGTATAACTACTCGGTAAATACCCTAACTACTAACCCCACCATTAAGTAGTTACATGGCCCAAATCTTAATAAATTATTAATAAACTATTTTTAATGAACAATTTTCTCTATGCTTTATTAAGGCTACTCAAGGTGTAGTTATCACCTAGTTTTTTTTTTGCTTTTATACTTATTTAGACCATTAAAATAAATCTGTATTATTAATTTAATCATGATAAAACCAATAAAAATACATATTTTGTAGTGTTGGACAATGAAAAAAAGTGATAATACAACTGCTGAATAAATAAAGAATGGGCAGAAAATACTTAAATAGATTTTTTAAGCTATTTTTTATGTCCATTTTCTATTTCCTCTGAATTAAATAAATTAAGCTACACTTGATGAGAGAATATATAGTAGAGAAAACCCATGTAGCTCTCACCTCCACCGAGCGATCCTCACACCGCTCATGCCCCCGTCATGGTGCCACTTCTCCTGCTACACCAGCGCTGCTACTACGGCTCTTTACTGTACACAACATCTGCATCCAAATTATTCCACTTCCTGAGGCTCGAATCAAATCACATCCCCCAAAACAACAACAACAACAACAGGAAGCAGGCCATTTTTTTTTACAATAGCTGCGCTGAAATTTGTGCAAGAATTTGGCAACGCCTTAGATACTGTGTCAGCAAGGACGAGTGAAAAATCGCACCTTATTTACACATCAGCCGACACTCAGAGACATGGAACGACTGTACTTGTTTTCACTACTGAGAGATTTGTCCACACGGAACTGTGACGTAAATGTGTTGAACAGAATAACATAGATAAAGTTACTGGTTTTTGGTTTAAGTCATTGGACTAATTCTGTTGATTTGCTTTTCCATTTTATAAGATCTTCAATATGATTTTAGTGTTTTATATTGTAGTTCTTTGTTTAAATTAACTAAAATGTGTTATAATATATTCTAATCATAACTTAGATCAGTGTTGGCCCTTGTTAGGTAACAACTGGGGAATTTTCTCTATGTACTTCACAGTAACTGCCCATGTCCAACCAGGAAGTAAAATTATAAACCTAAAAAAAGTAAAACCTTAAATAATACTAATGTTAACTATGTTTCTGTGAAATTTGTTCCTGACACATGTACTTTAAGTAGGTTTACTAACCCTGAATCATTCTTTATAAACTATTTGCACATTATCAATTAAGTCTGTGTCCAGGCTTTATTAAGGGTTATTATAAAGTGTTAACAAATTTTCTTTCACCACAACATTAAAGCCTTATTTTGTGTATTTTACGGCATTGATACCAGGAGCAAATGTGTGGTTTTGTCTTCTCTTTGCTGTACTGTTGTGTGGTCTTTGTTTGATGTCTCTGGAGCTTCTTTGCATAGATCTATGAGCCTGTGGACATGGAAAGAGCACTAACTGGTCAATTATTAGCCAATAGCTGCCTTAGGCTTTTAACACACGTGCAAACACACTGTGGCTCTGCACATTTTAGACATAAGGCTATTACTACTGCTATTACTAATGGAAACATGACCTCATCCTATAATATGTCTTATTATACAGCTTACGCACACTTTTTGGTACCAATCAATCAATATGCACCACTTTATAATAACTACTGATTTTTATAATTAATGTTTTTTTAATGATTCAGGCTTAGTAGTTACTTAAAGGCCTATTTTTTCTTAGCTCTTCTCTCAAACTGAAAACACTCTGTTCCATCTTGTGATGTCATGTGGTAATACAGGAAGTGCTCCACTGTGTTTTAAAATCCATACGCTTTCATTAAAATCATTTGGATGATTTCAGTCCTGGAATTGCCAATCTCTGCTGAACTAAAGGTAAAAAGAGCTGTTCACTTGAAAACTACTTTTACATGACATCACAAGGATTAGCAACCATTTTGAGCTTTGGAGATGTAGACAGACTAATGATGCAGGATTATTCAAATATGTGTGAATGAAACAAAACACAACTCCGGGTATGTTTTTAATGAGATAAGAATGTTAGAACATGGCTAAACGCTCACAAGAGTCCATTTTGTGTAGGTTCTCAATGAACTATTCATTATAAATTAAGTGTTTGTTCATGCTTATTTAAGGTTATTAGAAGTGCAGTTATTATAAAATGGTACTGTTAATTTAATAAAGTCATAGCAGTGGTAGAAATACACTATAAATGATCGATTACCACCTATATCTATAACAAATCCATTGCTTCTATTTTTGGACCAAAACTATTTTGCTTGACCAGACAAATGCCTTGGCAAAACTCTATGATAAATACTTCAAAATGCTTCTAATTTTTATACATTAATAATTATCTCTGGTGTGCAGCCCTGTTCAGCCTTCTTTAAAACGTGCTGAAGACCTTTGCAGTGTATTCTAATTAGTCACATTGGTCATGTTGGCTACATCTGCCACTTAGTTTGCACCATTACCAATGATTAATGAGCTCCACTCTCATGTCAAATAAACCTATGAATGAAATCAAATAATACTTAGAAAACACAATACACAGAACAAAACAGGTCTTCTTTATTCAAACCTTGGGAACTCTCACCTAGAATTGTGTAGGTACAAGCAAAGTATAAACACTCTACACTCCATTTGCTATGTGCTATAAAATGTTGACTGTACACATCTATTGAGAATTAAACGTACGTGCTCACAACTTCATGTGAGAAGAGGCTAGCATCAGGAGCCAACAGTAGCCATGAGAGAGGTTCACATAAATCTTGTGCGGTTCCTCTAATGTTGTAAACTGTATAACTAAAGCTTAGGTCTCATTCATAAGGTGTTTACTCTGTCGATAAATCACTGCATCCACGGAGCAACACAGGGACAGCCAAGAGCCAAAGCAAACGGCAGAGGACACAAACCGGTGAGCACGCAAAGTTTGATGTCTGCGTTGTGTATGAGTATGGCAGGTGAAAAGAAAAGGGTTTTAATTTAAAGATAAAAACATAAAGTATGTGTTTTTAATGTAAATTTCCTTCTGTCTAAAAAAGTAGACGTTGTACAATATCATTGGTGATCCAGTGCACTGCCCTTTTGAGTTGCTTAGCCCACATTGTCCCAGTAGGGTGAAGAAAATCTAATATATAGAGCAAAGAAATGTGTGGTCAATGTGTGTAATACTTTTTGTTAGGAAAGTGGAGTGTCTGTGTAATGCCTGAGTCGTTCAGATAGGATCCATGTTTTTTCAGTTCAAATTGCCAGTGGACCCTGCCTTATATCTGCCTGAAAGGAGGAAAATTATGTACAACTTAGTGTGTTTTCAATATTCAATATTCAAAAGAATTATTTTCCATATTTTTTATTTTTGAATTATGATAAAGAAACAACAAATACCCAGTTCAGATTTTGGATTTAATTAGCAAATCCACATGTATGGCTGTGATATACCTTTGTTCTGTAACCTCACTTTGTAACAATATTAGAGGACCTCTATCTTCTCCGTGATTTGGACTGACATATTCCCTGTAAGTTGGCAGACTCTTGGACACGCGGGTGCCACATTCCTCATAGCTGCTCATAGTGTTCACTTGTTAGCTTTCTGCAAAAAGCCTTACAGCAAGCATGCGTCTGCCGTCACGCGAAGATGTGATGGATGGGCCTATACTTGCCATACTTACAAACATGCCGTACTTATACTGAACAAATGATACATGAATAAGACGCATTAAGTTGTCTGTGAACACTCATATTCTCATGACAACCAAGAGTGAGAGAGGCACCTGCAGAGGAACCAGCCACAGGCCTGTACAGCCACATGGTGAGAGGGCGGAGGTCAGGTCAAAATGCTACTGAAACTGCAACAAATCAATGAGCTGTCAGTCATCTGCTCTGTCTGAAGTTCAATTCAAGGATTAAAACATGAGCTTTATTTGAACACAATCTGACCATAAAGAATGGACTTAGCTGGAACTAAAACAAATGAGTTTTTCAGTTATTTGCAGTTACCATTTTTGTTGAAAATTAAACACCTAAACAGGACCGTGAACGCTCGTATTGATCACAGGCTCACAAAAATGTGCTGTTTAAATTCATTGTTGTGTTTTTTCTTTCTTTTTCAGACATCTTAATACTTTTAGACTGTTTGGTGCATTGTGTCACCATGGTAATTCCTAAACATTTCACCATTAGAGATACATGTAAAACACCCCCAGCGTGATGTCACTGCAAAGTATCAATAACTATAATGGAAGAGCGCAATTGCAAACAAAAAAAAAAAGTGCCACAAGTGAAAAAGTCAAAAATTCTTCATCCACTCCACAGTTCTTTCTTATTTATAAGTAACATTATCTGCACATTTTACCTGTCAGCTATCGTATGTCCTGATATACTGATTAGTTACAAAGAAATAGAAAGAAAGAAATATCAGCTGTGTATGTAACAACAGAAGTATCCTGTTTTAACCCGAAGCACCATGGGAGAAAACACACATATGGAGTCTCATTTCCAAAACAGCAGTAAAGTGGAGTCCGTCTGCCAGTGAAGGGTGGAATAAAGGGCTCTCTCAGGTTTGCTGAGGCCACAATGAGAACACTGCTACTGAAGTTACACTTACACTGCGCCCTGACTTTTATACACCCCGATACAGTGTCCCTTGTTCTCTGCCAGCCACATGCAGCAGACCATATGGACAGTTAAAACGGTTTAAAATAAATAACACACATCTTAATTGTATTAAAATTATTGGAATGTGTATTTCTTTCATTGTTCCATACTTTCTGAGCCTAGAGGACATTGTTAATCACATAGAATAATGTTGCCAACACTATATCTCCAGTATCGGGAATTAACTAATATGAACCGAAAAATATTTATTTTGAGTAACTGTATTCCGGTACACTTAAATCTTTCATTTGGTGGCATTCAGAATGCAGTTACTTTCCAAAAATCAGAAAAATACATGATGCTTCTTAAAAAGTATATACTGATATATTAAGCAATACTACGGCAGAGACCGAAAACAGAATTAATTTCCTTTAAACACAAACAGCATATGGTAAAAAATTATCCAAATGTGCGTTGTAGCTGTTATTTATCATTTAAAGTAATTACAGAACAGCTCTGTAAAAAATGTTTCATGTTATTGGATGTTTTGGTCAGTAAATTTTCTTATTACACCAATTTATAGACCAAAAACCAGTATCTTGGAAACCCATATCCAATCCACCAAAATTTTCAATATCAGCGCCAGTATCCGATACCGGTGCATACCTAAAAAAGCAACTCAGTGTATTCAAGTATTCACAATACTGTACTCTGCAAGTTTTCAGTATTCTGAAACTAAATACATTGTCAAAATATTCTTCCAAACACTGACTATCTCATTCTACGTGATATCAGTGAGGAAGTATGTAAGTGGAAGAGACTTTTTACATTTTGGGTCATGGTGGCACATGGCCCCTTTGTCACTGTGGAATTATCAGCAGCCAGCGCACACAAAGGGAAATGCTTGTGGTGCTACAGTAACAGAAGGATAAAATCAGCCGTGTGATGATTGGGGTGACACATCTGTTTGGCTGTAATGAAAATAAGCCCATTGAGCGGTGATTCAGTCATAGGCCCGGGTCGCCCCTCTCCACATCCTGTCTCTTTATCCTGGCTGTGGGACGGGGAGCAGTGTGGATCAGCTCCTGTCATACTGTCACTTCACATCCAGCTCTGATGAGTATGACCAGGGCCTGTGCACTGCTGAGCGACCACAAAATCACCATCTGCCACACCTCATTCACACACATACACAAATGCACTTCTAATTATGGAGACTTTTAACTTGTCTACGTGCCCATATCACTTGCTTCAGAATTAATTAAACACAGGCCTATATTAAGATCATTTAATAATCTCCATTTTTGAGAATTACAACATAAATTACTTAGACAAACTTTACTGATCCACAAGGAAAATTCCGCGATAGTTTACATAATAAACTATTGATACTTTGGAGCTGATGTCATCAACATTCTCTCAAGTTAGACTGAGCTTTATTTTAACACAATCTGAGCATAAAGTGCCGGTTTAGCTGGAACTACAGCAAGTGAGCTGAGCTGTGCTGTTAAATAAATCCCTCTCAAACAGCATTACAGTCACAAGCCAGTGGTTTTTCAGTTACTCACGCTTAACTTTTAGTTGAAAATCAAACACATAAACAGGATCATGAACGCTCATATTTATCATAGGTCTCTGAAAATGTGTTTGTTAATGTGCATGTGTGCATTGTGTCGCCATGGTAACTACTGAACATGCTGCAAATAGAGCTACATGTAGAACACCCCCAGCATGAGGTCACTGCAAAGTAGCAAAAAATGTATGTTAATAAAATTCTGATTTCAAAATGATTTAAGTAGCAAACATAGCAAGAGAAGGCTCAATATACAGATTTGAAAATAGCATAAAATAGCAAATAAAATATATCTCTGCTTTACAAGAGGTGGTGGGGTAAAAAGACACTTGGCTTGGAACACATTCTAGACAGCGATTTTTGTTTTAGATTTTAGATTAGTTTCTCTAATTTTTTTAAATGATCAAATTGTGCTTTTTTCTTTTTGCTTGACTGACAATCATTTTTTACTGTAAATTGATGTAGTTCTAAAAAAGGCAGTAAAAGGCATGTTTGATCTCAGGATGGGGTCTGGTGTGTGCCTGCTGCTGTCTGCCATGTTCCAGACAACACACTATCTCACACACTCACACTCTCACATGTACAGCCAGAAGATATCCACCTTGGTCATGAGACAAAGCTGTGGATTACTTCACACCGATTCTATCCATCCAAAATCCTGGGCTCAGACGTACCACACACGCCGCCCAGATCTGAGGCTTGTTGAGAGCATGTTCTCACTGCCAAATGTGCCGGTAGCCCTGAGTGCAGCTGTGGAGCAGGCTACTGGACACGCTTATGCTGATAAAGACTGGACTAGGACTGACCCAGGACTGACCCAGGACTGTACCAGGACTGTAACAAAAAGGTACCAGGACTGTACTGGGACAGTGCCAGTACTGTACACAGTGGCCTGGTGCTCTGCCTGCATTAAGAGATGAAAGATCATGTGTGCTGATAATAAGCTCATGTTACATTGAGACATGGCTCTGTGAGAAATGGGAAGGACTCCTTCTGTTTGCAGTAGACTGAGCAACTGGGAATTGTACCAAAGGTAAATTAATAGGTCCATTGGAAGTATTTTAATAATACAAAAGTAGAAAAGAAGTAAAGAAGAGCATGGATAATCTAAAACTTTACAATTTCCAAAATCTGGCATTAAGCAATAACAAAATCCAAGTAAACTTAGGCCTCCAGAGCATGTATGTGCTCGGCCTGCTCTGCGAGCTGTCATGCCTGCCTCTGACATGCTGTTGCTGGTATTTCGTGTTCCACAGGGGTGCATTTCCCTCTCAGCTGTCTGCACAGGGCTCCCCCTGGGCCCCGTGTGACAGTAATGCTCCGGGCCGGGCCGGTCCCGGAGGTGGGCCATTAGAGTTCAGGTGAGGTTAATTACACACAAGTGTTGGGCTGCTGCTGTGCACCAGCAGTGGGAGGGTCCTGTGCCGTGTGACACGCTCCACGGGTGTTCGCCTCACCATTTACACACAACACCTACAAGCGCCCATCACTCAGCAGCACAGCTCCAAATTAAACCCACAATAGTGCCACATGAAAATACTACAGCTTGTTATTACAGCCGACGTGGAAATTACCACACTCTACATGAGGCTCCACTTCAAATGCACAGCGCACAGACTCTTAAGTACAGGGCTGAGTTTATGAAAATCATTTAGTAAATCTGTTATTTCTCACTATAGTTTACATGTGCAGCAAAAAGATAGAGGCTGGAGACAAACAGGAAGAGCGCCAGTCAGGAGGCAGTCTGTGTGTTTGAGTAAGGATGAGATTATATTGGATTAAAGGGGATTTTTGCATTGCAAATGAATGCACCTCCAATCAATAAGGCCTGTTCTACTCAATATACAAACTAATTAAGAGGTAATACAATCAAACCAGAATAAAATAGATTGTGCAGCTTCCTCAGAAAGAAATCCAATCAAACCTTTTTATGTGAAAAGATAAAATCTTAAGCGATCTTTCTTTGTACGAATAATGACCTCGGCTTTGTGTCCATTTAATAAGGAAAACTTGTCTTAAGAGGTTACGCTCAATGTGCATATTCTAATCAATATGAATTACATAGGGTTTTATCTATGTTATCTGCTCCAGACGGCTAAGCTAATTAATGTTTTATCGAGTGTTTTAACTCAATTATTTCGCAAAGTCAAAGAGGTTCAACGCAATTTTCTATTAGCAGCAGTAGGAACATTTTCAGTGCAATGTAGTGGGCTGCACAGAGACACCAGCCATTGTGTCTTCTTCAAAAATGTCTAATTAAATATTTAAAATGAAAAAAAGCACTGTTGTATTGTGGATGGGCATGACATTACATTTGCACTTTGTGGTCTGTATATGACCAAAGTCAGTCCCCCTCCTCGTGTGCTTCCTTCCAGCTGATTGCTCATTTTCTAATGCTAATGCTAAGGCTTGGGTGTGCGGCTGTCAGCTGGTCACTGGGGCTGTGAGCTGGACCTAATGTGCTCTGACAGGAGGGAACTGATCTCATTGAAGGGGGATTTGATATGTGGCATGAATGTGGTCACCCTCAATGGACATATTATTGGCTGTTATCATTCACAGACTTTGGTGCCATTGAGTAAAGCATTTCTTTCTTTTAGTGTTGGCCCATGACTTATGGATGAGTGGGTTGTACATTCTTTTCACTGCCTTTAAGGAAACATGTCAAAGTGAGTAAGGGGCTTGGATCCCAACGCACAGTAGAGCCTGTAAATAATAACAGGACAGGTGTTGTTTATCATTCAGTTACAAGAACAGAACAAGGACAGATATAGCCACATAGCCATGATACACAGCTCACAATATAATATCGCAATTTTATATATGTAGCAAGAAAACTGTAGTTCTCTTTGAAATAAAATACATATGTACCATCCCCATGATGATACACTGATACACAGCCCAAATTTAGTATTAAGATATATTGATATATATTAAAACAATATTTTAGCACTCCCCTTTAATCTTAAAGGCACACACAATATTGTAGTAAATGTAAACTTTCAATAATAATTCTTTATTTTTAACTTCCACATGAGTAATATTATACTAAAGTAGGATATTATGGACTTTTCAGTTATGCTACCTGCTACACATTACCTGCTATGAAGTTTCAAAATTACTGTAGATAAAGGGACACTTTGGAATTTGTTTCTTTTCTTCATCTTTGTATTTTTTCAAGATGCTGTTTGAATACAAAATTTCACATTTGTTTTATGTGTTATGAATTCATTTCCGCAAATACTACAAACAAAAGACCAAAGCAAATACATGCCTGAACTGTAGATCAGATATCTGCTAGGACAACATCAAAGGGGAAAAAGAAAAACAAACCAAACCTGAATATTGCACAGTGTATTGCAAAATATTCATTTTAACAGAAAAAAGTTGAATGAATGCATAGTTAACGTTGTAATCAACATGTGGACACATTTGGAGGTCTTAAAATGGGAGCACACAGTCTGCTCACAAAACAGCCCAGCCACAATTAGCCATCTCAGGCAGGATGTTCATCAGAGTGCGGTCTGCCCAAAAATCCCAAACTCTTCAATAAATGGAAGAAACAGGCAGAGAAGTCCTATTAGAGTGTACAGGAGAGTGTGCGTGAGGCCAGGACCAGCAATCCTTCACCCGGCATTTGCAGCTCTGTGTAAAACTAGCCCCTGCTATACCCAGGTTATAAACTGTATGTGTGAGGCATGGCAAAGAGAGGGAAACGAACAAACAGGAAACTAAATCAAAATCAGTCAAACATCAAACAAGTGTGCGTGCACATTACAGAATACAAGTGGTTATTATTACATTTTTATTAAGGTAGATTAGGGCCTGTCTGATTAAAAATAGTCATATTGTGAGAATTTTCCACTGGCTCTCCCCATGCAGGCTCTATTAGCAAAGGAGGAGAGGTGCAGATGTGAGTGGCGTCGCAGATTGCAAATTGTTTCTGACAGCTGCACAGGAAGTTACATCCCCTCAACACGTTTAGGTGTCACCAGCACTATCTGAACATTTCCAATTTTAATCTTTTCTCTGCCATGTGATAACTTTGGAATAAAGTTGCACTCTTGCATCTTCACTAGTGACCAAATAACAGCCTGTTTATACCCCGCTTGTCTTATTCTTTCAACACCAATTAATACTGGATGAAAGACGTACAAGAGCATGTTGTAACGATATCAAGCACACAGCGACATTCCCAATAGATGTGTGCCAGTATATCGAAATATTGATTTATCATTATCGTGATAGTAAATTGGGTGATTTAGTGTTGATGTTGTGGGAGGCTTTATCAATAATTCACCATGAGTATTTATTTTTTATTATATTTTTGTTACATTTGTGTCACAATTTTGTTGCATGTTTAGAGAAAGGAAAGTTTAATTAATACATCTGATATATTCACTGTTTTGATTATTAAAATGTATGTTACAAGGGTATTTCATTTTAAGTTTGTGCTGTTATAATGGCTTAACAAAAACACACTTAAAATGGATTTGGCTCTTAAAAAAAGTGATTTATTGCAGAATATCATGTGCAATATATCAATTATCAGTTTATCATGAAATCATATTGTGAAGGACCTTGGGATTCCCAGCCCTAATCACTACTGAATACATTACTGGGATGGGTGAACAATCATAAAGAAAGTTGTACTTTATATTAGGAGTAAAGGACTGTATACGCAGGTGTTTGGTGTATTATGTTGCACTTTCCCTGGAGAGTGGGCTCTGATTAAACAGTGTAAAGCCATGCAGAAATAACACAGCAGACTGCTCAGTACTCCTCAGGACCAGGCTACAGGACACTGCCTTCACAGCCTAAAATCCTCTCCACATCATTCAATTGTGAGAGCTACTTTGCTTTCACAGTCCAACGATCAAAACAGCAGACATGTTTCCAGGGAACAAATGTCTCCCCATCTGGGCTGGTGTGAACACAGATATAATGCTGACAGGAAGCAGAGGCACTCACTTGTAGAGCCAATTCTGGGCAGAGCTGTGGGGGCAGGTTTACAAACACTCTTTTCTTGAGTCGCTCTGCTCGGAGGTATATGATTAACTTCCTCACCAAAAGTCGCCAGACAACACAATCTGCCCTCCTCACACAGTGGAGACAGAGCCGCACAGAGCAGGAGGAGACTGCCACTTTTACTACTCAGTGTATTTCCACTCTTCAACCTTATAATGGTTTTACAGGATCACCTCTGTGGAGAATGCTGGTTACAAGTTTGTTCTGACAAAGAATCGTCTTTTCTGAGACACACAGCAGGAACTCACATAGACCCATCAACACTATATCCACTGTCCACTGTTCCTTTCAGCACATCTGCCCAGTCTGTGTGGCCACCAGATTGGCTCAAGAAAAATTATTTGATCTAAAACCATTTTGTTTAGCTGGGAAACAAACCCAAGTGAATATAACTGTCCCTCAATCTTTTTTGAGCAGTTTTTCTGCTTGAATTGCCCAGCACAAAGCCACTCAGCTAAAGAAAGAGCTCACAGTCTAAGCTCTTCTCTAGAGAAAGAAAGAGAAAAAACTGTATCATACAGACTTTTTTTTTTACAACCAAACAATTCCATTTAATGACACCTGCACATAAACCCTGTCTGCATCTAATTACACAGAATCAAGTGAATGAAACATTCCTTTCATCCTCTGCAGGATAGTCTTTAAACCTACAATAACTGTTTAAGTGAAGCTAGTGTAATGTTTTTAATTCATTCACTTAGAGGTTCAAGCGTCTTTAGAAGACCACCGAGATTGGGATTTCTGCTATAGAGGTGTAGTGTAACACCAACGGATTTGATGGGTTTCCTTCCCAGGCCAACACTCAACCAAACAAACTGGCCAGGCAGCTAACAGCGCTCCATTCATTTTTAATTACAGCCTAACAACGCATGTGGATAACATTACAAGCAGTAAGTATGAGGAGAATGACTCCAAAGAATTATGGATATAGTACACGGAATGAGTCTTGTTCCAGTTGTAGCTGTTGTAGTTTTATTGAACTTAGATGAGAAAAATTTAAACCAATTTGAGAGTCAGCAAGGTCAGAAGCGATCCCGATTTAATAGCATGTAAATAACACCAGGTGGTGAATATTAAGTATCAAATGTAGGACACAGCGGTGTGTCACATGACCCACCTCTGCGGGTGCTGGCCTCCCAGGCGACAGGCACAAGTATGTACAAGAGGAGAGGAGGGTTAAAAGAGCTGATGAGAGGCAAGAGTCCAGCCCTATGGGCTACTGCCTATACAACCAACACAAAGCACTAGCAGACAGCAGCGTAAACCTGCTAACCTCAATGGGTACTTCAGAACACTGGCCCCAAATGATCATATCATTTTTTTTATCTATCTATCTATCTATCTATCTATATATATATATATATATATATATATATATATATATATATATATATATATATATATATATATATATATATATATATATATATATATATATATAATAAATAAATAAATATATATATATATATATATATATATATATACATATATATATATATATATATATGTGTGTGTGTGTGTGTGTGTGTGTGTGTGTGTGTGTGTGTATATATATATGTATATATATGTATATATATATATATATATATATATATATATATATATAGAGAGAGAGAGAGAGAGAGAGAGAGAGAGAGAGAGAGAGAGAGAGAGATAATATTGAAATATTTTACTTCCTACTCAGTTCCTAATTCTTTGATGACACAAGCTGAATAGGCCCTAGAGTAGAACGAGTTAATCTGTGGCTCCTCTGACCTGAATGACAGCCTCCTGCTGGGAGATACATACATGCCACACAGTGGGAGAGGGTCTCCTGGCACGCTGGCGTCTGTCACTCACAGCAGCACGGCCATCGACGGCGTCTGTGTCAAAGCTGGACAAACCTCAAGGCACTGGGCTGTAATTGGAACGACTGGCCTAATCCTCAGATCAAGACAGACTCATTGACAACCTAAGCGGGCAGCAGTCCCAGTAGTGCCTTATTAGAGTAACTCGTACCAGCACTGGAAGAGCTGATGTCACTGGGGCAAGTCAAAAGACGCCATGTGCAAGACTAAGAACATTCACTTAACTTTGACTGGTCTATGCTGAATTTATGCTTTAATAAAATGAAAATAATATTATTCACATAGACTCAAGTGCCATGTTGTTATGTGGCATACACTGGTAATTTCATCAGCTAAAATTTTTTGGTCACAGTTTTTATCAATATCATATTTTTGGTGACTAAAGAGAAATAAAAACCAAACAAAAATGAATTATAATAACTAACTAACTAAACTAAAGTATTGTCATTTTAGTTAACTAAACTAGCATACAATATTTGACGAATAAAACTAGACTAAAACTAAAAATAATGAGTTAACTAAATTTTGACTAAAACTCAAAATAATTGTCGTCAGACAAGACAAACTAAAACTAAATTAAAATTTCTTGTCAAATTAACACTGGTGGTAAAGAGAAGTAAAACAGAGATAAGAGATTCGGATGGGAGTTTAAGTGGGTGAGACAAACCTCCAGTGAGCGGCACAAGGTAAGAAGTCACTCTGACTAACACAGCTGGCCTGGCCCACTGTAGACAGCGAGCAGATACACGCAGGGTCTCAGTTGGAACACCCTCGATCTAGAATGGCCCTAACACTCCCATGGCTAATCTACTCTGTGATGGAGGGCTCCACTCTGACACCTTCTTGGCTCCTCTTCGCAGCCTGGCTCCTGGTCCACCTCTCACTGCAAACGCACTGGCTAAGTTTACATACACCAAAAATCTGACCATTATCTGATATCTGGAGTTATCAGATTAGAAAGGTGGGGTAAACAGATGTGAGTAATCAGATTTCTTTCTGTAAACTTATGTGGCAAATAAAAAAAGGAAAAAGAAAATGATTGAAAGAGTTATTTTAAAATGAACTGTACTTTGTCTTCCAAATATAACAGTTACACAAAAACTAACTGACACATGTGACTAGATGTTTTGAAGATCAGATTCCTCATTTGCAATACACACCAATAATAAGATCTAATTACTGAATGGCCGTTACAAACCCACCACATGTTGTGCTGTGTCACAATCAAACTATAACATAACAGATATACCACGACCAAGGCATCACTAGAGGTTAGTTCAAGTTCAAGAATTTGATTGAATTTCAAATGGAGGGCAGGGGCCTATATAACTTTATGGAAGATTCCAATTTTATTTTATTTTATTTTTTTACAAAATACACAAACAGAAAATCCACAAATGTTGCACCTTATTATTATTGGGGTTGAATAATGGTACCATTATGGTTATTTTGAACAAATAATTTGTTTATACTGACAGAAATTGATGTCACGTGAATGTACCCTATAAGATCACAACACATACATGCTAAGTAGTGCTGGGTGATCCACTTTCTTCAGTGCCTGACATGTGTGTACACTACATATATGAATAGGTTGTGTGTTGCTGTGTGTCCGTAGCTTCCTGGCTTTTGTAATGGCACTGGGAAGCCTGAGCCGTCCAGCCAGGCATGCCTGTGCAGTGTAACCAAGGCTGACTGGCTGACCTCAGACTGTGTGGGCCTTTAGCACAAGATGAAGGAGCTTTTTCATTGACACAGGAACAGGAGGTATCGCCTTCCCCTTTGCAGCAGCACTCATTCATGGCAGACACAATGCGTTATTATTGGTTTTGAATTGAAATGTTAATTTTTGGACCAGGGCAACTCGGGCCCTGAGAGTTTACCCTGCTTATTTCTCATTTTTCAGTTGGCCAAGGTGGTCTTCTTAGATGGAGGGAGTTAACTTTACATGCTCCTCATGTTACAGCACTACCATATATAGGTGAGGGCTAGACACAGCTTCATTTTACTGTGGGCTTTTTTATGTACGAAAGTCCACAGGCTAATATATATTAATAGTTCTAAATAAGTGAACAAAATAATCTTACACCACTAATGCTGACTTATCACATTTTGATTGATTGGACATATTACAGTAATAAAATACAAATATTGAAATGAATGAGAACACCGCATTTCCCACAGTAATACCTGAAGTACACTTGCTTAGTCAGTCGCTGTTGAGAGATAGACAGAACTGATCCTGAAGTGTATAAAAAGGCAGCACTTTTGGACCTAGTGTAAGCTATGCAGATCAGCACTTTACCATAGCTGCACAGAAATGAGTGCATCAGCAGGCCTGCAGATCTATATGATGGGAATTAAACGGCATAATCAAATTGTTTGTGCAACCATTTAGTATCTCATCCCCCCAGAGCTCTGAGCCAAACTGACCACTGGAGACTGGCCATCTACAGCAGTAACAAAGTAGACCAATAACTAACGGCAATTAATGGGATATTGATGGCCTGTGACACTCTGCATCCTGAAAGATGCTATTTGGTCAAATAGCTGCAATAATTAAGTATATGAGGGTCAGTCTATTTTATCTGCAGCTTTTATTTGGATCGATTATTTAGTAAAATGGTCAAGCCTCAGAGAGCATTATTGCCAAGTGGGGTGTTGATTTCATAGTGCAGGTGCCTCTACTCAAGTCTAGTGCAGGGTCTAAAAGAGGAAACACTAAGACTAGGAGCAATACAATAGTACAAATGTGATTTGTTCCTCACAAAAAAGGCACTAGGCAATAAGGCAATAGAGTAATTAAAAGCTAAAAAAAAATCATTAGAGATTTGCTCAAAGCTGATAAATATTGCTTCAGCACCACAGTGAAACAATACTAAAAATATACTCATGTGAAGTCGCAACCAAAGCAACTATTATAAACAATAACTAAAACAACAACAACAACAACAAAAGCTCACAAAACAAAAACACACTGCACCCAATTAATACGAGGGAGTCTACTTTCACCCCAACTATCAAGAGGAACAAGGTATTAAAAAGTTTAACATGTTCACACATGTCCTAGTTTGAGAATGTAGACTTGGTTTGGTCCTATTGTAGTCCTGGTTTAGTTCCGTGTTTAGTCCCAGTTAAGTCAAAATGTTTATGTGGTGAATGAGCAAAGTATGAACGCACCCTAAGACTTACCCAGGTAGTACAAATCCTTCAAAGTAAATTATTTTTCCAGTTCTGCCTTTATGCAACATTAGCTACAACCCAAAATAATGAGTTTTTGCAACATAAAACTGTAGAGCGTTTGATGTGAAACTTTAGTTAAAAATATACTAGGTTTCCCTGCTGGCTGATTGATTAAACATTAACTTGCAGGATCTGGGATATTTCTTATTAATCACAGGTGGCATGGACTTAACTGAGCATGAGGAAGGCATGAACGCAGGGAGACGTAAAACACCCTTGCCATGAAATCCCACAGTCATAACATATGCTATTTTACGGATGCTTTAATCGGATGAGTGATGCAGTCTCGCCACCAGTGGGAGTCCAACCTCCAAGTCTGGCTTTGCAATTGAGTTATACACACAAGTGAGCCTATAACCCACACATGCAGATCCCCATTTCAAATAGCACATTGTGGGAATCGTCATGACCTAATGCTTCCCTTATCTAACATGCGATTACACATTTCACAGAGGAGCAGCCATTTTCCTGCCTACATCATGTCCAATGAAGGGGAAAAAAAATAGTGAGATGTTTTTTACACAAGCGTGGGTGGTTGGGAGTCTCATCCAAAAGCTATAAGGAGGTGCAGGACAAACCTATCACATCTTTTCCCAGAGTCAGAACCAGACCAGACCAGCTCATCACCAAAAGTTGAAGTCACTGAATATTAAGCCACAGTAGCAGGCCCCAGCTTTGATCTACAGTTATGTGGGTGGTCAGCGCAGACTGCAAGGACAAGCTGTATTTTCCAATGTTCATTTCCTGTATTGTTTGGAGGTTGGCCATGTGATGATACATTTTGTATTAAAGGTAGTAACGGTGAAAGTTAATTATACCATCTGTATTTATATCATGTGCAAATTACAAATGTAAAATTAACGGTATTGTACTGGTGTGATAATAAGTGTTGTCAAGATATAAGATATTGATAATAAGGTAATGGTACAATACTTAATACAGATTTTGATACCACAATCATAATAAAACTCTCCTTCGAAACAAAATGTTTTCAGCACAAAACACTAGTACATTTTTTAATATTAAAGTCAGAATTTATTATATTTTGTAGGTATCGATATTTTTACTCAAATTAGATTTTAATGCTAGTTATAGAGTCGATTTGTATCTGGATAGCAATTTTTTGACAACCCTACTTTGTATTGTTTTGTTGTAATGTAGGAACAAACATCTAAATAAAACATTTTGCTAATTAATTTATGTTTATTCAAACAGAAGAGTCCTAAGATTAACAAATAAATGAATTCATGTTAACTCAAAATGTTTTGGTATCTTAAACTACTACTTATTACTTTTTTCTCTTAAATTTGTAACTTCTTAATAAGACTGTAAATATCTTTCAGCTGTTTCCCAGTTGAATAATGTACGCAGCGAGTGGAGAAGCGCTTTGAGAAAAACCCACGGCTTGGGGCTGTCCCTGCACATCACTTCTCATCTTGTGATCCGGGTGGCACTAGTGAAGCGGGGGGCTTACGGCATCACACACAGGTGCCCTTTACACTCCTCAGGCCAAAAATGACAAATTCAATAAACTCAAGGCGACTCTAGGCAAAGCACCTATATGGTCAAACGCACCTGACAGGCGGCTTGAAGGCCCTCTTCCTATCCGCCCTGACATTTCATGTTGACGCTCGATATCAATATCTCCGGAAGCCGAATATCTTTCCATCTCACTAGCATCTTTTGACACTGTGGGAACAAATAAGTGTCTTAAGGTTGCGGGGCTTAAGGTTAGATGCTGGTGATGGGGGGAAATTGAATCTGCAAGATGACATTAACACAAGTGTCCCCAAGTCTGTGTGTGTGTATAAGCCCCGAGAATAGACAGGCCCGGTTTAGGTTTCCAAGTGTAATTCTGACAGTGAATAGACCACAATCAACCTACTTAATCTCAGAGCTGGTCTTTAAAACCAGAGAAAGACGATCTGTGTCCATTCTTTACAGTACAAAACAAGGAAACATGTGATTCATCTTTAAATGGAAAGCCACATGAAATTAAATTTGCCTTTGGGGGGCAATGAGGACGGTTTTTTCCCTCTATAACAAAAAAGGTGGTTGTAGTTTGTCAAAAGAGCTGGTCTTACAAACCTAAACTGACCTGAAAGAACAAACCGTTGACATCAAATTTTCAAGAATTTGCACCACAATGGGCTAAATGTCTTCGTGAAGTAAAAGCTTGGTAAAATGGCCCTGCAATTTTAGTAGTCATGATAAAGTAGGGACAGAGATAGCAGAGGCACTGTGTGTGAGACAAACGCTCCCTGTATATTCATTAGTATCCCTGAAGGTTCCCATCAAGTTGTCCTGCAAAAGCCTTATAGTCTTAAAGAAGCCTGGGACTACAACCTGTTTGTCTATAGTTACTCTTTTTACGCAATAGGTCATGAAATGTCTCTTCGTAGTGAAATTGTAAGAAAAAACTAAAGAATAATCACATTAGAACAGTGTCCTTTTTACATGCTATAAAATGAAATTATCCAGGTAGTTGCTCATAACTTTTTACCACATTAGAAAGAAGTCCATAGTGTTACAGTGATAGTGGAATGATATTTCCAAGCAGACTTTGATTGCTCGCCTGTGATAAATGTGAGAGTGTACAGGCCCCAAAAAATCTGGCTTGATGTTTGTACTTACAATCTGGAGGTCTTGTCTTCCAACCAGCTGTGTACACGGCGCATCAGGCCTCCATTTTCCACAGGAAGCACCACCAGGAGCTGGGGGAGATAAAAGCTGCATAAAAACTCTGAAGGAAGGCACAATTTAAAGAATAGCTTTATCTACAAAAAAATGTGAAAACACCATACTTGGGCGGAGATGCTACTACGCAAAATGTTGTTTATAATATATTCAGTAATTTAATAACTTTATAATCAACCAAGTTTAAGTTTCTATACGTATCAGAATTCATGATATATTTTGCAGCTTTGACTTGACTTGACTGGCGACAATATTGTGAAAATTGCAAGAAAGGCCCGTGCCTTAGCAGAGGTCTACACTTCTAGTTTCAGTGTTTGTGGTAGTTATGTGTTTGTCAATTAATGTGCATTTTTTTCTTTTTACAAATACTATCTTTCTGTATATGATGAGCATTAATCCACTTATTCACATTTCTATGCATTTGCAAGTAGGTCCGTAATAACAGTGTGAGTGACAGTGACGGCAGGTGTGGCGTCCGAAGAAAGTCAACCATGGCTATAGTCCGATGAGGCTCACCATTGTTGTGAGTGGCTCTTTGATCTCCCAGCGGTGGGCCAGAACCTCAGTGGGGTGTCCTAACCGGGCCCCAGGCTACAGTTAGCATCGACTCTACACAAGGGATGCGCATGGAGGCTGCAGCTTTTCATCTCCGGTCCACTCCGACTCCTCTACAAAAAACACACAACAAAAACTCACAACATTCCCCAAGACATTTTGCAGTGACATATTAACACTATAAGCTTTAAGCAAATACATTTTTACTGTAGCTATAGAGGAGGTTTTATACCAGTAGTGTTGCATCAGGGACTTTGTAATAGCCTATAAAGAATTACTGCACAGGAAAATTATTTTTGATAGTGTTTTTAAATGGGAAAGATAAAACTGTATAATTATTCCAAATTACAAATGTTAGTTGATGTAGAAAAACAAAATTCATTGTTAAAACATTGACTTATAGTGCTGTGATCCTGTGTTTGAACTTACAGCCAGTGCTTCTCTGTCAGTGACTAATATCCTTATAGCACACAACGGACAAATTACTTACCTAAATATGGGGAGATCAGACTATTTTAGGGATACATTACGATCTTAAGTGTGTCCAATGAGAAGAGATTTAGTCTGCAAGGCAAAGGATGAGGCTACCAGCAGCACAGTAATCGCTGACAGCGTGTGAGGCTGACTGAGACTGCCCCTCTCCGAGTGTGCAGCCATTGGGTTTGAAGGTCTTCCTGTGGTGCTGTGTGTTGTGGAGCAGAGTCACTACTGGGAGCCACACTGGAAGAGATCAATTGTACACATTCTTGCCACCTGAGATTCAAGTGTTTCTGTAATTCCGCACAGCTCAATCGATAGGCGAGGAGGAACTGGCCCAAAGCTTATTAAACAAGCTATATGCACATAAGAGTAAATAGCAGAGCCTGTAATGTTAAGCAATAGTTTTGTTAAATGATGAAATAAAAATATAAATGCCTACATTTTCTTGACTATTCCTGTATTTTTTAAATTGCATATTAGCACAGAAATTAATTAGTTGTAGTATGGAGGAGTCATAGTCGTTATTATTTAAAAATATATATACTACTACTACTACTACTACTACTACTAATAATAATAATAATAATAACTACTATTTTTGATAATAGTTATTATTATTATTATTATTATTATTATTATTATTATTATTAACTGTTATTAATATTATTTACTGCTACTAATAATAATAATGTAATTTTAATCATTATTATCATTATTATTACACTGAAATGCGTGCGGTAAAACCATATTCTGCGAATTAAATGACCACGGTATTAAGAAAACAGGTTGTAGCTAAGCATCATTTAGCGCAGACATACGGCGTAAATATGAGGAAATTTGCGCCTGGAGAACAGCGGGACTGCGGACTCAAAGTAGCGCAGAGGAGGGCGCGCACGGGGATGCTCGGTACAAATGAACAGATCCTGCATAACAGGATGTGCAACGATGTGTTAAATTAAATGCAGCTGTTGAAATATAAAAGGGAAAAAATTCACTTTGTATAAAAAAAAAAAAAACGAGGCAAATACCTTGAAAGCCGTCAAAGGCTTTATCCGGATAACCGTGGGATGGGTTTGACAGCTTCCTTTAAGGCTTTGTGCCACAGATCGGAGTGAACCTCGTGAAAAAGGACGCTCTTCAACAAAAAGGTAAACACAACCATTTCATGCAAGAGCAGCAAAAAGTTACAAAGGTAGCCTGTATTTTGCGTCAACATTTTATACGAAAGGAAATACTGAATGCATCACTCAAAGCACTACAGTGGGATAGTTGCTGCGGAACACTAAATGACAATTTAAGCGGAAGGTGCGCAGAGCAAAAGTCCGTAGGCTATCGTAGGCTTATCAGTACAAAAGTGGTAGCAGAAGGCCTTTGCGTTATTATGAATCAAAAATAATATAAGTAAGAAAGAATAAAGGCACACACACACACACATTTTGTTCTTTTGGAAAACTGGTGTATTTGATTATTAGAGTAAAGATTTACAGTAACTTAGTTGTTAGTAGGTATTAAAGTGTAGAGAAACTGGACCCATAAAGATCTTTCAACTTTCCAAGAAAGTGCATGAAATAGTCCGAAGGTTGTCAAACCCATAGGCTATTTGTACTTATAAAAACACTATTTTCCCATGTAATGATGAACTTCTGTGAGGTTTCTGTACATCTTTTTCTGTGGGAGAACCTATTTACACAAGCTTTGACTTAGAACTTGCTCTTGATTTGCGAGGAGTTCGCTGGAACATAGCAGCAATGTGAGAATCCAGCTTAGAAACCTCATCATTTTGTTCAGTTGATTGGTTGTCAAAACAAGATATAGGACATCCAGTCAAATATTCCCAAATGAACAAAAACTTTACAGATAAAAACAAGCAATTTAAAAAGTTACTAGTACAATAAACAGAAATGTAACAACCAAACTCTAAAACACTGAAATAAAGCAAATGTAAAATACCAGTCCTCTTTAAATAACGTAACAAGTGAACAAAAAGAACTTTGCCTGAAAGTCGTCATCTTGCTTGGATGAGGGGAGTGGGGGCGTATGGACACACAGAGGTTAGACTGTCTACAGAGGATCAGTATACATTATTTACAGCAAGTTTCTTTGCTTATTACAAGGATAATGCATCACATGAACAACGACAGTTCGAATATAGATACTACAGACAGAAAATAATTTAATGTCAAGGTAAAGTTCTCTACCCAGTTTTTCTAAAGTTCAAAAGTACATTTTGAAAGCACACACACATCCATTCTCACTTAAAACAAAAACCTAACTGTTAATGCTTCCATTTAGATTCAAGCAAGGTTATAACCACTAATAAATAAGCTCATTAAAACTATAACATGTACATTGTACAAAAAGCAGCTTTGTCTTCACACTGATGTCTGTAAAGATTCAATGGCGAGCAAAGCAGATACTTGATTTTGTCCCTGTCTTGTTCTTACTCATATTCTGTATGTGTTTACATGATTACACTGTGCCTTTAGGCATCATCATAGTCACTATGGGCATACACATACTATTTAACTGGTTACAATTTCTTTATTGTCCTCCATGAACCGTGTGAAGCGGAAGTGGGCTCCATTCTCTGTGTTTGCCATTTTCTCCAGCCCTGCAAGTGCAGCATTGGGCTCTGTGCTATGTAGCTTGTCTAAGCTGCCAGTCATGCCACCAATAGGAGAGCTACCACCATTTCCTATAACACCCGACATAGGTGGGAGTCCTCCATTCTGAATGACAGAGATTTCATTTGTTTTCATGGCAAGGCCATTAGAAAATGCTGCAGCATACTGGTTCCAAAAACTGGCAGGGTCGCCATTGCCAGCTCTTGAAGCCATGTCTTTCTGAAAAAGTTCCGGAAACTTGACCGGATTTGTTCCCAGGAAGGCCATGGGCCCATCCACAGAGAGCCGACGGCCCCGTCTGGCAGGAGCACTGTTCCACATGTGAGTGCCCATGTGAACCTGAGAGAGGAGAGAAAAAATAAGAGAAAAGAATGAGTGATGTTTACAAACTAAACCGCTATGGCTGAGATGATGCAATGGAAAAAATAACAATAATGCTCTCCTTCAAATTAAAATAGTTTCACACCCCGGGCGCAACAGACAATTTAGTTGCCTTGTGCTTTGTGAGGTAGGAGTAAACAACTTATTTTGTTTGGAACCGTAAGTTCCACATTCACATGACAACCACAATATTTGGATGAATATGGGTCAGTCATGCAATTCTTTAAAGTCCTATTGCTCACAGAATTCAGCATTTTATTTGCTGAATCATAAATGTAGTATATTTGTATACTTTCAAATTAAATAGACCCTGCATTACAATATCCATCTGCCAAACCAGCATATTATAATACATAGCATACAACAACCACACCAAAGGTATATTTTCAGAGATATACTTTTTACTTTTGGTGAAAATTGTGTACAGGCAATTTATAACAGTTAAATGAATGCTCGGAGAGGCACACAGTGCTTAAACCTGGACACACAACATAACAGTATTTTGCATTTACCTTGAGATTTCCTTTGGTGGTGAAAGCACGTCCACAAATGCTACAGGCAAACGGCTTCTCCCCAGTGTGGGTCCTCTCATGGATCTGCAGAGCGCTGGAGGACGAGAAACACTTCCCACAGGTGTTACAGAAGTGCTGCTTGGGTGTCCTGCGGGGAGGGGGTGCAGACAGCACAGGGGAGGTGGAGGCGGAGGATGTGATCATACTGGGGGGCAAGTCCTTGTTATCTGGGTGGAGGCTGTGGAGAAAGCCATTCACCTCAGGTTTGCTGAGTGGTCCCACGGAGAGCAGAGAAGGGGTCGGGCTGGAGGAGAGGTTAGTGTTGGATGGTTCAAAGAGCTGTGATGGCAGGTCTCTCATTTGATGGGTAAGCATGTGCTGTTTGAGGTTGCCTTTAGTTGAGAAACCCCGGTTACAGGCCGTGCAAATAAAAGGTCGTTCTTTGGTATGGCTTCGATAGTGAATGTCCAAGGCACTCTGACATGCAAAGGTTTTGCCACAGATGTCACAAGAAGTGTTTTTAGTGACGCTACGTTCTCGGAAGGGGAAAATCATGCCAAGGGGGTCTTTTGATGAATTGACAGAAGTCAGGTCAAGGGCAGTGTTTGGAGGCTGAGAGTGTAAGAGACTTGTATGCTCCATGGAAAAGGGCCTCTGGTGCCTTTCTTCAAGCGTAGGGGATTTGCGTATTTGAGGGTGAACATTAGTCGGGGATGGTGCTTGCATGGAGGAGGTAGATTCTGATACAGCTGGACTTCCGGCACTTTGGCTTTCAATATCCCCTCCCAGTGACGAGGAGTCATTTGTGAAACAATCCCCATCACCTGAGCCATTTGCAACAGTTTTCCCTTGGCTAGGTTGCATCTCTTCCATGTCGTTATTGTGTGCGTTCAGCTGATTGTTTCGCTCATGCCCCTCCTGGCCTCCAACATCCAGAGGAGCCGGGGAGTTGCACAGACTGTCATGGGAGGCATCCGCAGACCTGGGTGTATCAGGCACACTACTGTCTGGACCCTCCTCCATTCCTTCAGTGTAATCATCAGAAAAGTTATCGAGATCATCATAGTTTCTTTCATCAAATGACCCAGTGTCAGAGGCCATGGATTCAGGGTAACTGTCGGGCAGAGGGGTATTGGGGATCTGACCACCCATATGCATGCGGATATGTTGCTGTAAAACCACAGCATTTGTGAATTTCTTCTGACAAATAGGACAGGAGTGCTGCACTCTTAGAGGGGGCATGGCTCTGTGGACACTGTAGTGCGTCTTTAGATTGCCCTTGGTGGTAAATGCCCTTCCACAGATTTTACATTTAAAAGGCCGCTCCCCTGTGTGTGTACGATAGTGCATTTTTAGAGCACTTTGGCAACTCAGTACTCTGTGACAGATGATACATTCATTAGGATCTGTCACTTTTCTGTCAATGTTTTCCACAAGCTGCTGAAGCTTGGACGTCTCTGACCCCTGGAGAGGATCCAGGATGCCGCCAAAGGGGAATTTAGCCTTGAACTGCTCAGACATGAGAGGCATGAGTGGGTTGGTCATCATGGGTGGGCTATTGGATGTGGTGTATTCAGCAGTGCTATCAGAGGCAGAGCTAACATTTGTCATTATGCCTGAGGATTGGCTGCCCTCTTCATTCTTCCCATTTGAGGTAGGCAGAGTTGCTCCTTCACCTTCTTCAGATGCCCCGTCACTTTTTGCAGAGGGTTCTGCAGCACCATTGTCACTCTTTGCTGTAACAGAAGGGCTCATTATGGCTATTGAGTGATCTTCTTTTTTAATGAAATGTGGGAGACTTGGCATAGTTGGTGGAAGCAGCATGCCAACTGAGGAAGTTAGTGTGGGCAGCACAGGTTTGCTGTCTAGCCAGCTGGTGACAGGTTTCTCAGGGGGCATGGACATACCATAAGGAATACCCGTGCTAGTTGGGATGTTATCTAAATGTTCAGGAACTGGGTAGGGATTCATCTGGATGTGTGGATATTTTTCTTTGTGACGCTGGAAATGTACCTTTAAGTTTCCACGAGTAGAGAATCTGTTGCCACAAATGTTGCATTTATATGGCCTCTCGCCAGTGTGAGAGCGCAAGTGGATTTGCAAGGCACTGTCACTTCCAAACACTTTACCACAAAACCTACACTTATGCTTAAAGAACGCCTCATCCGAGCTGCTCTTATGTTCAAAGGAAGTGACATTGGGTGGCTTGCCTTTGGCTTGCCTTGCCTGGGCCAAAGCTGCTAAAGAGTTGATGTCCTCTACGGTGGTACCAACACTTGGAAGAGAACTTGAGAACATGGGGTTTCCAGGTGGGGGCTGAGGTAGTAGGGGATTGACTGCAGAGCTTAACAAATTACCTATGCCAAACGCTGGTGTGGAGGACTTCACTAGTGGAGAGCTGCTGAGCTGAGAGTGTAGACTACTGACATGAGCTGGCCTCTTTTCAGAGGACTGGGAGCCTGTAGATGGGCCCAGTGTGCTCATGCTATGAGATTTCTCACTGCTGCAGGGGGTGGGCTGAGGTAGCTGTGCTGCGGCAGCCAGTTGTTTCAGGCTGCTGATGTTGGCTGACTGACTGGCCAGGTTCTGGGCAAGGCCTGCAGCTGCAGCCAGCTGTTGAGAGAGATGGGAGCTGAGAGTGGTCAGAGGGCTGGCTGCTGCCCCTCCACTGCCCGCTGCAGAGGTGGGTGCTGCCTGCATCTCTGGGGACTGTGATGCCAACAGCAGAATCTGGTGGCGAATCTGTTCAATTAATTGAAGTTGGTGGATTTGTTGCTGCTGTAGTGCTAGGAGTTGCTCCATCAGGGCTGGTACTGCCACTCTTGGCCCTGCACCCCCACGAGCTTCTTGAGAGAATTGAGCTACAGCTACTTTGGTGCTTTGCAAATTCTCAATTATAACATTACTATTGATCATTGAGAAGTTTCCCAATTCAGCCAGGTTACTGAGCTGAGGTAGAGGGGCAGAAATAGGTGAAGTGCCGACAGCAGGACCGGATGCTCCCCTGCTGCCAGTGTGTACAGGGCTGGCACTCTCCGTGTGACTACCATCCTCCTCATGGCCACTGCTCATTCCTGAAACGTCCACATCCATAGATTCATCTTTGTCAAGAGCGCTGGGCTCCAGAAGAGGACTGGACTCAGTGTGGTCAGTGTTATTCACTGCGTCATTCATCTGGTCATCAGGATTATGGGGAGATCCAGGTGAAAATGTTCCAGCAGGAGAGGCAGGATTCTCATTAACTATCAGAACTAACTGATTCTTAGTGCAATTTTTCTGATGTTCCTCAAGATCGAATAGTTCAAAGAACTCAGCACAACATCTGTTGCAGACATGGGCATCTGAGTCCTTGAGGGGGGCTTCCTCTGAGCATAGTTCTGCATCCCCTGGAAAAAGTAAAACAGAAACATTTTGATTAGAAACTAAATGTATATTTCTCCTATTCTTGTTAATCCATTGTACACTTCCTTTGATGAGAAATAACAATTAGAAAGAAACAATAGACAAAAAAGTAAAGAAATTGGCAGTGGCCTCTGCAAGCTGATAAGAAGTGATACAAAATCAATGGGTACTACTCTAATTTAGCTTAAAAGTGATCCTTGTACATGAGGGTTTTAACTAAAGATAATCTTTTTTTTTTCCACATAATCCATTCAGAAATATACAACAGAATGAAGTGAGGACATTGATTCTTAATGGAATTTCATAAAATGCCATTGATGTCCAATAATTACTGCCCTTCAAAGTCTACTTGTTCACTCTGCAAAAAATCAAACATTTGAAGGACTTATTAGACTTTCAATTTGCTGTCAACCCGGCTCATTTTCAGCCAACTAGACATCTTTGACAGTTTATCTGTGTCACTAAACCAATTTGTATCCACTCAAGCTGCAATCACGCAGACATGAACAATCGCGCTTGAAGCACAATAATGTTTCATAAAGATTAAACCACAATAAGCCCTAATGCACTTTAATATTAATGAGAAAAAAAATATTATGTATTTCTTTAATTTACTTTTTAAATACTGACAAAAACAATGTTAATAAATAACATGTATTACAATAATACACAAAACACAAAACACCACTTTCCAGACAACCAAGACAGACAATTCAGCTTTTGTTGAGAATAAATAACTCTCCTTTTAAAAACCTCAACTACTTTTGAAAATGTTCATCCATTTATTAAAATGACACTATGTCCCTGCACTACTGTTGTGTTCTAGACTTGTCCTCATTCATTCTTTGTCGCTCTCAAATTCCACTGTTTAACATACAAGTTGATTTACAAATTGCATTTCTCTATGAATCCCTTTCTTTGTGGCTCTGGCCCCTCCACACTTTCATCAGGGCCAAGAATTCATTTGCAAATGAAAACCAGAGAAGTGCAGCCCTGCCCCACAGAGAGACAGGATGCCTTCCTATTGTTTGCGCAGCATGGGAGCGGCGGGCTTTGCCGGCACAGCCTGGCCCTGCTCATCTCCGAGTCGCCTCAAAGCAGATCCTGTTCAATTCAGGGATTATCTCCCTCAATGTTTCTCCACTCACAGACATCAGATAAGGCAAAGTTACCATGACAGTAAACCCCGGCCCTCACACCACCAAACCATGCACACAAGGAAGAGTCAACTTTAATGATAACTTTCCACATCAGATCCCCCTTTCAGCCAGCTGCTGACCAACCAACCATCATGTAGTTTTAAAGTTAGGAGGATTAAAAGAGGGTATAAAATAAATGCCTTTTGTATTTTACCAATTAAGATAAGCAAAAATAATTGTAATTGATTTGTTAGTTACCATTTATTTTTAAGTAAAAACAAAAAGGTTCTTAACTTTGTCCAAAACCACGTAAAGGTTTCAGCAAAACACAAATCTATGTAAATATAGGTACAACTACATAAAAGCTTTCACTAAATCTAGCTAACAAATGCAATTTATGTTACATAAACTTTTTAGCTCAGATGAAGAAAAAATATACAAATATGGGCTAATTAACTATGGGTTGATTTGTGTTAACAAAAAGGTGTTGAACAATTTAAGAACAATTTCTTTTCTTACCAATACAACAATTTTCTTAACAATACATAAAGTTATTTGAGACATTACGTTTGTAAATATTTTTAAATATGTTTAGAATGGTTAATGTTTCATATATTTATAATTCTGCAATTTTAATAAATATTTTATTTTGCTTTATAATTCCTTTAAGTGCATACACCGAATATGTACATAGTTTTTTTTTTTATTAGTACGCTGAAAAAAAAATAATTCACAGCTAGAGAAGATAAGAAGACAAATGCTACGAGCAAGCTTAATTCCCAAAGAAGAGCGGTTTAGATGTGAATTAAAACTAAGCTAAGACAGTCCATTTCTATAAAAGATGAACTTGCCTAGTTGTATAGAATGCCCATGCAAAGCAGTACCGAGAACTGAAAGACATCAGCGTGCACAAAGAACAGAGGACAGATCAAGTGAAACTACGCCTAAATATAAGAGGAAAGCCAGATTTACTTAGAGAAAAATTAAAAGGTCCTACATTATTTTGTTGGAGGCCTCAGAGAGCTCATTGACACTTGTAACTTCAGCAGAGTTTCTGCTCGGTTAAGACTCGTCCCACTGAACAGTAGATGGGCTCCACTAAAGCCGCGGCCGTCTACACTCTGCAGTGATGCCCTGATGACTGCTCAGGGGGAGGGAAAAGGCGAGTCCTGGGGCTACACCTAGGCCCATGTCGAATAAACACTGGCAAAATGACAAGTTAGAGCGCTCTGTTTGCAGAGGGGGTCAATCTACAGGGGGCCACTGTGATAGGGTGAAAGGGGATGGCCACAGCATTGATAAGGGCCTGTTCACACGCACACACACTTAGGGAGAAGACTCCGAACAGCAGGGTCAATGGTGACCCACAGGGAACACACTGCAGTCTGAACTCTGCTCACCTCCGCACATAGGGACACAAGCAAAGGTTAAAATAGCAGCACAAACCACCCTCTGTGGCTCTCGCAGCGACCTCCCAGGATCCAAACACACTTTCTATGTCCAGCTCACACACTTAGACAAGGACTGACCATAACAGTCACACACAGGACAGTGCATGGACAAAAGTTGATGAGATGGGCTCTGGGTATACAGATCATTAAGAAGACAAAAATTAACTTGATGTTATTTATAACATAACTGAATAATTCCAAGTGAAGGCAGTGTTGTGTTTTCAACATGCTGAATGGCCTCTAAATATTTTACTGGGCAAATTAAATACTGCATATTTACAATAACGGCAGCATTAGTGCAAATAACACCTAGAGATTTACTTCAAGCAAACTTCTTTAACTATTTTTTAAGCCTTGTTTGCGGACAATTCAAAACGTACAACGCTATATTAGAGATTATTCTAAATAAAACGTTCTGAGGAGAATGAAAGAATGAGAGAAACCACTTTAGAGTTTAAAGTTATTTACTCTAAACAATTCGTTACACTGTTTTGAGTTTTACTGACTACGATGAGAATTAACTCTTTCACAAAAGGCCCTTTCCTTCAACAAATTTTGATCATTATTATGTGTAATTTTTTTTATCTCAATATTGTTACTGTTGAGAAAAAGCTTTTGCACTTTTAACGGTCCGCAATTTCATCTAATAAAGCCCAAGAAAACTTTAGAACTGAAGACGGTGTGCGTCAAAGTTACCTGATAATAGCCACAACTCCGCAAAGATTTTTATAAGTCGAGTTAATAAAAACACTCAGCAGTATCTAACACTGATCGTTGTATTTTAATAAATGATGAATAGTCAACCGAATAGGCTCAGTCTAGGTCTGTAATCATCGGAAGAAAATAAGAGTAATACATTTTAAGCGCAT
Organism: Taenioides sp. WSHXM2023; assembly: GCA_029959045.1. Lineage (NCBI taxonomy): Eukaryota > Metazoa > Chordata > Actinopteri > Gobiiformes > Gobiidae > Taenioides > Taenioides sp. WSHXM2023. The sequence continues at coordinate 21,807,640 of CM057091.1, read as the reverse complement.
TCATTTCCTTAAACTAAACGTAAAGCAAAAAACGGATGTTTAAACGAGGAGTGAAATTTCGCCATGCAACGAAAACTGTCCCAGCCAGAGAACGAGGAAAGTTCGAGGGGAGAGCTGGGAGCGGCGTGCGGGACGGTTTAGGTCCACGGACGCGAACAAGATACGATGGACTGGAGAAAACTGGGGATACTTCAAGCAAGTTTTGCTTTATTTGAATATGCTAATAATCTTTAACCCGACCATTAAACGAATCCTTAAACACATTGTAACTTAAATTAAACCGAGATGCCCTGTGCGTAACGGAAACGATTTTGTAAAACTATTATCTAAAAATAAAAAGAACACTCTCTTTAAAATGTGATAAAAGTTGGAGATGTTGTTAAAACAACCAAGTTGCTTCCAAAAGAAAAGGGAATAGTAATGATATACCCTAAAGAAGTAAAGATAAGTAAAGTAAAGAGAGTTGTTGAAGTCATAAAGTGTACTGAATGTTGATAGCTGGTGCTGTGCGCGTGGACTCACCATTGTGCTCGGGTAGAGGCAGAAGAGGGTCCGACTGGAAGTGTTGCGGCTTCGCTTGTTTCCTCCGCGACATGCTGGCTGGCACATCAGCAGGCGCCGAATAAAAAAATTAGTACAAAACCCCTCTGAAAAATTACGTAAATGGAGCCCATCCACCGCGCATGTGCCCCGTTATGATTATCAATAATGCTGCGCGATTAATCATACGGGGGAGGCTTGTTTGAAAGGCGATTGGCACCTCGCCAGCCCCCCTCCTATTCAAATGAAGTCTCTTTAATCAATTAGCTCCTGATTTGCTGGGGACTCTTGTCTCTCTTTCAGCTCCCACCCAATGAGTTGATCCGAACGAAGGAAAGGCAGAGCTTGTCCCAACTCCCCGTGGACGCGCGTTAACCCCTTGCTACGTGAGAGTCACAGTTGGACGCTGGCAGTCCGCATCTCCAGGCAGCACTTTCTTCTTAGTTAGTTCGCTAACTTTGTCCACACTCTGAATCTGAACCAGTCACCAGGCTGTCCCTTGTCTTCTTTACGCACTTTTCGGACTTCAAAAGTCTCGGCAAAACACATGTCCCGTGCGTCGCCGTT